>JABJVT010000007.1:11380377-11891782 GCA_014170255.2 Drosophila triauraria
AGACTCGACGGCAGTGAATTTTTCGTTAAGGGCTGCGAAATCCTTACGTACATCAAGAAAACCATTTCGGATCTGTCGCATAAATGTACGCATTTCATTTCGATCTCGCGGCAAGCGATGCAAGACCGTTAAGCCAATTTTTTTAGATATTAAGTCTGTAAGGCGGCCATTTGATCCAGCCCGACATTTCAAATGTGCAATACAGTTACCACACAGCCAGCATACGAGGTAGGAGTCGCCCGTAATGGCACCTCCAAATTCGCATTTCTTGGCATTACAAACGACTGACATAATTGTTATCAGTGTTATTCTATGCGCACGAAATAAGGTAACAAACAAACTTGCCAGAGCACCAGATTTGTCGTAGAGTACAGCGTAGTGGCCAATCCAGCGAAGAGATGACAAGAGCAAAGAGAAAGCGTAGTGGCCAATCCAGCGAAGAGATGAGAAGAGCGTCGATAATCGTCGATAAGAGCGGGGAATCGTAGATGAGACGGAGTCGAGCCAGAGTTTAAGCTGACAAATCCAGCGCAGATTGAAGATAGGCAAAGGAAGGAGCAGCAACAACAGCAACAGCAGAGTAGTTCGGGAGATCATCCAGGAGAGCAGTCCAAACGCATAGCAGCGTCAGTGCAGCGATCCAGCGAGAGTAGGTTCTGAGCAGACAAAATCGGGAGAGCTGTCAGACTGAGAGTAATCAAACCGCGCAGTTGAAGAACGGCGAGCACAGCAATCAGAGAGCTTTACAGCAACAGCTGAGTAACCATGAGAGCAGTCCAGGAGAGCAGAGCAGCCAGTGCGGTGATCCAGAGAGAGATGTAACAGGAGAAAGAGCAGCAAGCGCGTTGTAACGGAGTCGAAATGTAAACAACAACACCGTGGCTGTCCAAAACAAAACACTAGGCGGTCTCTTTGTATGAGGACAGTATATGCAAATTTATAAAATGTTATAAACTGGCAAGGTAGAAACTTTTGCGGTCCGATGGTAACGTAATTAAAGAAACGTTCCAGCTGATTTAAATAAAATCGAAGACAACAATTTTAATTGACTCTTTACAGGCGAATCAAAATAATCGTAGGAGCGAGCAAAAAACACGACCGACACCTTCGAAAGCTTCTTCAGCATATGACGAGGCTTTAATGTCTGTTGTCGTAGGCCGGCTTTCTTAAAAAAAAAATTGGTCCAATGTTTGCTTTTGGCTTTCGTCTGAATTACTCTTGTACTCAATGGTATTCTCTGTGCGACTTGATTTTCAATTTGATCATCAAAGCACTCCTTGTTCGAATCATCGTTTTAGCATCTAATAATGTTGCAGATTTCGCAGCCTCTTTATTTTATCCATATCTCTATTCTTCTCTGACAGTTGTTGGAGCCAGGCCAACAGCCTTTGCTATCTCCACAGCTTTTCTGCCTTTATTAAATCGCCTCAAAATATCTAATTTTGTCTCCAAGCTGATAGTTTTTTTTATTTTTGGTAATTCTACCAGCAGTGTTCTTTTCACTCATTTGGCTAAAACAAATAAGTTTATGTAAAAGATAATACAGCTTTATCAATAAATAAAATGGAAAAATATTTACTTATTTTGTAGACTCAGGTTGATTTGATTTATTTCACAGTAACTTTATTTCGAGCGCGTTTCTCCCAAGTGACGCTTACAATGACTACATCAAGCAAGCAAATTGAATAAGTGAGCCGAAACAAAAAAGGAATTCCGCGTTTTAATTGAGTAGCGCAATTAGGTGTTGCCACCCTTTAAAAAATATTAACGTCTTCATCCCAAAACAACGCAACATCGAAAATCTAACGACGCACAATGAAAATTAGTTCTAATTAAGAAGCAACGCAACTTCGAAAAACGCAAATGAAACGACGCAAAGCGAGGGATAGGTATATTAATTGCAATTTAAGTTCTGTGCAGCGATTTGCTTATCTGCATTTTGCATTCCTCTTTGTGCTTTATCCGTTACGCCGAAATTACAGCTCGACGGCTTAAGCTCCTAACTCGCTCTCTCTTGCTCTCTCTTAGTGCACGTAACTACTCTTATTTTCTCTTAACTTCTGACTGGTACAGTGGTAAGTCGCTATAATGTCTTCTAATTTTGTCTGTGTAATAAAACCTGCAAGAAAGTAATTTCTGATGAGGACCCTACTACATGTTCCTACATTCCTGCTTTGTCGGAACTTCCTATTTATTGAACCACCTTTCCGCTATCCATTCGGTCTCCAATAGACTTTCGGATAGGGACCATTTAATTGTTCTAGGTGACTTTAACATTCCTGGAGCTATTTGGTCCACAACTGAATCCTCTAACACACTTTAAACTACTGCACGTCACGATTTTATTGATGGCTTGTTTGACATTTCGTTGTCTCAAGTCAATTATGTACGAAATTCCTTAGATCGCTTATGGACCTCTGCTTTGTCTCTGATCCGGAAAGAGTCAGTTTGGTTAGGGGTCCCGCCCTTGACGCTACCCGAAGATCCATACCATCCTACTTTCGATGTGACTATCGATATTGGGACTGCTATGGAGAATAAGTCTGATCGGCCAGATAAGAAAATTCACTGCTTTTCGCAAGGCGAATTTTCGACGGCTGAATAATTTATATCTGAATTTGATTGGTCCGATCTCTACATGCACTGACATGGTGGGTGCCATGGATATTTTTACAATGCCATGAAATCCTTTTTACCGAATGTCCGTTATACTATCCGTCAATCTCCAATAAGCCTCCCTGGTTTAGTAAAGAGTTGACTGCCTCAAAATGTTAAGTCCAATCTCTATTCTAAATTTAAACGTAACGGTTCTCAAGCTGTTCATTCTCGCTATTTAGCGGCTCGGTCAAAGTTTACCGTGCTTAACGCGCAGCGTTTCAAAACTATTTGACTCGTTGTAGGGTTCAGTTGCGCAGGACCCAAAACAGTTTTATAATTTTGTCAACACTAAACGTAAGCCTAATACACATCCTTCCTCGCTTTCATTTGAAAATACGACAGCAAACAATGATCAGGCAATCGCCGATCTTTTTGCTCAGTTTTCAAACTACTTATTCTCCGTCATCCGATTCAAACCAAACCTATTCTTATAGCATGCCCAAATCAAACCTAATCTTCAGACATAGCTTAAACGAAAGCTCCTTCTTTTGGATCTTCAACGTGTCAAGCCGGTTTATTCGCCAGGTCCCGACGGAATACCAGGCTGTGTGCTTAGGTATTGTGCCGAGTCCCTGTGCAGTTCCTTCTAAAATTGTTTACCTTATCCTTAGAAACTTCCCATTTCCCTTGTTTGGAAAGAATCATTCGTGATTCCTCTCCACAAAAGGTGAGAAAGGATGCTAACAACTATAGAGGAATCTCAAGTTGTCAGCCATCCCAAAACTTTTCGAAAACGTAATTACTCCCCATTTGCAGCACCTGGTAGATCAGTAATTTCTCCATGCCAACATGGATTTTTATTAAACGAAGATCAACGACTACTAATCTTTTGGAGCTCACTTCTTTTATTATAAGGGGCTTTCCACAAAATTTGCAGACAGATGTGTTCTATACTGACTTCAATAAAGCATTTGACTCCGTCAATCATTCCTTGTTGTTAGGAACTCGACTTAATGGGTTTTCCTGTCGATCTTCTTAGTGGATAACCTACAATCGCTGCACTAGCGGTCCTCTTTAAAACCACTTGTCGTGTTCTCCGGGTGACCTAGTCCCTTTACTTTTTACATTATTTATTAACGACCTGCCCAAGTCTTGACTGAACTCCAGAGGTACTCATGTACGCTGACGACGTTAAACTTTGTGTGCAATAAAAGGACCGCGCTTGGCAGTCGGATTTACAAACAGATCTTAATAACTTTCAAACATGGTGCAATTTAAACTTATTAAACCTGAATGGCTCCAAATGCAAGCTGATGACATTCTCACGTGTCTCTCCCATGCTTGCGACTTATACGCTGAACTGCTGCTCTTTGAAAGGATCACTAGTTGACGATTTGGGTATCCGCCTAGATCCTAAACTGGAGTTTATTGATCATATTTCGTGCATTGGGAATAAAGCCAGGGCTTTGGATTTATTAAACGGTGGTCGAAGGAATTCGATGACCCCTACGTCACGAAGAATTTATACACTTCGTTAGTTCGTCCTATTTAGAATATGGATCTTGCGTTTGGAGTCCCCAGTGGACGTTCACAGCAAACGCATTGAGTCTGTTCAAAAGAACTTTTACTTTTGCTCTTCGTGGCTTAAACTGGGATGCAAACCTTAGGTTGCCCTCTTATTCTAGTAGACTTCTCCTGATTAACCTACCTTATTTAGCAAACCGTAGAACGATGTTAGGCATTGTCTTTATGTAATCTGATCCGTGGCGACGTGGGAAGCAGCGATCTATTGGGTCAGTTGAATTTCCACGTACCATGTAGAACGACAAGATCCTACCTGCCTTTGGTTTTGCACCACTGAAGAACATCGTATGAAATGCATGAACCCTTTAGAGTATTATGTGCAAATTATAATGATTTGTATAAAATTACTCATCTGTAGATAGCCTTCCTAAACTAAAACATTAATCTTAACCCACCTAGTACACATGCAATATAGCAATCGAGCTGCCTGATAGTAGTTTATATTTCCTCGCATTCTTTTTCTATACTTTTCGCGCCAATTAACACCTAACCCTAACAAGCCCGGGCTTGGTTTCAAATGGCCACTTGAGTGTACTGACCGTTAGTAACAACGTCAATGAAGATGATGATCATCATCCCAGCACGGTGTAGGTTCGCGAAACTACAAGTCGTGTTTACCCATCGTATATCCTTGCATGGGGAATCAGTTAATGGTGCGACTGATTCGTTCCAAATTCTGGATTCCTAAGCTTCAAAGGTTGGTGAAACAAACAATTCACTCGTGCCGAGTTTGCGTCATCCACAAGAAGAACCTGCAGAAGCAGTTGATGGGGATTTGCCCGTGCGAGATCCACTTTCTCCAGGCCATTCACTCATACGGGCATGAATTTTGCGGGACCATTTGACATGAAGAGTTATGCCTGCAAAATCACAAAGGGGTACGTCTGCGTTTTGTCTGTTTTAGTACCAGGGCCATCCATCTCGAAGCGACATCCGACTTGACGACAGAGAAATTTTGGCCGGTTTCTCCCGTTTTTCCGCTCGCCGTGGGTGTCCACAACACGTCTACTCTGACAACGGGAAAACGTTTGTCGGAGCCTCCACATCCTTATTGATTCTCTCCAAACATAGTCTTCAGAACTTGGCCTGGCATTTCAACCCTCCTGGGGCACCTCATATGGGAGGGCTCTGGGAGGCGGGTAAAAGCTTCAAGTCTCATTTCTACAAGCACACAGCCGCAGGGAAGTACACCTTCGAAGAACTGGCTACCCTCCTCGCGAAATTGAGGCCTGTTTAAACTCCAGGCCTATTTTGCCAATGTCCGAGGATCCCACTGACCTTGTGGCTCTTAGCCCCGGTCATTTTCTAATCGGTGGGCCACTTCGGTGGTATCTGAGCCTGTGATTGAAGAAAATCCTATTTCCATAATCAATCGGTGGAGGAGGTTAAAGGCCCTGCATCAGCAGTTCTGTGTGCGTTGAAAGAGGAATACCTGAAGGAGCTCCACAAAAGGAACAAATGGCAATTCCCATCGCGAGATCTCCAGGCAGACATGGTTGTGATCAAGAGGGGAGCTTGCCATCCAACGAATGGCGGCTTGGGCGTATCCAGTTGGTCTGTCCGGGCGTAGACGGCAAGGTCAGAGTAGCAGACGTTCTCACAACACGGGGCGTCATCCGACGACCAGTGGCGAAGATGATTCGACTCCCAATGGACTGCCCCAGTGACCATAGTGACTCCTCAATACGTTAGCCCTTCCAACTGACATTTACTAGTCCTAAGTTTGTGTCGTCCAACGTCGTTTTCCGTCCACTTGTCTTGATCATCCGCATCCATAGCCCTTAATTTTCATATTTATCCATTTTTTAAATATAGATCCGCGACCCACCAAAATGCTCGTCGCTCATCGGGAAGCCATGTGTACAGATGTCGAGTCTGCAGGGAGTCCACGCAATGAGCTGCCAGCGATTTCTTTAACTGCCAGCTGTGAAGCGGCTCCGCGCAGTACTGATCAACAAGTACTGCGCAAACTGTCTGGCCCACGAGCATTTCGGTCGGTCATTTCGCAGTAAAGCGAGGTGTCACATCTGCAAGGAGCTCCACTACACGCTTCTGCACATCCACACTGGGCAGCCGCGCTCTTCGCGACCCCGACAAAGCGCCAGCCACCCTCGGCTCCTCGGCGTCAGCCACAGCAGCGCCAGTAGGCGCTCTTCATCCGGATCTGACGCTCCGCCACGCCAATGGAGGTGTCGCCATCCCGCAGCACGTCTACGGGCCCGTCGTGCACGCCCACCCTGGTCCGAACGAGTGTTAGCATCCTCCCCACCGCGTCTGTGCTAATCGGATCCGTTTAAAAGCGTTTCGATGTCCGAGCCTTGTGGATTCGTGCTGTCCTGTGAGTCGCACCAACATATTCTTGGTTAAGGCCCTTAATTTGGCCATCATGGGCATTGGCGACCAACGGTGTGCACCACCGAGATTCGCTCCAAAGCGTCCAAGATGAGCAAACAGCTGCTGATGCTAGTGGACGAGCAGATGCAGACCCGAACGCCGTTGCAGTCACTGGATCCTAAGGTGCCAGACATGTTCCAGAATGTCACCTTGGCGGATGACCGGTGGGTAATGTTCATGCTGAACAAAAGAGGTCAGCAATAAATCCAAGTGGTCATCACTATGTACAAAATGTACGTTTTACCTGGTTCCGAGGCAGGCACGAAGCCGCCATATTCTTGTATACTCTCTTACTTCAAATAAAACCCGAAGCGAGAAGACGTACTCGAGCTCCAGCATACAATCAGCAAATTCAAACCTCGACCTCTTTTACTGGGAATTTAGGACACCAGCGTACCAGGCCCCGACATCGTAAGACCCCATAAAGTATAAGTCGAATCGCTATTAATTTTGTTAAAAAAAAAACAACATGTACCAATTTTGTCATCTCTATTGAATATTGTCATCTCTAATAAGACTGTCATCTCAATTGAAATTTTAGTATCTCTCTTAAATAAAACGTGTATACCATTTTGCCTCATCCTTTTATTTCCGTCTTCTGTTTACTGTAAGAGCGAGTTCAGCAGAGCTCTCTGTTTCGCGTAGCCTCGGCGTGACAACGTGTTAGAAAGAGAAAGAGAGCAATCGCGGCGAATTCGCAGGGTTGCATTTCAGACAATGCTTGGATAATGCAATATTGTGAAAGAGTTGAGTAGTTGCTGAGCGTCATAGAAGAGTGGTCACGAAATGTCACAGCCGAGGAAATGCACAACTCGCAGCAATAATTCAGAGGCGACTTTAATAATGGATAGCCACAACTCCACTCCGACATATATATATTCTGGATCAGCATCACCAGCCGATTCGATCTAGCCATGTCCGTCTGTCTGTCCGTCTGTCTGTCCGTCTGTCTGTCCGTCTGTCTGTCCGTCTGTCTGTCCGTCTGTCTGTCTGTCCGTCTCTGTCTGTCGACCTCGACCATAAAGTATATATATTCTGGATCACCAGCCGAGTCAATCTAGCCATGTCCGTCTGTCTGTCGACCTCTACCTTTTTACTGGAAATTTCGGACACCAGCGAACCTGCCCCGACATCGTAAGACCCCATAAAGTATATATATTCTGGATCAGCATCACCAGCCGAGTCGATCTAGCCATGTCCGTCTGTCTGTCCGTCTGTCGGTATCTACGCAAACTAGTCTCTCAGTTTTGAGCTATCAGGCTGAAATTTTCAGCATAGTCTTATTTCTTTAGGACGCAGTATATATGTCGGAACGGCCGAAATCGGACCACTATATCCTATAGCTGCCATAGGAATGATATCGAAATTAATGTAAAAAATTTTTAACTTTTTGTTTTTCAACTCATATCAATCAATTTCAAGATAGTTTTAACGGTTATAGAATCATGGTTTTAATTTCATTAAGATCAGACAACTATATCATATAGCTGCCATAAAACGATCGGTCAAATTAAATGAAAATGTAAAATTCTACATGTAAAATGTAAAATTCAACATGTAAAATGTAAAATTCTGTATGTAAGATCTAAAATGTTTACAAGCCAAGATATTTTTTAACTGTAACCAAAATGAATCGATTTTCAATAATCCTATTGCAGACTGCAAGGGTATGCAAATTTCGGTTTACCGAAGATAGCTTACTTTCTTCTTTTGAATGATGAATAATGAGACTACTTCAACGGATATTAATTTTCATCGTCAAATATGTACTGGTCATTTAATTTGTGGGTTTTACCTTATCAATTTTGGTAATTCATAAATTCGTGGTGCCAAGGCTGTGGTCGTCGTCATTTTATATTTTTCTTGTCTTGAAATTATGTTAAGTTTAAATCATTTTTCAACGAGGTCGGTATTCTTTGTCTGTAAGCGAGACGTCGGGTCCTTTTCATCCTTCTATATGTGTTGGGTTACTCCAGAATTTGCATCATTTTTTCCTTATAGTCCTCCTTTTCCATTGCCACCGTTACATTTCCCTTGTCCGAATTTAAAATTAATGTGTCGTCACTATTTTTCTAAAATTCCTTTCTTTGCTCCACTGTGTCTGTAATTGCACGATCCATTGCTGTCTCTCTTCTCTTCGTAATGGTATCTTATAAGAGTAAAGAGAGTCCAGTTCTTGCCTCTTCTTGCTTCTCCCGTGGGTTACAGTTTGAATAAGCTTTTCGCCGTCCGCGATGCACTGTGCACACATGAACACGTATACATGAACACGTATATATATATATATATATATATATATATATATATACAAATCAATGCAGATGCGCTCTGCAGGCGCAGGCGCGCCTATCTCTAAATATAGCAGCCACTTGGGCACTTGACAAATATTGTAAATGTAATCTGAAACCCCTGCGAGGGACCTCAGAAGATAACACGAGCAGATGTGCGGTCTGCGTGGGTCTAGAAGATAAAACTAGACATAAGATTTTCGTGTTAGCTACCTAAGCTAGGACTTATTAAAAATAAAATCAGTTTGAAATATCAACTTAACAAATGTAGACGTTTGCTTTATTTGCAGCCTCTCTTACAAATGGAACAACGGAAATTTTTTCATAGGAATTGGGAGCACACATTTTTGTCCCTTGCTTAGTAGTTGATCGATGTTTGGCGGGATTTCCGTTGTTGTTTTGTTTACGAACCACTCTTTGTTGTGCTTCTTCTTCCCCAGTGTTTTTCTCTCCCGTTCCTCTCTTAGCTTCTCAAATTTTCTTATTTGCTGCTCTTTTAAAGTTATTGTTGTCATTTTGGGAGCACTTCTTCATTCTCGAAAAATCTGTCCGCGTCGTTCTTGTCTTACAGTCGAAAAAGTTTTGTTTTGTTTGGTCCGACTGTTTTGTTAGTGTTTTATGTTTCCATGTTTAACTGTGATAAGTAAGTTAAGTAATTTTGAATTGTATAACTCTGCGTGTCTATCAAATTTTGTTGTATGTGGGGCGGAATGTCACTATCGAGTTTAAATATGTAGTGTAGCTTGGATATGTTCCGAATAAACTTAGGAACTAATCTAGATTTTCTACATTTTAATAAAACTTTAGGCTTGACCAAAGTTTTGTCATTTTTGTGAATTTGTTTGGAATTTTTTAATGTTGTGTGTGTGTTAAAATTATAAGTACTTTTAATAGAAGCATAAACCATCCTGAGTTTGGCGTTTATGTGATCGATGGGCCTTCCGTTAATTGATTAGTTTTTGTTTGTTGGTGACCTGTGTGTTGTTTATGTTGTAGGAGTCGCCGGCTCGAGGTCAGGGGTATTTTAGTCCGTATTTTTTAACGCTAGAGAAGGACAGCAAATAACCATTTCTGGACGCCGTTATTCACAGGATGGACAACACTTTAAAACTTAATTGGTACCAAAAGCCCATAGCATCAGGACGACATTCAATTCACAATTTAACATTAACAACTGAGAAAGCTGCAGTCGAGCGTGACCGACTGTGAGATACCCGGTACCCAAAGTATTGTGCGTGAAATTAAATAGCACATGGACATGGAAAACAAAATGTTGCCAAATGTTGCCAAAAACATGTTGAGCAAAGTTCAAACAAGACTTATTCTATAGCTGTACGCAGCTGCATTACGAACTAATACTGTGCCCGAAAGCACGCAACACTATTTTCGCTACTGCCTTTGTGGCTCAAAAGGAGAAGAAGAAGCACACAGAAACTTTATTGTTTAATAGCTTCCATGTTTATCATCCGATTTTACTCAAATTTTCAGAAAACGTCCGCAAATGCCTACTTATTTATTTTATTTAAATACTTTAAGCCAAAAATTACGACTATAGCTTATATAAAGTTTTTACGATTTTCCAAATTTTAAGATAAACTTGATCTGCGTGCAACAGATTCCAATGTTGTCACCAAATTTGGTAACTCTAGCTCATATAGTCTCTGAGATCTGTTGTTTCACACGGACGGACGGACGGACAGACGGACAGACGGACAGACGGACAGACGGACATGGCTAAATCGACTCGGCTGGTGATGCTGATCAAGTATCTATATACTTTATGGGGTCGGAGACGCCTCCTTCTGCCTGTTACATACATTCTCTGTTGGCACTAACTTATAATACCCTTGTACCCTATGGGTACCGGGTATAAAATGCAATAGAATTAAAAGACAAATCAAATGACCAGTACATATTTGACAATGAAAATTAATATCCTTTGACGTAGTCTCATTATTCCCCAGTATTCCGACAGATTTGGCACTTGAAACCATTCAAAAAGATGGCCTGAGATAGAGGCAACACAAACATCCCAAAGATGGACATTACACATTTTGCATAACGGACAACAGATATTTCCAATATGAGGATAATACATACATACAATTAAAAGGTTTACCAATGGGATCTCCTGCGTCACCAATCGTAGCAGATAACATCATGGAAGAGGCATTAAATACAATAAAAATACGAGATTTTTAACAAAGTATGTGGGTGACTTGTTTACAATAATTAAGGAAGATGAGATACAGACAACTTTAGACAAGTTTAATAGCTTCCACAAAACCTGAAATTTACATTAGAGCTAGAGAATGACAACAAATTACCATTTCTTGACGCCGTAATTCACAGGATGGACAACACTTTAAAACTTAATTGGTACAAAAAGCCCATATCATCAGGACGACTTATAAACTTTAACTCTAAACACCCCAAAACATGATAATAAACAAGGCCAAAACTTTATACGACGAGAACTAGACACAGTGACACAGTTTTCCACCATAACAATAAAAAGCAAATATTTAACAAACTCGGCAAAGTGACCCCAGTTTCGACTATAAAACACTTATTAAAGGACACAAAAGCTCAAAACCGAAACATCAAGAACAAAATAAAAGACATATAAATCGGCAGTATATATACCGAGCTTCTCGGAACGGTTGATGCATTCCGATATAAACAATAAAGACAACACTACAATAGCACATAAAACAATACACACAACAGGGCAGTTTTCAGCAACACAAAGAAGATAGAAACATTGGACAAACATAATGTAATATACAAAATACCATGCGGAGGTGACGGGACTAACTTATAACTTATATAAAGTATATGTTGGTACAACTAAATCAAAACTACGGAATAGAAGAGCGGGACACAAATCTGACTTAAAACTTAGGAATAATAACTTAATCCAAAAACGGCACTTGCGTCCCACTGTGCTGAAAATAACAACCAGCCAAAGTTCGAGGATGTAAAAATCTTACAACAAGAACAACACTACAACAAACGATTCACTCTGGAAATGCTGCTTATTATCACAACTCCCACACAAATAAGACTAAATTACAAGACGGACACAGAGAACTGCGCACATATATACAGACACCTACTTGACCAAAAAGAGAACAGACAAATTAGTTACAAACCCACAGCTGACGAGACGGACGCTGTGATCTCATGTAGGTTATTTTTGTTTTAATTTTATATAAAAATGTACAGCCCTGAAGATGAATCCCGATGGGATTTTAAATATATTGGATGAAGAGAATTAAGACGACAGTCTGTGATTTTATTTATAATTCATAAAAATACGGACTAAAATACCACCTGACCTCGAGCCGGCGACTCCTACAACTTTTAAAAATATACAAAAATTATTTGAGTAAACAGACCTAAAGATACCATTGTCCTTAAAGAGCTAAGGTTAAATATATGCAAATTCAATACAAATTCTTGAAGTTATGGCGAATTCAATGAAATTATCATATTGCAGTTGTGCTACAAAATTGTTTTCGAAAGGAAAAAAGCCTGCTTTGTGATTTTGTTTTTGAGTCCAGAATGACTGCTTAATCAAGAATAAAACTTCCTTTAATGAATGGCATTTTATTTAAATGAATATACCACTCACCAATGGTGAACAAAAATCAGTGAGCTACTTCTTGAAACTCCTTCCAAGCTGCTTTTTCTGCAGAGCTTAATGATTTTGTAAAATTTACTTAAGTACCTTAAGTGTTTTTCAATTTATTATATTTCAATAAACAAAATCACAAAGCAGACTTCTTCCCTTGAAAACAATATTTTTGCACAACTGCAATATAATAATTTCATTGAATTTGTATTGATTTGCATATATTTTTGAAAATTTAATGCGTTCAGCGTGTTGAACGTCTCAGAATTAGTCGGAAAAAGTGGGTCTGCCGATAATATAAAAAAAAATTTATTTGTAAACTAGTGTTATCAGTGTTCCTCCTTTATATTATATATAAACAGTAAAATAGTGTCACAACTAACACGACTTTCTCGGCGCAAATTACCAATAGAAAAATATAATATTCATTTACATCAAATCGTCTGCATAACATCAGATAATGGTACAAACATGTTAAGAGCCACAAATATTTTATCATTTGTCTCAGAGCAAAGTTTGGATGAGGACAGCGAACTATGTAATAAATATTTAAGTTTGTCGCTGATGGTCTGCTACATATGTTCATAGAATATGTCTATTATATTTGAAAAATAATTTTACGTACTTTCCTTGCGCGTCTGAATCTAAAGCTGTATTTTCCTTGTCAGAATCCATCTTGATGTTTAACTGTGATCGCCTGCTTGGAGTCGGTGTGGAATTACCAGAAAATTCGCTAGAATTAAATACTGTTTTTATCATGCTGCGAAGTTCCATCTTGATTGATAAAACAAGTGTTCGGAATACTTTCAGCGGACTTTGACTTTGAATTAATAATTTAATGAAGATCGAATGCTTTTAAATCTGAATCAAACTTTTGTTTATTTATTTATTAAATTATCTTGTCGTGCCGCAAAATCTCATACACATTAATTTTTTATGGGCGAAGCCAGATCGTGTTTTTGTTTAAGTACACAGGTCGACATAAACTTAACTTTTTCGTGTCGGCGAATAAAAGTTATTGATTCTGATGGATCTAAGCCGGTACATTACTATTCCGAAACTGAAAAGTTTCCATTACGTCCCAGCTTTTGGACTAGGACTGTACCGGTTCAGATCAATGGCTTTATTCGCCGGCATTTTTTGTTGACCAATGGTATTGATCTGACGGGATCGGTTTGACCAAGGGGTTTTGGATCTTGCGTCCAAAGGCATCGCGGTTATGAGACCGAATAAAGAGGAACCACCATGGACAATCAGACCTTGGACCCAAGAGGCCAAGGGCAAATCAGTGTAACGGTGAAACGATAGCGTGATATTCGCGGGAGTTTTTAGATGTCATAGAGTAATACATATTGTTATTAACCCGGAACCGTTTCTCAATAACAATATGAACATTTTTCTAGAAAGCGGAGTCATTTCCTTAGACAAAAGCTCCTTTTGGCGTTAACATTTTAAATCTTATTGCTTAGGGTTTTATACCCGTACCCATTGGGTTCAATGCAATATAACTTTGTGCCAACCGAAAATGTATATAACAGGCTAAAACAGACATCTACGATCCCATAAAGTACATATATTCTGATAAGCATCACCTTCATTTTGTCTCTGTCCGTATGAATCAAGAGATCTTAGAGACCATAAAAGGTTGATTGTAGAATTGGGGACAACATTAAAATCTGTTCCTGCAGATCAAGATTATTTTAAAATTTGGCCACGCACACTACAGCCCTCAAAATCATGACTAACGCATCATATTGCTGAAGTCTTGATTTAAATGAAATTCAATATATTTGAAATAAATACATTGATGCGGACGTGGTCTACAAATTTGAGTGAAAAAGGATGATAAACATGGAACTCAAGCTTGCCGCCGAAGGTTAAGAAAATCTCTAAGCATAGTTTCAAACTGGTTTGATTCAAAATGAAACATTAGGATTTTAATTTTTACGTGCTTTTAAATCTTTTTTTTTATAGACGATAGGAGTAATCATTTTAAAAGGACTTGTGAAGATGTGCGTCTTAGGCCATTTGACGTGCCACTGAATATGTCTTTTAGCTTGTTGCACATAGCTTTGGGTACCGTGTATCTCACAGTCGAGCACACTCGGCTTTAGATTTCTTACTTTTTAGTTTATGTCGATTAGCTGTAGTTGTTGATGGTTTGCATTAAGCTCTCATCAAACAGTGGCTTTGCTGCCTCAAGGTCTGCCTGCTTTTTATACCCGGTACCCATAGGGTACAAGGGTATTATAAGTTAAAAGCCAACCGGAGAATGTATGTAACAGGCAGAAGGAGAAATCTCCGACTCTATAAAGCATATATTCTTAATCAGCGTCACTAGCCGAGTCGATTTAGCCATGTTCGTCTGTCCGTCTGTCCGTCCGTCCGTCTGTCCGTCCGTCCGTCCGTCCGTGTGAAACAACAGATCTCAGAGACTATAAGAGCTAGAGTTACCAAATTTGGTGACAACATTGGAATCTGTTGCACGCAGATCAAGTTTGTTTTAAAATTTTGCCACGCCCACTTCCGCCCCGGAAATCATAAAAACAATATAAAGCGCGCACGTGCGTGTTGCTCAGCATGTTCCTAGCAACATTTGTCGCTTTTGAGTGTTGCCCAACATGTTCCTAACAACATTTGTCTCTTTTGAGTGTTGCTCAACATGTTTCTAGCAATATTTGTCTCTATTTGTCAACATTTCCTTTTTCCATGTTCATGTGCTGTTTAATTTCACCCACAATGCTTTGGGTACTGGGTATCTTACAGTCGGTCACACTCGACTGTAACTTTTCCACTTGTTTTATATTAAGACCCCGAGTTCAGCAAGAAATCCTTCACTTACTTTTCGATATATTCAGAACATTTCTAAATATAAACATATATTTAATTAAATATCCTCGTGATATCGTGTTCACGGACTATACGGTAATAAATAACTACATTTAAAAGTTTTTAAAACGTAAAACTTTTACTATGAGCAAAATTAGCTTGTCTAAACGGCATACGCCCGGTCATATTGCCAGTTGCGTACCTTAAAAGGATTTAATTTATTTTCAAAAATTTTAATTGTAATAATTTGATGTCATATCTCTGGAATAGATAGAAATATATTTTAAAAATATAATCACCTAGAACTCGAGCCAGTAAAAATGCCAGCAATGTTTGTTTTAAACGAAAATAGTTTTTACTGTGGAACACTTTTCACATACTCGCATTGATCGAATCTAATTTTATTTTTATATTTGCTTAGTTCCTCCTCGTATAGCACCTTTTCATTTGAGGAAGAAATAACGGAAGGCATGAGGACACAGATTATGTGTTCAAGCAGTCAAGGGATAAACCTTTAAATTTTACCTGGCTCAGAGATGACATCGCCATAATTACCACGCTAAAGAATAGTGACAGCTTCATGGAGACATTAAATCTATCGACAGATATATCGAACGATTCTAATTCTTTGGATTCATCGATGACAATAAATCAATACTCGGAATTTTCCAGCATACTG
Source organism: Drosophila triauraria (assembly GCA_014170255.2). Taxonomy (NCBI): domain Eukaryota; kingdom Metazoa; phylum Arthropoda; class Insecta; order Diptera; family Drosophilidae; genus Drosophila; species Drosophila triauraria. The sequence goes on from JABJVT010000007.1 coordinate 11,396,387, forward strand.
TCGATACATAATGTTTCTTCACGACATAATGGCAAATACAGCTGTTGTATAGCCAACCATGCCGGTGTGGTACAATATACAGCTGTTCTTTCGGTTTCCGGTAAATGAACTATATGTCACTTTAATATTATGATGCACAATAAAATTTAGTCCACATGTATCTGCACATCATATCAAAGAACTAATGCACACCACTTTTATTCAAATTTACAATTGCAAGAAAGCATTCATATTGTGCACTTTTTTAGCAAGGACCCAATATATTCGTTTATATATGTACCAATGTACAAGATTTTACCGCACGCAAATAACCAGTAAAATGTTTCCTATAGGATATTCATTAAATCAAAATAGTATTTTTTTAATTAAAAAAATTATTTCGATAAGGCTTAAACTTTTCTTTTATAAGATACCAGGTGGCAAGTTAATTATCACGAAACCCAATAAATGCCTTTTCTGCTAAAAGATATTTTTGCCATTTTTTTTTTTTGTTCACTTGAAGTAAGTAAGACAAGTAAGCTACTTGGCCAAATGTTGTATACCCATAGTATTCGTATTCATTGAATTCATAATTTCTATTGTGCTCACTCTTGCTTGACCATTCCTTGTTGGCTATCATTCTAAATGGTCATGAATCCTTGATTGGACTGAGTTTAGCGAGAACTGTATCCTTCTAGTTTGATTACTGCCAGCCGAGCCTGCTCGGGCTAGTTTGTCTGAATTTTCATTACCTGGCATGTCATTATGTCCTGGCATCTATGTAATTTGTACGCCGTTATATTCGGCAAGATTGTTTAGGGCGTATTCGCATTTTGCCTCTAACCGCTTCACGGCTGTAACAGATTTTATAGCCACTTTGCTGTCCGAGAAGATCCGAACCCTGGAGTCCCTGAGGTCCCGTTGTATTGATAGTCTGGCTGCCTCCTATATAGCGAGCACCTGTGGCCATCTGTGTAGAGTGATAACGCTTCCTGTTCGGTTACCCTGTCGTTGCTCCAATCTTCCCGAACCTTATTTACGTGGCTATGTAATCCGTCTGGCCACAACACTGGGGTTCCGTATGCAAATATTGGTCGTACAACCGCTGTGTAAAACCAAATTATAGGCTTGGGTGTAGTCCCTAGTTTTTCCCGATCATTTTTCATTTGTGCGAGCAATTCGGACTACTATTAAAGGGTATCACGGTGCGAGCATAGGCGAGATACGATCATCCCAGATCCACGTCTCCTGGGCTCCACCGTAGCGATACGAATCCTCTTCGCGTCATCGGGCCTTACAGGCAATCACAGTGTATTATATATATTCACAGGAATTATAACACACGAACCACTATATCCAATAGCTGCCAAATGAACGATCGGTCCAAATCAGCCGATTTTCGTTGTTTTAAAAGGTATTAGATTAAAATTATTAAATGGTCTTTTATACCCTTGCAGAGGGTGTTATAATTTTGATCAGAAGCTTGCAACGCAGTGAAGGAAGCATCTCCGACCAAATAAAGTATGTATATTCTTGATCAGTGGCACCAGGCGAGTCGATCTAGCTATGTCCGTCTGTCCGTATGTGTCTGTCCGTATGTCCGTCTTTCCGTTGCTACAATAACTAGTCTCTCAGTTTTTTTGTAGCTAGTATATGTTTCGGAATGGCCGGAATCGGACCACTATATCTTATAGCTGAAATAGAATGCTCCGATAATGAATGAAAAAAAAATTATAACTTCCATGTTTTCAACGCATTTTATAAATTTCGAGATAATTCTGTTCTTACGGTTTAAGATTGACGGCTTTAATTTCATTAAGATCGATCAACTATATCAAATAGCTGGCATACAAATGATCGTTTTATTTGTATGAAAATATAAATTTCTACATTTCAAAGCTTTGTTTCTTGTATTTATTATAATTATTATCTGCAAGGGTATATGACATGTAAGATTTGTATGAAGGCTTCGTGCCAAACTTCGTGACAGTGGTGCAGCCTATGACCTCCATGTTCAAGAAGGGCCGCAAGTGGCATTGGGGAAGTTGCACTTCCGCCCCCGTGTTAGGATGTCCCGATTTCGACAAGAAGTTCGTGCTGCAGACTGACGCTAGGCTTGAGTAGTCCTTCCCAAGGATATCGGAGGGCAAGAGAAGGTTATCGCGTATGCCAGTCGTAAATTAACCACCGAGGGAAACTACATGACGACAGAGAAGGAATGCTTGGCCATCATATGGGCTATCAGAAGGATGCGATGCTGTTTGGAAGGATTTCGATTCGATGTTGTCACTGACCACTTAGCTCTGAAATGGCTGTATAGTAGAAATGGCTGTAGTAGAGAACGGGCAGATCTACCGGAACTTAGTTAGTCTACGACGAGGACTATTTCCCGTGGAAGCTTTGTGTCCCCAATCCGAAGAGAGTTGACATCTTTCAAGTGTCATGATGCCTCCACAGTAGGGCATCTAGGTGTTCGGAAGTTGTTCACCCGGCTATCCCAGAGGTTCTTCTGGCTTGGGGTGTTTAGAGACGCTAAACGCTATGTACGACGTTGTGAGTCCTGCCAGAAATTCAAGGTGGCACAGACCACCTCCTCCACAAGGAGGTCCACTACGCTGCGAGAGGGAAGATTCGAACTCGCCCGAGAGCTCTGAAGACCAGGGATCGGAGCTCCAGTTCACTAGGCAGCAAGGTGGCATGTGAATCCCGGAGATTCTGCCCATTGACACCAAGCCCCCGCCGATCTCGCCGACGAGCACTAGCCAGGAGGGTCAGGCAACGATGGGTACGACTACCGCAAGGAGTACCGGCACAGTGAACCGGGGTACTAAGCGAGGAGTGCCGGCCCAGTGAACCGGAGTACTACGAGCCACATGGAGTAGGTGGGGAGTATTAACCACCACGACAGCGATCACTACCCAGGAGCCCCAAACCATTATGACCCCTGTGGTTCGTGGACCTCAGCCGAGGACGAAGAGCTCTGGTCAAGTCGCGACCCTCGAGCAGGCCACCCTTGGTATGCTGGAAGTAATCCGAACCTGTCCATTGAGCACGAATGTCATCGTACGATCGAACAGGTCAATAAGTTGGAAGGACACGTACCGTTCAGGAGCATCGAGACATGAACGATAACCTTCAAGGTGCCTGGAGTTCGAGCCGAGAACCCATACATAGAGGAGCCCCCATCGCCACCCTCATTCTCCGCAGAAGGGTGGACGTACATCCCGTCTGGTCCTGGGATCCCGAGGTACACCTGATTCTCCCTCGAACCTCGCCCGAAATGTCTACTTCGGCAACACAGACATCTCCGAGGGCTCACTACATATATTAAAATCTAAATATATTAAAATGTCCTTTTAGTTCAGTATAAAAAAAACAGTTGCGCGGTGATATCTATGGCGTAGATTCCGAGTATAGTTTTAAGCGCTTTCATTGCGGTTGACCTCAGCGCCCTGACATGACGAGCAGTGCCTGCCGCTGAGTAAGGCTTTCTTACGTCCTCTTTTCCGTGTCTTGCCACCACACTTAGACTCCATACAGCAGAGTCGGACGCACCACCGATGTGTGAACCCAATGCATTAGAGCAGGCCCCATGTGCATCTAAGCATCTTCTTGGGAGCGTATAGCGCTATGGTGAGCTTTTCGCCCTCTCGATTACATTGGGCATCCATACTAGCTTGCTGTCTAGTACTATGTCGAGGGTATTTGACTTGTGTTTTCGGGGTCAGAATGGTTGAGTTGATTTTTGGGGTTCATCCATAGCGGTACCTTGTATCTCTTAGTAAAGATTATGAGGTCCGCCATGTCCGCGTTTATACTAAGTCCTCCCTTCTCCGCCCATTCACATATCTCCCTGAGTGTTAATTCCATGATAGAGCTGAGAGTCGATGGACAAACTGCCGTATAAATTATGTTTATGTTGTCGGCATAAGCTGTTATTTTGGGGCTTTCCTTACAAATCCCATGATTAGGTCGTCGACCACCATATTCCATAGGAGAGGCGATAGAGCCCCGTCTATAGCCCAACGGATTCTTCTAGACGATATTAGATCAGTTGGTTGGTTTTATATCATAGGTGCTAGGACCTGGTGCTTATTGGGATCGGAGACCTACGTGCATTCTAGGAAGCATTAGTACTGTTAGGTCCTCGTTGATGACATCATTATTCGCCTGCTTGGCGGTTCTGAAAAATTCCTGAGGATATTACTTTGGTTCGATATGTCCTTGTTCCTCTAGGGTGGCTTGGTCCTCTTTTTAGTTCTCGATACTGGGCATGATGCATGATACGCATCCATTCTTGGAAAGGGTCTCAGGGAGGTTTCTATGTCTGCGGATTTTACTACGCCCGGACGTATGGCGAGTCTCGTCTTGATTGTCTTTTAAACTTTTCCCAGTTTGAATTCCGGGGTTTCTGTAGACTGTCAGCTTTGGCGAAGGTTCGAATTCGTATTCGAATTGGATGTACTTGTGATCTGAGAAGGATGGTCTTTCGAGGACTCTCCGTCACAATAGCATAGTACTTTGTCCTGTGAAGAGTGTAATATCTAGTACGTTTGATGAAGTGGGGCTACGTATCTATGCTCCTCTCCCACATTTGCTACAGATAAGTTAGTTGAAAGTATAAATTCTAAGAGTGACTCACCTCTGTCGATGATGTACGGGCTCCCCACACGCTATGATGTGCGTTGGGGTTTGCACCATGTAGCAGGAAGCTACCAGAAGGCGCTTCTCCTCGCTCTCTAGCATTACACAGTCAGGTCATCAGAGTTGTAATGAGACATAAGGTTAGCGTGGATACCCTTCTGCACGAGTACGGCGGTTCTATTCCTGCTTACCAATGGTGCGTAGAACAGATTGTAGTTGGAGGACCTTAGTCCGGCCACGGAATTGACAGAGGCAATCCATAGCTCCTGGACCAAGGCTGTGTCGAAGGACCCTTGCTCCATGAAATCAGGAGTTCCGTCGATGCGACCTTCCTCTTAAGAAGGTTGACCTGCGGCACCCTCAACGTCATGGGCACTCTGCTTACCTTTCGATGGGTTGACTACTACGGCCAGGTCACCGTCCTTCTCCTCCTTCAAGCCTTCCAGCGTCAGATCCTGGGTGGCAACGGCGATGGACTCCAAGACCTAGGTCCTTCCCCACCTCGCCCGCCTGCAGGGTGTGCGCATCCTTGTCCCCGGTGTGGCGCTTTTTGAGGCGTAGGTATACGCTACCCATGCCCCACGTCATCTTCCTGAATCGTGGATACAGGACATTCTCTTTGGGTAACAATGTCAGCGGTTGGAATGGCTGGGTTTTATGTTGTTGAGATGACCGTCCTAACAGAGATGTGACCGCTGGGAAAGAGTACCCTTTGCCTTCGATATGGATGGGAATAACTCCCTGTCCACCACGTTTAGCTTTGCTCCCCACCTCTGTGCATGCCGGTGGTGGCAGTCACGCCTTCCACCGACGTTCCACATCCCAGCTCCGGTTTCATTATTAAACACTTCCATACTGGCTAGTTTTCGGCGAAACGACCCACTTGCTTTGTAAGCCTACTGCCAGGCACCTCCAACAATGGCTTTGGTTCATTTCTTCCGGCTTTGGGGCCAAAGGAATTGAACCGTTGCCTAAGCTAGACACTGCATTATCCCGGACAGCGCAAGCGTAATGCATTACCCGTTGTCCGGGATAATACAGTGTCTATTGCCCGCGCGCCTTCGTGGAGGGTTCAGGTGGATTTTGCCAGCTCTAAGCTTTTCTACATTAAATATTATTAAGCCCGGTACCCATAGGGTACAAGGTACCTGATAATAATCAGTTAGTGCCGAGAATGTAAGTAACAGGCAGAAGGAGGCATCTCCGACCCCATAAAATATATATATTCTTGATCAGCATCACCAGCCGATCGACTCGATTTAGCCATGTCCGTCTGTCCGTCTGTCCAAACGTCCGTTTTGGTAAACAGATCTCAGAGACTATAAGAGCTAGAAGCCAAATTTGGTGACAGCATTATAATCCGTTGCACGCCGATCAAGTTTTTTAAATTTGGCCACGCCCACTTCCGCCTCCGAAAATCATACGGTTTTAAGCTAAAGTCGTAACATTTGATTTAAAGTTGATACATAAACTAAATAAATATGATTGTGCGGTCGTTTTCTGAAAATTTAAGTAAAATCGAATAATAACCTCGGAGTTATTAGGTAATAAAGTGGGAATTTGCAGATGTGATCTACCAGGCAATTAATGCTTGTTGCAAAGTTGCATGTAGCCGACCGGGTTGAGGGTTCGATCCCAGGCGCAGGCGAAATTGTCAAACTGGTTTTTCTTCAATAATTTTTAAATATTTTTATTTCTGAATAATTTTTTACAAAAATTTAACAAAGAGTACAAAATTTTTATGAATTTATTGATTACATTTTTTTTTTTTTTTAATAAAAATGAAAGAAAAAATATTATTTAGGTTTTCGTTGGAATTATTTAGGTTTTCGTTCACTTGAAGTAAGTAAGACAAGTAAGCTACTTGGCCAAATGTTGTATACCCATAGTATTCGTATTCATTGAATTCATAATTTCTATTGTGCTCACTCTTGCTTGACCATTCCTTGTTGGCTATCATTCTAAATGGTCATGAATCCTTGATTGGACTGAGTTTAGCGAGAACTGTATCCTTCTAGTTTGATTACTGCCAGCCGAGCCTGCTCGGGCTAGTTTGTCTGAATTTTCATTACCTGGCATGTCATTATGTCCTGGCATCCATGTAATTTGTACACCGTTATATTCGGCAAGATTGTTTAGGGCGTATTCGCATTTTGCCTCTAACCGCTTCACGGCTGTAACAGATTTTATAGCCACTTTGCTGTCCGAGAAGATCCGAACCCTGGAGTCCCTGAGGTCCCGTTGTATTGATAGTCTGGCTGCCTCCTATATAGCGAGCACCTGTGGCCATCTGTGTAGAGTGATAACGCTTCCTGTTCGGTTACCCTGTCGTTGCTCCAATCTTCCCGAACCTTATTTACGTGGCTATGTAATCCGTCTGGCCACAACACTGGGGTTCCGTATGCAAATATTGGTCGTACAACCGCTGTGTAGAACCAAATTATAGGCTTGGGTGTAGTCCCTAGTTTTTCCCGATCATTTTTCATTTGTGCGAGCAATTCGGACTACTATTAAAGGGTATCACGGTGCGAGCATAGGCGAGATACGATCATCCCAGATCCACGTCTCCTGGGCTCCACCGTAGCGATACGAATCCTCTTCGCGTCATCGGGCCTTACAGGCAATCACAGTGTATTATATATATTCACAGGAATTATAACACACGAACCACTATATCCAATAGCTGCCAAATGAACGATCGGTCCAAATCAGCCGATTTTCGTTGTTTTAAAAGGTATTAGATTAAAAATTATTAAATGGTCTTTTATACCCTTGCAGAGGGTGTTATAATTTTGATCAGAAGCTTGCAACGCAGTGAAGGAAGCATCTCCGACCATATAAAGTATGTATATTCTTGATCAGTGGCACCAGGCGAGTCGATCTAGCTATGTCCGTCTGTCCGTATGTGTGTCTGTCCGTATGTCCGTCTTTCCGTTGCTACAATAACTAGTCTCTCAGTTTTTTGTAGCTAGTATATGTTTCGGAATGGCCGGAATCGGACCACTATATCTTATAGCTGAAATAGAATGCTCCGATAATGAATGAAAAAAAATTATAACTTCCATGTTTTTCAACGCATTTTTATAAATTTCGAGATAATTCTGTTCTTACGGTTTAAGATTGACGGCTTTAATTTCATTAAGATCGATCAACTATATCAAATAGCTGGCATACAAATGATCGTTTTATTTGTATGAAAATATAAATTTCTACATTTCAAAGCTTTGTTTCTTGTATTTATTATAATTATTATCTGCAAGGGTATATGACATGTAAGATTTGTATGAAGGCTTCGTGCCAAACTTCGTGACAGTGGTGCAGCCTATGACCTCCATGTTCAAGAAGGGCCGCAAGTGGCATTGGGAAGTTGCACTTCCGCCCCGTGTTAGGATGTCCCGATTTCGACAAGAAGTTCGTGCTGCAGACTGACGCTAGGCTTGAGAGTAGTCCTTCCCAAGGATATCGGAGGGCAAGAGAAGGTTATCGCGTATGCCAGTCGTAAATTAACCACCGAGGGAAACTACATGACGACAGAGAAGGAATGCTTGGCCATCATATGGGCTATCAGAAGGATGCGATGCTGTTTGGAAGGATTTCGATTCGATGTTGTCACTGACCACTTAGCTCTGAAATGGCTGTATAGTAGAAATGGCTGTAGTAGAGAACGGGCAGATCTACCGGAACTTAGTTAGTCTACGACGAGGACTATTTCCGTGGAAGCTTTGTGTCCCAATCCGAAGAGAGTTGACATCTTTCAAGTGTCATGATGCCTCCACAGTAGGGCATCTAGGTGTTCGGAAGTTGTTCACCCGGCTATCCCAGAGGTTCTTCTGGCTTGGGTGTTTAGAGACGCTAAACGCTATGTACGACGTTGTGAGTCCTGCCAGAAATTCAAGGTGGCACAGACCACCTCCTCCACAAGGAGGTCCACTACGCTGCGAGGGGAAGATTCGAACTCGCCCGAGAGCTCTGAAGAACAGGGATCGGAGCTCCAGTTCACTAGGCAGCAAGGTGGCATGTGAATCCCGGAGATTCTGCCCATTGACACCAAGCCCCCGCCGATCTCGCCGACGAGCACTAGCCAGGAGGGTCAGGCAACGATGGGTACGACTACCGCAAGGAGTACCGGCACAGTGAACCGGGGTACTAAGCGAGGAGTGCCGGCCCAGTGAACCGGAGTACTACGAGCCACATGGAGTAGGTGGGAGTATTAACCACCACGACAGCGATCACTACCCAGGAGCCCCAAACCATTATGACCCCTGTGGTTCGTGGACCTCAGCCGAGGACGAAGAGCTCTGGTCAAGTCGCGACCCTCGAGCAGGCCACCCTTGGTATGCTGGAGTAATCCGAACCTGTCCATCGAGCACGAATGTCATCGGTCGATCGAACAGGTCAATAAGTTGGAAGGACACGTACCGTTCAGGAGCATCGAGACATGAACGATAACCTTCAAGGTGCCTGGAGTTCGAGCCGAGAACCCATACATAGAGGAGCCCCATCGCCACCCTCATTCTCCGCAGAAGGGGTGGACGTACATCCCGTCTGGTCCTGGGATCCCGAGGTACACCCGATTCTCCTCGAACCTCGCCCGAAATGTCTACTTCGGCAACACAGACATCTCCGAGGGCTCACTACATATATTAAAATCTAAATATATTAAAATGTCCCTTTTAGTTCAGTATAAAAAAACAGTTGCGCGGTGATATCTATGGCGTAGATTCCGAGTATAGTTTTAAGCGCTTTCATTGCGGTTGACCTCAGCGCCCCTGACATGACGAGCAGTGCCTGCCGCTGAGTAAGGCTTTCTTACGTCCTCTTTTCCGTGTCTTGCCACCACACTTAGACTCCATACAGCAGAGTCGGACGCACCACCGATGTGTGAACCCAATGCATTAGAGCAGGCCCCATGTGCATCTAAGCATCTTCTTGGGAGCGTATAGCGCTATGGTGAGCTTTTTCGCCCTCTCGATTACATTGGGCATCCATACTAGCTTGCTGTCTAGTACTATGTCGAGGGTATTTGACTTGTGTTTTCGGGGTCAGAATGGTTGAGTTGATTTTGGGGTTCATCCATAGCGGTACCTTGTATCTCTTAGTAAAGATTATGAGGTCCGCCATGTCCGCGTTTATACTAAGTCCTCCCTTCTCCGCCCATTCACATATCTCCCTGAGTGTTAATTCCATGATAGAGCTGAGAGTCGATGGACAAACTGCCGTATAAATTATGTTTATGTTGTCGGCATAAGCTGTTATTTTGGGGCTTTCCTTACAAATCCCATGATTAGGTCGTCGACCACCATATTCCATAGGAGAGGCGATAGAGCCCCGTCTATAGCCCAACGGATTCTTCTAGACGATATTAGATCAGTTGGTTGGTTTTATATCATAGGTGCTAGGACCTGGTGCTTATTGGGATCGGAGACCTACGTGCATTCTAGGAAGCATTAGTACTGTTAGGTCCTCGTTGATGACATCATTATTCGCCTGCTTGGCGGTTCTGAAAAATTCCTGAGGATATTACTTTGGTTCGATATGTCCTTGTTCCTCTAGGGTGGCTTGGTCCTCTTTTAGTTCTCGATACTGGGCATGATGCATGATACGCATCCATTCTTGGAAAGGGTCTCCAGGGAGGTTTCTATGTCTGCGGATTTTACTACGCCCGGACGTATGGCGAGTCTCGTCTTGATTGTCTTTTAAACTTTTCCCAGTTTGAATTCCGGGGTTTCTGTAGACTGTCAGCTTTGGCGAAGGTTCGAATTCGTATTCGAATTGGATGTACTTGTGATCTGAGAAGGATGGTCTTTCGAGGACTCTCCGTCACAATAGCATAGTACTTTGTCCTGTGAAGAGTGTAATATCTAGTACGTTTGATGAAGTGGGGCTACGTATCTATGCTCCTCTCCCACATTTGCTACAGATAAGTTAGTTGAAAGTATAAATTCTAAGAGTGACTCACCTCTGTCGATGATGTACGGGCTCCCCACACGCTATGATGTGCGTTGGGGTTTGCACCCATGTAGCAGGAAGCTACCAGAAGGCGCTTCTCCTCGCTCTCTAGCATTACACAGTCAGGTCATCAGAGTTGTAATGAGACATAAGGTTAGCGTGGATACCCTTCTGCACGAGTACGGCGGTTCTATTCCTGCTTACCAATGGTGCGTAGAACAGATTGTAGTTGGAGGACCTTAGTCCGGCCACGGAATTGACAGAGGCAATCCATAGCTCCTGGACCAAGGCTGTGTCGAAGGACCCTTGCTCCATGAAATCAGGAGTTCCGTCGATGCGACCTTCCTCTTAAGAAGGTTGACCTGCGGCACCCTCAACGTCATGGGCACTCTGCTTACCTTTCGATGGGTTGACTACTACGGCCAGGTCACCGTCCTTCTCCTCCTTCAAGCCTTCCAGCGTCAGATCCTGGGTGGCAACGGCGATGGACTCCAAGACCTAGGTCCTTCCCCACCTCGCCCGCCTGCAGGGTGTGCGCATCCTTGTCCCCGGTGTGGCGCTTTTTGAGGCGTAGGTATACGCTACCCATGCCCCACGTCATCTTCCTGAATCGTGGATACAGGACATTCTCTTTGGGTAGTGGGCTCGCAATGTCAGCGGTTGGAATGGCTGGGTTTTATGTTGTTGAGATGACCGTCCTAACAGAGATGTGACCGCTGGGAAAGAGTACCCTTTGCCTTCGATATGGATGGGAATAACTCCCTGTCCACCACGTTTAGCTTTGCTCCCCACCTCTGTGCATGCCGGTGGTGGCAGTCACGCCTTCCACCGACGTTCCACATCCCAGCTCCGGTTTCATTATTAAACACTTCCATACTGGCTAGTTTTCGGCGAAACGACCCACTTGCTTTGTAAGCCTACTGCCAGGCACCTCCAACAATGGCTTTTGGTTCATTTCTTCCGGCTTTGGGGCCAAAGGAATTGAACCGTTGCCTAAGCTAGACACTGCATTATCCCGGACAGCGCAAGCGTAATGCATTACCCGTTGTCCGGGATAATACAGTGTCTATTGCCCGGCAGCGCCTTCGTGGAGGGTTCAGGTGGATTTTGCCAGCTCTAAGCTTTTCTACATTAAATATTATTAAGCCCGGTACCCATAGGGTACAAGGTACCTGATAATAATCAGTTAGTGCCGAGAATGTAAGTAACAGGCAGAAGGAGGCATCTCCGACCCCATAAAATATATATATTCTTGATCAGCATCACCAGCCGATCGACTCGATTTAGCCATGTCCGTCTGTCCGTCTGTCCAAACGTCCGTTTTGGTAAACAGATCTCAGAGACTATAAGAGCTAGAAGCCAAATTTGGTGACAGCATTATAATCCGTTGCACGCCGATCAAGTTTTTTAAATTTGGCCACGCCCACTTCCGCCTCCGAAAATCATACGGTTTTAAGCTAAAGTCGTAACATTTGATTTAAAGTTGATACATAAACTAAATAAATATGATTGTGCGGTCGTTTTCTGAAAATTTAAGTAAAATCAAATAATAACCCTCGGAGTTATTAGGTAATAAAGTGGGAATTTGCAGATGTGATCTACCAGGCAATTAATGCTTGTTGCAAAGTTGCATGTAGCCGACCGGGTTGAGGGTTCGATCCCAGGCGCAGGCGAAATTGTCAAACTGGTTTTTCTTCAATAATTTTTAAATATTTTTATTTCTGAATAATTTTTTTACAAAAATTTAACAAAAGAGTACAAAATTTTTATGAATTTATTGATTACATTTTTTTTTTAATAAAAATGAAAGAAAAATATTATTTAGGTTTTCGTTGGAATTATTTAGGTTTTCGTTGGAACTGAACACGGGCCGATCTTGCACAACATAAATGCATGGGCCGCTTAGACAACTAAGCCATTCCCGATATACATATGATCCGGCTGTTTTATACAAACTATGCTTTAACAAATGTTGAGAAAAATTGCTTACAATCTGCATAACAAGATTCACTTTGCTCCATTTCGTTGCATTAACCAAATTCGGTAAAACTGAAGTTAAATGTATTAATTGACTAAACAGAAGAACATCAAAATAATAAGTTAAAAAACCAAAAAATAAATTCTTGGGAATGAGCGGGACTCAAACTCTTGCTGTTCTTGTCAACAACAACACAAAAGCGGCACTCAGCCCTCTAGGATGCGCCCTATATTATATATTGCGCGGCAAAGTTTGGGTACCGGGTATCTCACAGTCGAACTGGGGTTTACCATTGAAATTAGGTAGGTAAGTGCTCTGTGATCTGTTTCGGCAGAGAAGTGCTTACCATAAATATAGAGTTGGGTTTATTAGTGCCGATTTGAAATGTTCGTAGGCATTTTGGCATTTAGGCATCCATTCAAATTTTACATCTTTCTTACATAATCTTATTACGTGACGGCAAAATTCTTATAAACAGTCTGTAATAATTACAAAATGCAACAAATCTTCTAGCGCTGTCCGTATCATGTGGGATTGGATAATTTTGAATGACGTCGTATTTTTGTCGTCGGGCAAGATTCCTGTGTCTGTGCATTTATGTCCCAGAAAAGTGACTTTATGCATAAAAATAAAAATTTCCGAAATGTAACTTTAGGTTATGTTGAGCTTATGTTTTCGGAACAACCAATGACTATTAAGTTATCCGTATAGAGAAATGCTTTCTACGGTTCTAGTCCAGAGAAAGCTGGAAAGCTTTTAAGCCGAATGGTAATCGCGTGAAGCGATATGAACCATTGCTTGTTGAAATAGATGTTATATCTCTTTTTTCAAGTTCATTTGATAAAACCTGACATTAAGTCAAGGCATGATAAATATTTTGCTCTATCAAGTTGATCTAAAATGTCATCGAATTCTAGTTAGTGGAAATTGATCGAACAATAGTTTTTATTAATCTGACGATAGTCAGATGGGCTATTATAAGGTGATACAGATGGTTCGACTATTATGTCATCAATGAGTTTTGGACTTGTTCTTGAATTTATATTGGTTAATCATCTTTCAACCTCAGTTTTTTTTATAAAAATTATGTGTAGCTATCGACTTGGCTTCTAGTTCATAATGTGCTTAGTTGTTTATGAAATTGGGGTGAGAAATTTTTCGAAGATGGATTAATATAGATTATTCTAAGTCTGTTTTAACTACATCGTAGTTTAAGTTGTATGTGCTGACTACCTGATCTGTATTTGTTTTATTTAGACGTCTTATGAATGCATTTTGGTTCGGAATCAATACACTGTCTTCTTCTGAGGTTATTTCAATTTTTTGACAACTTGCTGGCAGAATTATGGAGCTGTTTCTAAAACTGTATGTTATTAAAATATTAATCGGATATTTTAAACTATTTTGTCTAAATATAAGCCAGTCTTTAGATGGCTTGAAATCTAATTGACAGTTGTATTTTCTCAAGAAATCGATTTCTAGTATTCCATCACAAGGAATAGCAAATTTTAAATTACGATATGGAAATCATGTGGAATTATATATTTAGAAGTTAGTACTTTGATAGAAGTTAGCTCTTTTGATTTGGTAACTTCTTGACTTATTCACTGTATATAAATTGTATAATTAGTATTGAAAAACAATGGAATTTTCCTTTAATATGAATATTTCCGTACCTGTGTCTATTAAAAGACTATTTTTTATTTCCCGTTGCTACATTTATAAAAGTTGCAAATGAGTTTTGGCTGAGATTGCTGGTGTGAACCCTGGCGTTTTCTATTGACGAGTATCCGAGGGCTGTTGGGAGTTTCCCAAACTGGTCTATGCTTAACTGATATTGTTGTTGTTACTATTGTTATTATTTTTAGGGTTATAACCTCCATTTTGGTGGTTATTTCCTCTATAACTGCTAACTATATATTATATAAATAAAACTGCAAATTGTTGTTGTATTTATAATTCTGGCCGTTTTATAATAACCGCGACCATTGTCTCTACCGCGATAGTTACCTCTGTTGTTGTATTTACCACGCTGGCTTTGGCCTTTTGGGCGTATAATATTTGCGTGGCCTGTCATTTCGGTACTACATTGTAATTACTTTGTGATGGCTTTGTACATTGTTGTAAAGTTTCCTGTCTCCAGAATTGTTTTAAGTTTTCCATATTCACAATTTTTGACCATTGTTGCATGTTCGGCCGTTAATAGACAAAGCTTCCAACAGCCTACGTAAATTATCAGAATCCGTTGTCAACTTCTCGATTGTTGTTTCTTTCTGTGTGGCTATTGCCAATTTTGCCTTTTTTACGTCGGATGTTTCACAAAATATAATATTTTGCAATTTTTTTTTTTAATTGCATCAATTGTTTTTTTTATTTTGTCCCTTGTACAGTAAAGATACTACAATTTTTGATTTTATAACCTCAACAGCGTTTTCTGTTCAACGCCTTTTCGAAGGCGCATATTGTTAAGTTTACTAACCTCAAAGCCGTTAAAATTCTTTTGGGATGAGTAGCCTATATATACGGTATCGACTGTACATACAGCCGTTACAGAAAAAACAAAACAACAATAAACTGAACACACAAAAAAACAGCATCCCTTGACCTGTTACTCTGACCTGCACAAGTGAAAGGTAATAAAAAAGAGTCCTTTCAGAGGTAACTGAAACCAGTTTCCCAAGGGTACCGAAAATATTACTCATAGAAAAATAATAGGTAGAAAATATAAATTTATTTTAGAGATTACTAACAATACTAAAAAGTTAATATATATACTAATTTACTAATATTCTAACTTACTAATATATACTAATATACTAATACAATTAATTAATGCATTAATATATATTGAAATTATTATTTAAAAATCCATATAAATAAATAAGTCCATTAAAATATAATATTGGGATAGGCATATACATAGTGAATTATTGATTAAAATTTTAAATCTAGCCAGCAGCAGTATTTGGCCAGCAGCACTATCAAATTCAAGTATATTAAAATGTTCATAGCATGCTAACATGCCAGTTCAACAGCAATGTTAACACGCCGCTAGATCGGTAAGCATAAAACCCAGGTGAAAATAATATTCTAGACATATACCGGTTGATCAAGCAGTTAAGGACACATACCGGTTGATCAAGCAGTTAAGGACGAATTAGGCATACACCACTTTTAGTTCCAAAATGTCCGATAGATGGCGCCACATAGTAGGGATATACGGGAGCGGCGGTTTTTTCCGCCGTCCCCGTAAATGGTTTGAGAGCCGCCGCTCTTACCTCTGAAGTTACCTCTGAAAGGACTCTTTTTTATTACCTTTCACTTGTGCAGGTCAGAGTAACAGGTCAAAGGATGCTGTTTTTTGTGTGTTCAGTTTATTGTTGTTGTGTTTCTTCTGTAACGGCTGTATGTACAGTCGATACCGTATATATAGGCTACTTTTAGCTGTTGGCCTGACCCATTTTAACAAATGCAACCCTCAGCTGAATCAAATATCAAAAGTACTCACATACACCTGCATTTTCACTTACCCAAAATCTAACGGCCATTGTTCATTTACCTGCGTTATGCAATAGCCGAGGGTGTCGATGCACTTGACGCTGTGCATCCTGTTCATTTTTCTTTTCTATTTTCCTGATATTGGGATTTGGTGTGTAAATTCAACCAATAGGCGGTGATCTTGAATTTTCGGGGTTTATCTAAATCGAACCATTTGATATAAAACTGCTAGTCTTAAGAGTTGACTTTCAGTTTTTAAAAACAACTAAAGGTGTTCAAAACCAACCAAAACTAAAATGGAAAACGTATTCGAGTGCGATTCGTGCCGTCGGGAGTTTACTCTGCTCGAACTGAGTGAGCATTTGCTTATGTGCGACTCTAGTTCGACGAGCGAAATGTCAACGTGTGAAAAGTGTTATAAAAATACATTCCAAGAAATGAGTTCAATGCTCATTTATCGGGATGTGAGGGTCCCCGAACGCGTTCAACGTATTAATGAAGAAAAACCGGAACAGCCGGCTCCTACTCATACGCATCGACGCAGTCTTCAGGAGCTTCAGGATGACATCCCATCAACATCATCGATGGCTCTCAAACGGGCCGCAGCTGTAAGCGAATCTTCAATAAACAAGAAAAGAAAAGTGACATCAGTCGCAAATTTGAATTTTAAAATCAATTGTCCGGTATGCGGTGAGACATACATATCGACAAGGGAACGTCAACACCTTATGACTGAAAAGCATAAGAATGCAGCAGCAAAAGAATTGAAAGGAAATGAAAACATACTGTTATTATCAATTGCGTCTTCATTTCCGGTAAAGTCATATCGGATAACAAACAAAAAAGATATTATAGACTTGCAAGAATTCTATAATGTTTGCAAAAACAATATAATAGAAGTCATTTCAAATTGTATTGCAGACTATAGATCAATAAAATTTAACTTAAGAGTATATGGCTCCTACATTAAACAAACCGAAGAAGGTTTAACAAACGAAACAATAAAACACTTCGTTACAGCATATATGACAGCATATCAAGATGATGAATTAACAGAAATTCTTGATAAAGCTGTTGATATTCTCAAGTTATTAAGCAGTGAATTTCAAGAAAAAGATTCTGGGTGGGCTATTCAAAATTGTATGTATTTTGAAACCACAATTATTAAGCTGGAACACATTCCTGCAAGTGGATATATTAAAGTTCCACTAAAAATAAGAGCCAGAAATGCTGTTATTAATATAAAAACTCTGACAGTTTTGTTTCAAGTGGTGTATTTTGGCACACTTGGAATATAAAATACATGAAGCAACCACATTTCGTGATGATACACAAAGAAAATACGCTCATGAAAGAATGGCTAAAACATCTTTTACAGAATTGAAGATATATCTGCCAATGAAATAACATATAAAGGAAACTACCTAAATTTAACAGGAATTGATTTTCCCATAAGTAAAAGGGAATAAAAATATTTGAAAAAATAATGCGGACTTTAGCATTAATATTTACGAAGTGGACAGCGATAATAAAATATTGTTGGTCCCACTATTAGATCAACTAAAGTGAAAGCAAATCATATTAACATGCTAGGAATAAATAATAATGCTCTTGAAATGATGCATTATACCTATATTACTAGCATAAAAGGTTGTGCTACTCACAAACTACAAAGGCTAAAGGAGGTGGTTATTTCTGTGAAAACTGTTTACAATGTATAACCCCCAAAACCCCCACAAACACAGTTCACAATATTAAAGAGTGTGGAAAAGTGGCTGCACTCTATCCAAAGCCAAACACCAAAACTTAATTTAAGGCCTACAATAAAAATTATCTCCGCCGATCGTAATTTACGCCGACATTGAAGCTGTTTTGGAGACTTACAGTACATGCCAGAATGCACCAAATACATCGGCTACAACAAAATGCAGAAGCATACAGCATGTGCAGTATCATTTTATGTTGTACATAGATTTGATTCGACTCAAAATGAAATATGGACATATGAAGGTAAACAAATATTTGTATTTACCTCTGAAGTACATAAACTAATTTATTTTTATATTTTATAATATCTGCTTTAATATTTACAAATTAGATCCAATTAATTAGGTAACAGCCCCATTAATATCATGGGATGCAATGCTTAAATTTACAAAAATTCAATTGGAACTAATTAGCGATTCGGAAATGTATAACTTTTGAAAAGAGGAGTTCGAAGAGGGTGACTCAATGCAATGAGAGAATCTCATTTGCAAATAATAAATATGTTAATAATTATGATTCTAGCAAGCCATTAAATTATCTGGCTTACATTGACGCCAATAATTTGTATGGATGGGGAATGAGTCAGCCACTTCCACACTCTAATTTTAAATTTTTAACTTTAGAAGAAATAAATATTCTAAATATTAAAGATATTGACACTACAGGAAAATAGGTTATATATTAGAAGTTGATCTAGAATATCCAGATAAATGTAATGACAATCATAATTGGCTACCAGACTGCAGACTTAGAAAATAAAACAAATTATATTATGCATTTAAAACAACTGCAATTATGCTTACAGCATATGTTAGTTTTGAAAAAGATTCACAGAATTCTTAGTTTTAATCAATCTCCTTGGTTAAAGCCTTATATTGATTTAAATTCTAGTCATAGAAAATTAGCACATAATGACTTTGAAAAACTTCTTTAAACTAATGAATAATGAAATTTATGGCAAAACAATGGAGAACGTTGAAAAGAGACGGGAAATAGTTTTAATTAAACATTATCAATCAAGACAAAATTCACCCGGGTTTAGACAGCGAATTGCTAGACATAATTTCCATAGTGTAGAAATATTTGGTTCTGATTTGGCTGCTATAGAGTCCACCAAAACTAAAGTAATGTACGATAAACCAATATATATAGGATTTAGCGTATTAGAATTTTCAAAATGGTTAATGTATGATTACTATTATAATTTCCTTAAAGTTAAATGTCCATCAGTAAAAATTATTTATATGGATACAGACTCATTTATTATATCTTCAGAAGAAGATTTTTATGAATTAATTTAAAGCAATCCAGATCGTTTTGATACTTATAATTTTAAACCAAATAATCAATACAATATTACTTTAGCAAATAATAAAGAATTAGGTTTAATGAAAGATGAAAATGGTGGAAGACCTGTAATTAAATTTGCGGGGCTAAAAGCAAAGGCATATACTTATGTTGTTGATAAGGAACCAAATGAATGTTTATGTATAAAAAAATTAAAGGAGTTAAGAAATCAATAGTTAATAAGGTAAAATATAATCATTTTATTGAATGTATTAGAAAAGATAAAACTTTTACGGAGAACAGAGGGTTATTCGCAGTAAAGGGCATTAACTTTTACAGAAGTTAAAATATCTCTTAATTATAAAGATGATAAAAGATATGTATTACCTAATAAAATTCAAACATTAGCTCATGGTCATTAAAATATAAAATAAAAATAATAAAAAATAAAATAAAAAATAATCAATATGTAACAATGGTTGAATTGTTTTATTATTATTATTTTTTTAACAAGCTTTTTATTAATCCATGAATTGTGGGTTTCATCAAATCCAAGCCATTTTACCAGGACTCGATTCTTTTTACGTCTAATAATTTTCACAACCAAGAAAGCGTTTTCATCTTTAACCTTTTGAAGCTCCTGTTCATAAAATGAACCTTTGATATGATTACTTTTATAATCCACAAGTTCATATGTAACTGGGTAAGTTGATTTAACTTTGTACACTTTAAAAATTTCAGGAGTCCAACTAGGTTCATATCCTTTCATAAATATTCCTTTAAATTTAGATATTCTAACTTTGTCACCAATAATAAATTTATGTTTTGGAAATGTTTTGGGAATATTATAAATCGATTTTAAAATAAACTCTTCATTTTCTTTGCAAACATCTCTTGGTCTCATTTTAATAGTTCGATGATAAGAATTATTATAATCTTTAACTAGCTGTGGAATTATATTAATCAATTTATATCGACCTCGTTAACTAAAAGCCCTGTACATACGATTTTTCAAGGTTATGTTAAAACGCTCACATATGGAAGCTTTTAAATGTGTGTATGTATGATAATGATTAATTTTATGTGATTTCATTAGCTCTGTAAATTAACTGTTAAAAAACTCTTTTCCTTGATCTGACTGAATATTTGAAGGGTTAGCTTTTGCAGTTTTAAAAACAACCTTCATAGCATTTACTACATCATAAGCAAACTTAGATTTTACGGCTTCTGCATATGCATACTTCGAAAACGTATCGATAACAGTTAACAAATATTTATATCCACTATTTTCTTTGCTAAATGGAATCATTTCGACTAAATCTATTTGCCAAGTGTCATTATTTCCTTTCTGAACAAATTTTCGACGTGGAAAATTTTTACGAGCTTGCTTATGTATCTCATAAACAACTTGACTTTTACTCATTTTAGGAAGTGCTTTATTTTTATTTTATATTGTTCTTAGATGAGTTCTTAGATGACAGTGTTTGCTTATATATAAGTACATCGTCTTTATTTGTTTACACATTTTTTTGAAATTTCAAAACACAAACGTGTTAAATCTATTTCAACATTTTTTCAAAAGAGCCTTCTAAATCAGACAATTGTATATCAAATTTTTTAATGCGACACATCTAGGAATTATTTCATTATAGTAGAGATATATAACTTGTTGCTTTAATATTGTGTTCCAGCGTAAGAACGACGTAAAAAAATACTCAATCTTAATAGTGATCTAAAGACTCACTATCAAACTCAATTTTATTACCATACTGATTTATTACTAAAACGTATTGCTTATCATATTTTCTAAACCTAAAATTACATTTAATAGTTTGTATATTAGGATGATCAATAATAGAATCCGGCATTAAAAGTCGTATTGATCTAGTTTCAATTGAATATACTCTTTATATGTTAATAACTGCATCCACTCATCGTTTTCAAATCCAATGAAATTATATTTGCTTTGCTGCATCCAAAGCATTGAAGTGAATTTCCGAGTTGTTGATAAACCGCATTTCAACTTTAAATTATGAGCTACATAATTTTCAAAACCGAAAATTACTGCGTGATACTGCTTTCTTCTAATGTTTTACTTCGCTTTGCTTGAAGAGTGTCCATTTCTATTGAAATCAATGAGTAAACTGAGAAGCTATAGCAAATCGACTGCTATATAAGGGGAGATAGGCAGCAGTACCATATTCAGTTTATAACGAAATCTGAAGTCATCATGAACAAAGTGGATCGAAACTCAAGCGTTTTAGTTGATTTTCAATATCTACTTGGAAATAACAAACAAGTTTTGTTAAAGAATTGGCGTTTATGAAAGCAGGAACAGTAATACCAAACTTTTATCATTTTAAACCGCCGTATCACATAAAGGAATTGGATAACGACACGCTTAGACAACAAAGCATCCATTGACAAAATATAAATGGACTGGATTGGTCAGAGGGTGAAATACCTTATACTAGTCTCGGAGAAATACTTCTACCGTTGAACAAATTTTAGAAAACTCAAATTATCACGTTTATTGTAACTGCGACTCAATTGTGTGACCAATTAGTTTAAATACAACCGTACAAGCCACTACATCTTAAGAAAATGGATTCTTTTAAGAAATGGTTTGGAAACGATCCTCGTAATAAAGGATATACACTACTTATTTATTGTAATTATTGTGGATCTAATACTCATGTTGAAAAGGACTGTGTGAAAAACATGATCATAAGAAAAATCATAAATATATTCATATAAATAGAAATTATAAAAACTCAAGCGACATTTTTATTATATTCAAAATGTTTAAACAATTTATACATCCTTTTACAATGTTAATATGCGGACCATCGGGATCGGGTAAAACTACATTTTAGAAAATCTAATAAACAAACGAAATGACTTACTATACATTTCAATTAATCGAATTATTTGGTGTTACGGTGAAGAGCTTGCTAAACCAAATTTCAACAATATCGAATACTATAAAGTGTACCTGAAACCATTGAAAACGAACTCAATGAACCTATTCTTTTAATATTAGACGACTTAATGATGGGAGCATTTAATAAATATGTATGTGAGCTCTTTACAAAAGGATCTCATCATAGAAATTTATCAGTGATATTAGTTACTCAAAACATTTTTCATAGGGCGTCTCATACTCGTGATATTTCTTTAAACACAAAATATATCATTGCTTTCAAAAATCCCAGAGACAAACTACAATTTAAATGCTTAGCTAGACAAATCTATCCTGAAAATCCTACTGAGCTCTTCAGAATATATAAGGAAGTCACAGATGAACCACACGGTTATATACTTATTGATCTTACCCAAGGTATAAATGATCTTCTAAGATTTAGATCAGATATTTTTAACTCTGAATACACAGTATGCTATTCAGATGAAAATGGTTTGCAAAAAGAGTCTAAAGCGGTTGAAAGCGAACAAACATATATTGTATGTTCTCAGAAGAGCCAATAACAAGCTTCGTAAGGCAA
The DNA here is from genome assembly GCA_014170255.2 of Drosophila triauraria. NCBI lineage: Eukaryota > Metazoa > Arthropoda > Insecta > Diptera > Drosophilidae > Drosophila > Drosophila triauraria. The sequence goes on from JABJVT010000007.1 coordinate 11,418,992, forward strand.
TAATAAGTTATAGTGATAGCGAGGTGGTTAAAACATTAGTTGAAATAGTGTTGAACACATTGCAAGGAAATCATAAAGTTTCAAAAGCCCAACTGAGCGCACTACAAAAGTATAAGAAGACCTTGCGTTATTTATCCAGTCCCAATAGAACAATAAATTCAAAGAAAAAGTTTTAATTCAAGAAGGAGGATTTCTACCACTTTTGTTAGGATCATTGCTTACAGGGATTTTTTGGGAAAATATTGAATCATGTTTAAAATAAACATAATTTAAGTTAAGTCATTTTAATGCATCCTAATGAATATCATAAAATAATCAATGATGAAAAAGGAACCGACTTAATTAGTAAAAAATTTTTACCTATTTTAAATAATAGTAAAATAAGTGATTTCAATAAATGGATTCAAATACGACAAGAATTGTGTTACTATTAAAATAAAAAAAGAAACAAATCTATGAACATAAAAACCAGCAACCAATCACCAATTTCATCTTTAAGAACAACGCCAACGCAAACAGTTGCTTCAATTGATTACCCAATTAAATCTTTAAAAACAGATTTAATTGATTCAAAATCAACAATACCAGTAGTGATGATGAAGATGACTTTAAATCAATCAGTTTGAATTTAAATGATAATAAACGAAGGGTACACGACACTTCATTTCAAGACTTGAATGTTGCTAAGAAAGCGAAGTCAACGAAAGTAAAACTTACCGATAAACAACGTAAATTGAAAAATAATCTCAAAAAGTATAAAACAGATCAAAAACGATTGCGAGACTTAAAATATATAACTGCTAGGGAAAAATCAAATCAGTTTAAATTTAAATGATAATAAACGAAGGGTACACGACACTTCATTTCAAGACTTGAATGTTGTTAAGAAAGCGAAGTCAACGAAAGTAAAACTTACCGATAAACAACGTAAATTGAAAACTAATCTCAAAAGTATAAAACAGATCAAAAACGATTGCGAGACCTAAAATATATAACTGCTAGGGAAAAATTAAGTCGCTCTCTAAAGAGAGGAATCCAATACGGCAAGAATAGAATCGATTGGATTTCATATAAATAATATTAAACAAGATGGTTTACTTATCACAGTTTTTCGTAACTTTACTTAGTAATGATTCATTAAATGTATTTCCTGATAATGTTAAATGAGCATTTACAAATATAGTAAATATTCTGTCAAACTTAATGATGATTGGGAAGTAGGAGTTACAGAATTATATTTAAATAAATATAATAAACCTTCAACTGGTAAAGAATCGGAAAAATATTTTTCAACCTCTAATAGAAACGATGTAAATGAACTAGAAAGCGATTATAGTTCAACACAGTTTATTATTTTAGTTAATGGTGAGACATTTAAGTCATATAGGAAGCCTTTATGTTTCACCCAGAATTATTCAGCACGGTCGTGGTATTGGTAATTTTTCAGCGGTCTTTTAATTATATCAAACCACTTTTTCTTTCTGGAATCAATGCCTTAAAAATCAGGCAACTGAGTCTGGGAAGGCTGTAATAAATGAGTTGGGACGAAAACCACTAAGAAATATTATTCAAGAGCAAAGTAAAATAGCACTGCAAAATCTTTCAAACAAAGCTATTGATAAAATAACCCGTTTCCAAAATGGTTCAGGTAAAAAGAATAAAAGAGACGTTCAAGGAAAAGTCGGAATCATTTAGCATTAAAGCAACAACGTAAACGAACGCCTTTAAAAGCCAAAAACAAAGTCTACAAATAAAAATTCATTAAAGACATTTTTCAAAATTAAAATGACTACCCATATTGAATGTATGAAAGGTGAATTGGATTTGTTTGAACCACATCCAACACAGAGTTCCATTCTAGGAACTGAAGAAGTTTCATATAATCCTATTGCTTCATTGGATAGTGCATCTTCAATTGAATTTGTTTGCTTAGGTAATGGTGAGACTTATCGTGACTTATCAAGTGTATATTTACGTCTTGTTGTGCAACTTCGGAAGAGTGATAACAGCTCCATTGAAGGAAACTCTATCGGGGATGTAAATAATATTTTACACTCAATATTTAGGATCTCATCAGTTTATTTAAATAATATATTAGTATGACAGAATGATAATAATTATCACTATAGATCATACTTGCAAACAATTTTAAACTATGGAGGTGACGCATCAGAAAGTCACTTAGCTACCCAAGGCTTTTATCCTAATTTTGGACGATTATTAGAAGGAAATATGTTAATACGGAAGGAAGCAAAACTCTTAAGAATATTTTTCAAAATAGTAACAAGGTTAAGTTATTCGGTAAGATTCATGGAGATATATTTAATCAACCCAAGCTTCTTATAAATAACGTGGACTTACGCATTAACTTCAATGTTGAAAAACTGCTTTTTATTTAATGGAGAGTGAAACTGAATCAAATTTAAAAATTTTAAAAGCATAGCCATGAACCATATAACCGTCAACCCTAGTATATTGTTAGCACATCATCATTTTTACAAACAAAAATGCAATATATCCATTCAATAAAGTAGAAGTTAAATCTTTTACAATATATCCGGGTAACAATACTTTATCAATTGATAATGCTGTCATTGGACAGTTACCAAATTTTTAACATTTTGTATGGTTAAAATCGATCATATTCAGGAAATCGGAGTTTGGACCCATTTCATTTTGAACACTTCAAGATTCAACGTTTTAATCTTTTGGTAAATGGTGTACAAATTCCCTCCCAGGCTTTAGAGTTTGATTACTCTAATTTGGAAAACTGTAGAAGCTCTAGAGGATATAACATGCTATTTAGATCCAGTGGAATTAAACATTACGACAGAGGCTTACAAATTTCAAAGGAAATGTTCGATAAAAACAGTTTTATATTAGCATTTGACTTAACTGCCGATCATTCAAATTCTTCTGTTTGCTCAAATTTACTTACACAAGGAACAATTCGAATTGAAGGTCGATTTTCTGAGGCTCTTACTGAAGCGGTAACGTGTTTAGTATACTGTGAATACGACTCTATGATTGATATTGACAAGCACAGAAATATTCGAGTACTTCTTTAAAATATAAAATGAATACACTAGAAATTCATAATATTCTTTCAAAGCATCCAGCTACAAAAAGTTTTCAAAGGAGTTTTTGCGGCAGATAAATTACCAAAACTATTTTGAATTACCGAGCACTATTTATAGCAAATACAGATCCGTCTACTTAGCCTGGCACTCATTGGAATGCTTTCTACTTTAACAAAAACTGTGAAGCAGAATTTTTCGATTCATATGGAGAAAATCCCCAGAAAAAAGAGTTTTACGTTTCTTAAATAAAAATTCTATATCCTATTCGTCTAATAAACAACCACTTCAAGGATATTTCTCAAATACATGCGGACATTATTGCATCCTATACGGACTTTTAAATGCGAAAACCATTCATTAAAATATTTTGTAAAAAATTTTAGTAAAAGAAATTCATAAAATGATAAGTTTTAAGAAAAATAAAAGACTTTAAATAATTTATTTATATTAGTTAAGTTTATTTAGGGTTGGAGCTCGATACAATCGTTTATTTAATTTATAGTACTTAAGCATTAGGTCAAGAGCTTCTTGCTTTAAAATCGGTAACTTATGACACTGGCATGTATTATTATTATTATTACTATGGCCTTATTGCACCGCGACCAGATGTTAGGTCTTTTGTGCCGGCCTGTAGGATTAAGGTAGAGCCTCTATTCCTAGGCTTCTGATAAAGGAGAGCACTTTGGCGAGGTCTATCTCTTCCCAAATCCTGTAGGGGGATAAGTTCACCTCCTAGTTGTTGAAGTCGACGTCTGATTAGTGAGGGGCATTCATAGAACATGTTCTGATGTTTCTGGCTCCAGCTCACAGAATCTACATGTGTCGATTTCTGAAAGTTTTAATTTCTTAAGGTGATACCTTAGGTTGCAATGACCTGTTAGGTAGCCTGTTAGAGTGCGAATCTCACTCTTTTAGATTGATGATGCGTTTGGATCGCGACATCTGGGGGGACGAGGAATTGTTTGGCTTGTCTCAGCCCTGCACTGTCGGTCCAGTGACGACTTATCTCCTTTTCCTCCCATTTCCTGACCAGTTCCCTTTTGTGTCCTTTCGAAAGTCCACAGAATGGTTCAGGGCCGATTAGTGGTGTCATCGCCCCGCGTTTTGCTAGGAGTCTGCCACCTCGTTTCCTATATGGCCTTCATGCCCTGGCACCCAGCCCACCGTTAAGGTGTTTTGGAGGCAAGGGCGTTCAGCTGCTGGAAACAGTTTTCTACTAGTCTGGAGGTGATCGTAAAGATCTCAGCGCTATGAGCGCCGCCTGACTGTCAGAGAAGATAAATCCGTGCGCCTTGCATATTCCTGCGAAGGCATTCACGAGCACAGATTTCTATGGCGTGTATCTCTGCTTGGAAGATGGTTGGGGACTTTCCCATGGCTATGGATTTGTTGAACCTTGGTCCGAAAATACCAGCCCCGGTGTCGCCGTTTTCCAATTTCGATCCGTCAGTGTACCACGTTTGTGATCCACTGGGCAGAGATATTGATTTTGTTGTCCAGTCGTGTCTGGTGTACAGGACTACAGAGAAGTTTCTGTGGAAAACAAGTTTTGGTTTCTGCTCGTCAGTTATACGCAGAATGGGTTCGTTTATTAGGGGTTCGAGTACCCGTAGATGCCCAGTTAGATCACCACTTTTATATCGGTGATGTTTTGGAGGCGAAGTGCCCCAGGCAGGCCTCCTTTTCAGGGCGATGGGTAGAGGGGGAATGCCAGTTATAACTCCAAGTGCTGCAGTGGGGCATGTCCGGATGGCTCCAGTGATGCCTATGCAGACCAGACGTTGTATTTTGGTAAGAGCAGCCGCAGCTGTCTTCTGGGTAGATTTCGTCCACCAAGCAAGAGATGCATAGGTTATGATCGGTTTTACCACAGTGTTATAAGACCAGTAGATCATTTTGGGACTCAGGCCCCATGTTCTACCGAAAAGCCTATTGCACGCAAAGTATGCTCGAGTGGCTTTGTTAATGGTCTTTTCAAGGTGTGAGTTCCAGTTGAGCTTGGAGTCAAGTATAACTCCCAGGTAGTTAGCTTCAACCGAAAAGTCAATGGTTGATCCATTTAGGGATGGTCTTGTCAGGGAGAGAGACCTTTTCCTGGTAAATGGAACTAGAACAGTTTTAGACGGGTTTATGGATAGTCCTTTATCCTGACACCATCTATTGGCTATATTGAGGGCTTGCTGCATGCGGTCCGAGATGGTTTGCTCATGCCAGCCCACTATATAGATGACTAGATCGTCAGCGTAGCCCTGAGTGGGGAACCCTAGGTTGTTGAGCTCAAACAGTAGCTCGTCTATGACCAGAGTCCACAGGAGAGGAGAGAGTACTCCCCTTGAGGGCATCCCCTTGTGGCTGTGATTGAGGTCATGGTTCCTCCTAGGTCTACAGTTATGGGATTTAAGCATTTCCAGAATCCACCTAATAATAGGTGTTGCGACATTTTACGATTGCCTCGTATGACGTGTTGTCAAAAGCTCCTGAGATGTCTAGAAAGGCACCTAGTGCTATTTGTTGAGAGCCAATGGCCTTTTCAATGACTGTTGTAAGGCAATGGATGGCAGTCTCAGTTGATTTTCCAGTTTGGTACGCATATTGGTACTTATGTAGGGAAGATGCTTGAGGTTCACTTCCTGATGTGCTGGTCAATTATCTTTTCCATAGTTTTAAGAAGGAAGGAGCTAAGACTAATTGGTCTATACGATTTAGGCAGTTGGGAATCTTTCTTCCCTACCTTTGGAATACAACTTTTACTTTAGCCCATTTGCTTGGTATGTGTCCAAGCACGAGACTAGCTCGGAATAGACGGACCAAGGGGGAGTGGTGGTGCAGTCCCCGCTGCAATAGGCATGGATAAATTCCATCTGGTCCAGGGGATTTGTATGGGCTAAAACTTTGTATGGCCCATTGTACGCTATTTTGATGAAACAGTCTAAAGGGCATGTTTCCAATACGTTCTGATAGATAGGGGGTTCCTTCTTTCAGCCCCATTGGAGTCTGCCACAATAGCCACGCGCAGGTGTGGGCACTCTCCAATCTCAGAGAGGTAGGTTGGTGCCTCACTTTCTGAGATGGGTTGCTCCATACGCACCCAGGAAAGTGAGTAGATAGGAGTAGACTACTCGTTTACTTTGGGTTGTTTGTGTGGGTTCCATCTGGCTTTTCAGCGTACAGATGCCGTTTGAGTGGTCTTTAGAGGGCTTTTGTAGCCTGACAGCTTCCGGAGAGTTGAAATCTGCCCGCAGTGTTGGCGCCACGTAGCCCGTTTTGACCTTCTCAGCTCTTTGTTATACAGCGTTAAGGCGGATTTGTAGGAATCCCAAGTGACCTTCCCTCGCCTTATTGAAGAGCCTTCGCGCAGCTTGTTTTAGATCGTCAAGGCTCTTGTTCCACCAGGAACAGCCCGACTGATCTTACGAACTTTTTGTTCGCAGCTGACGTGATATGCTGATTCAATGTTTGTATGAAGCACAGTAGCCTCACGCTCTAACTCGTCTATTGTTAGTATCGGACGGGTGGAGCAGTCTCTGGATTGCTCAAGTTCAAAACAGAAAAGATCCCAGTTTGTGTTTTGGGATTTCTAGTAACTAGGCTACATTGCAAGGCACCTCCTATATCAAATCTGATGTGCTGGTGATCTGACATAGTGATCTCATTCGCAACGTGCCAGTTTGAGACAGCGGACAACATATTCAGACTACAGAGAGTTAGGTCGAGGACTTCTCTCTAATTGCATTGATAAATGGGCTCGCTGCCCTGATTTAGTAAACCTATGTTATTACTAATTATGTACTCAGAAGGTACTCACCTCTTTTGTTGATGTTGCTCCCCAGACCGTGTGATGCGCATTGGCATCGCAAGCAATTATCCACCGGAGCCGGTTTCTCTGGCAGTACTCTACCAGGGCACAGGTAGCCGCCGGAGGTACATCATCAGTGTCGCCGGGTAGATAGGCAGAGGCCAGCACTGCCTCCTGCTCGCCATGGGCAGTGGGTATTTTAACCCAGACCGCCACCAGGTCCTCAGTTATGAACTGTGAGAGGGAACAAACGTTAGATTTTTGTTTATTAACAAGGCCGCTCTGGGGCGAGGTTGGCCGTTTGCATATAGCAGCTTACCAGATGGGGTGCTAAGCCCAGGACACGTCCGGCATTTATCCATGGCTCCTGGATAAATGCTATGTCCATCGTAGCAAACCTCTCGCAAAGGACGTCAGACGCGGCCTTTGCATGGTGGAGGTTCGCTTGGAGACATCTGAGGTGTCTCCGGGTGTTGGGGAGGGTGGGGAAGGAGGACGGGACATTAGTCCGCCCTCTTGCGGCCCCTAGCCGCCATCTTCCGGCCTCGGTTGGTGCGCAGAAGGGCCTTCTCCTCAGGTGTGCGCCTCACACCCTTGTTTACGCCCTGTTCCGCGCGTGATGCGCCCGTACAGGGGAGGGCGCATAATTTTCCTCGGTGGCATGGGCTCGGGCAACTATGGTGCCGCTAGCCTCTGTGCCTGCGCGAGCTGTGCCATCAGCGGCATTCTTTGTCGCAGCCGTGCCCTTTGTTGCCTTGGAGCAGGTGGGCTTCTCCGCTGCGAGAGCAGGAGCCACCGCCTGCGTCTTCGGCTGCGCGCTGGCTTTTGGCTTAAGAGTAGCCGTGCCCCACGCGAAGGACAGCTGGTATGCCAGCGACTTCAAGCGATTGGCCGAAACAGGATCCAGCGCAATCGTGATGATGGCCATGCTTTGCCTCATTTCACGGTGGAAGACACGCCAGTCTCCCACTCGCAGGCCGCTGTTCTGGCCCTCGACGAGCTTCAGGATCTCGTCCGTTTTCATTTCCGCGTTTGGAAGCGGAAAGTACCCAATGAAGACAGCGGCACGTGGAGCCTCTGCCTCTGGGACCACCTTGATGTGGGCGTCTTTCCACAGCCGTAGCTTTGGCACCTCTGTGCATAGCCACTCGGCTGTCTCCGCATTCCCACGTCACGGCCATCCACCCTGGTCGAAAGGTGCAGCCAGAGAACAACGGCTTCACAGAGCCGTGTCTCAGGGCCATCACTCGATAGGATGGCGGACTGAATAGTGTTCAGCTGTTCGGTCGTGAGGAGATGCTCAGTCGTAGGCGGGAGTATCGCCATCTTCACCGAGCTGGCAACGCGTCCCTGTAAGAGGCCATGACACCGACTTGGGGCGACTGCGCCTGTGTTGCTGCCCATCCGCTGCTGCGGTTGTGGTGGCTGCTGGAGCCATCGTGGCCGGCAAAACATTTGCGCAGGATCGCCCACCGTCTGGGCACTAGGTGCCGCGGTTTTGCCCATGGCCCTCTTTTTCGACGCCTCTTCTGGGGTCGTGTTGGCCGATCTACCTCTTTTACTGGTGGTAGCGCCACTCCTGCTGGCATTTCCTTGGAGGGTCCATAGGCTTTTGGCGACCTTTAGGAACGCGGGGGCGACGCCTCTGTCGCAACAACCTTTGCGCAACCCGATAGTGCGATCCGCCTTGGTTTGTCATCCTTAGGGGGAGCGAGCAGAGTTTCTTCCTCTTCCTTGGTGATGCTGTCGGTGCCAGAGCTTTGTGAACATATGTCCATAGCATCTGTCTTTAATGGCTTCGATTTCAATCGATTTGGGGCTGCTGGAGCACCCTGTTTCTTGAGGTTTATTTACAATTGATTCCATAAATTGGTCCACACCAACCCTGGAAGAAGGATCAGCTGACTCTAGATACCCACGATCGGGCCCTGGGATGCATCGACATTCGATATCGAGAGTATCCGGAAGCCATCGCCACCGTTAGAAGACACACTAACGTAGTGCCATTCATCACAGAGGCACGGTACGGTAACACCGGTGATTACGGGTTTTTTCGAGTTTTCCTCTCTAGATCCGCCATATTTAGTCTAGAGCAGAGGCACCTCGAGCAGGATGTGGTTCTTCACCACGTGTAATGGTACGGCTGTAAAATGTATTCGCTACGGCCTCGGCTGGAGAGGGAATCGGGGTTTCGTGCACTATACTGCGCTCTGCGCTCAGCTCGCCGGTGTTGGGGTCAGGGTTTTAACCTATCCCTAAATACTCCATTGCTTGATTATTACATAAAGATAAGTGCACTAAACTGAAACTACTTTTACCAAGATACAGGGTTTTATCCCCAAACGGTGTAGTCGATATAGTAAGCTAAGTGATCGCGATGTTGGGAAGTGATCGAGATGGTAGTGATCACTCGTTCCTCATAGACCCTCCTACCTTTGGAAACCGGTGGAACCTGATGTACATTCCCCTAAACTAACGAATTCACCGCATTAATCTTGATATTTCGTATCGGCGAATTATGCAATAGGACAGGTCAAAATATTATCTCTCCCAAATCATGTTTATTAATATCAAATAGTTCAAATTAACTTAAAATCTTCATGTTTCCAATTTTCCGTTCCCTAAGCATAATATCTAATTACTAATACTCTAACTTTAAGTCATTCTTATTATTTACGCCTTGTTCGTTTGGTTGTTTTGTCCCGAGGGTCGTTACATTTAGTTTCTAAAATATTTGTATAGTATTTTATCAAAGCAATAGAATCAGGCTCTTACTCTAGAATGGTTACCAATTGACCTTACAATCTACATTATTAATTACCAAAATTAATTATTACTTTACCCCATTGTCGTCGCCGAGAAGCTCGTTGGGCCCAATGAACTGCTACATGGCTGTGAATCAAGGGTTATTAGGTATATATATATATATAGAGATAGGTATGTAAATTATATAATATTAATTAAGAAGTATCAACTAAGTCAGAGTATTTATAGTCATTGCTAGAATAAGGTGAGTTCTGATATTTATATTAAAATAAAATCTTCCAAAATTTCAAACTTAATCATCAACTTCAAATTTTCCTTAAGGATTATTAAAGGCAATCATCTTCAACTATTGTTATTCAATTCATCTTCAATTATTCTTTGCTTCAATTATGGAATTCAATTGCTTCATTTTCAGTTGCTTTCAATCTTGGTTATCAATGTTTTCATTTCAACTTCAGTTCGTTTCATCCATTAAATTTTCGTTTCAATTCCTAAGCCTATCTATTTTATAAGCTTAAACTACATCGAATATAATTTTACATGTCTAATGTTTAACGAGGGTCTTTTAGGAAATTTGTAAACAATTATATTCCAAAATGACTTTATTTAATTTTCTTATATGGCTCCGGCCATCGGCAGCAGCAACATCAGCACGTATTGTTTCTCCTTCTCTTCCAAGTTCTTATTTCATTGGGTCGACTTAGCTGTACTCACGGCGAATTCCGTATTTTCTCTATCTGGCTTACGCAATGACACGTGTTCCTACTTCATCTTCCTTTTCTCTCCCTTTGGTCGAATTTGCAGATCAAGCCTTCCCGCCGGTTACGGATGATTCCGCAAGAAGAACTCAGCGAAATGAAGGTCATGGTCACTGTCGGCAGCACCTCTGCATATTTTCATACGCGAAAAGTCGACGTATGTATATATGGGCATTTCCTATGTCTGCACGTGTGGGTGTGTGGATACGTGCGGCTCGTATGTAGTCAGGCGTGCGTATGGCCAACCGACAGTAACCTCGAATTCTATAAGGAAACTCTGAATCAGTTGCTTGCACAAAATAACTCTTTTCGAGGATCTATTTACCTGGCTTTAAAATTTTTTTCACTTCCCTTTCTTCCGCGATTTCAGAGCTGCGGTTCCCGCACTCCTTACGCACTAGAAATATCTCTCCACTGACTTTATATTAAATCGCCTTACAATCAAAACTGAATCACAATCGTTTTAGCTGGTTTATGATTGATTTTGTATAGCACTACACGTGGTTTTGTTTCCGTGGATTTTCTGCTCTTAATCTCACGTCTGTCGTTTCTGGGTAGATAAAGCGGAATGATCGCGTGTTCGCTAAAACTTTTGCCAAGGCGTTTTGTCAAGTGAGCTTTAACGGGACCTTTCCAGGCCCTGAGGACGGCAACTGAAGTGCAAAAGGGACAACTAGCACTCGTAGAGTCTGTTCTCGAAAGCAGATACGAGCTTTCTATTAACCCTAGTTTGCCGAAAAGTTGTCTTGTATCGAGTTCAAAATATTTATTATGATTTTGTCTATTTATTTAAATCTGCTTATATCTGGTACACTGGCCACTACAACCACAGATTATGTTCCTGAGTGTCGAAAGGAATCGTAATCTGAAAAAGAAAGTGTACTACCTTGTTTGAATATCTTTTACGTGGTATACGCCCATTTTCTTTCCATTTTCACGACATAACTCATAATACGTAGGACTGAGTTTTCTAGCTATGGAGGCTGTAATGAATACTTTGGCTAGTTTATGGCTAAATTGCTTGCTAGCGTTTCTTTGCGAAAAGTTTCGAACATAAACCTGATCTCCTACTTGAAATTGGATATTTCTACTTCTCAAGTTATATATTTTAGCATTTGCTTCATGTGATTTGGCAGTATTCAGCTGTGCTGTGTATCTGGCCAATTGTAATGCATTGGGATACATTATTCTAGCGTCGTCTGATATCAAATTAAGTTTTCTGAGCAGTTCGTAGTCTTTGCCATTCAAGATCATGTTTTTGCCCAAACGTCAAAAAGTACGGAGAATATCCGGTCGTGGTGTGCAAACTGGATCTAAGAGCACCATTTATCTCATTCAAATTCTGATCCCAGGTTGTGTGATCTTTACCTACGTAAGCACGAATCGCCGCCAAAATCGAACGATTTAATCTTTCGCTTGCATTAATTTGAGGAGAATAAACAGCAGTGCATATATGCTTAATTGAATATCGGGTTAAAATGCTTCGAAAAATCCTGAACGAAATTGAGATCCATTGTCCGTTAAAATTGACTCTGGTACTCCGAATGTAAACAAAATGAAATTTTCCAGGTATTCACATATCTTTTCAGATATAAATCTTTTCAACGGACAGAGGAAATGGAACTTAGTAAATTGATCCACTATGATCAATAGTCCAATATTGCCTGATTTTGAACGAGGGTACGGACCTAACAGATCCATGTACAGCCGTTGGAATGGTCTCTGTTTGCCTAGGTTTTCCCATCGGAGGACGAAGTACTATGTTCGGACTCTTGGTTTGTTTACAGGTCGAACAAGCGTTTACATACTCGAATTTGTATAAGCATTTTGGCCAAAACAGATACCTTTTAAGCTTTTCCATCATTTTTCCTATGCCACAATGCGATGCGCTTGGAGGATTATGAGCTTGTTGGAGAACACTCTGGGTTAACCTTGAAGGTACCCATAGTTTCCACAAACTATCGTCAGACTCAGTTTCGTTAGTAACAGCTTCAGTTCTTTTGTAAACATATCCGTCTGTTACCTTAAGATCTGGGAGTTTTTCTTGATTCGATCGAATGCGATCAATTAAGTCTAGATACTCGAACGAGCGAAACTCTTCCGATTCCAAATCGATAATCGGTCCTAATTCTTTGAATTCCTCTACTGACTCGTCCTGTCGTGAAAGCGTGTCAGCAATGACATTCTGAGAACCCTTTCGGTGTTCTATGCGAAAGTCAAAACCTTGTAATTGTATAGCCCATCGAGCAAGTCTTCCTGATAAATCTTTTGTCGCATTAGCCACTGCAGTGCCGCATGGTCGGTAATTACCAAGAAGTCTTGACCCTCTATGTAAGCTCGAAACTTCTTTATTCCCTTAATAACAGCTAAACATTCTAGTTCAGTCACGGAATAATTCCGTTGCGCTTTAGATAACTTGCATGACATGTATCCAATTGGCATTTCGAATCCCTCCTCATTTCGTTGCGCGAGAACACATCCCAAGCCGAATGAACTCGCATCGCACAACAAAACGAATGGCTTCGTGAAATCTGGTGTTACCAGGATTGGAGCTGTGGTCAATCTATGTTTCAATTCCTCAAAAGCGTTTTAGCAGCGCTGTCCCACACTAATGAAGTCTTATTTTTCTTAATCATTTCTGTTAGGGGATAACTCACGGTGGCATAATTATCTACAAATCTCCGATACCATCCGGATAATCCTAAGAAACGACGCAGTTGTTTCACTGTGGTTGGAAGCGGAAACTCATTGATTGCCTGGATCTTTGACGGATCGGTTTTGATTTGTCCGTCAGAAATCATAAATCCAAGGTATCTTATTTCTCTCATGCAAAATTTCGATTTTCCTACATTAATAGTGATATTAGCCTTCCGTAAACAGAGTGCTATTTCTTGCAAGAGAACCAAGTGCGAATCAAAATCATCCGATAAGACTAATAAGTCATCGAGATATACAAAAACTCGGTTACGAAGATGGACTGGTATGACATGGTCCATTAAACGGCATAAGGTCTGCGGTGCGTTAGTAAGACCAAATGGCATTACCTTGTATTGGTAAAGAGGACGGTTAGGAACAGTAAATGCTGTGTACTGACGCGACTTCTCATCCAACGTTATTTGCCAAAAGCATGTTTCATGTCGAGACCGGTTATAAAACGGGCAGGAGGTAAGCGACTCAATATTCCATCAATTTGTGGTAATGGGTACGCATCCTTCCTGGTATGTTTATTGACTTCGCGGGAGTCCAAACATAACCTAACCTTACTTCCCTTTGAACAATAACACAATTACTGCTCCAAGGACTACTAGAGGGTTCTATTATATCAAGAGCTAACATGTTGTCTATCTCAGCGAACATAACTTTCTCCCGTGCAGGTGAGATCGGCCAATGCCTTTGCTTGATAGCTTTAGCGTCACCGACATCAATCGAGTGCGAAATAAGGTTCGTTCGCCCCAAGCCTTCTCTTTCATAAGAGGGAAAATATCGATTACGGCCGTTAGCCTACGTTGTTCGCTACTGGAAAGGTTGTGTAACTTTGGTGATTCTTTTCTTCATCTGCAGGTCCAACATCTAGTTCAGCAATGCTTTCCTCCAGCTTATCAGCCAGTTTAAATTTCCTAAAGAAATCTATCCCAAGATAAACTTCTTGATTCAAGTCGGGTATAATAAAAAGTCTAGATTTTCGGTAATATTCCGATATGTCAAGGTGCATGTAAAGATCCCTTTACGGAACAAAGGTTCCCACTAGCTGTCTTAACTTTCCCTGAACACTTACGAACCTTCGGGTGACTCAAGAGTTTTCGAGCTGCATCGTGTCCTACGCAACTAATGGTGGCTCCTGAATCTAATAAGGCGTTGTATGCATGGTCTTCGATGACAACGGAAGTATATAGGCGATTATCTTCCTTTCCCTGTACTGATGAAATCAACAACCTACGAGTACGAACAATATTCTTCCAGAAGTTCCGTAGACGAAGTGTGGATCTCTTAGGCTTGACTGCCTTAATTATGCTACTTAAATCTCCGAATATCCTATCTCTAGCTTTCATATAGTTTGACAACCTTTTATGAAAAGGTAAAACGAGGTGTTTACACATTTGGATTCGTGTCGGTTTTCCTTACAGGATTTATCCAACTGGTATGTCTCAGTCTGGTGGTTTTGTTCTTCTTGCTTGTATTCGGATGTGCCTACTGTGGATTGGTCGACACATCCTTTGATCGGTTTTCCGAAGGATGACATTTCGAGCAATTTGGCTTATAGGTATTTTGGTTCCACACCCATAGCAAAATATGGTCTTGACGTCAAAGCAATCGTCCCAACGGTGACCTACTTTATCACAATTCCAACAAGTCAGCTTGCAACGATTAATTGCTGCAACTATTGGTTCCGAATCTTCAATAAGATCTGTTTCCTGACTTACCTCAGAAATATTACGTCGATATGCGAATGGAGTTTTAGCTGAATTGATACGGACTTCATTATAGAATTTTTCGTGCTTTTAACTTCTGCGAGTAATTTCTTAATCGAGACTATGTTTAAGTGAAGTAACTCAAGTCGAAGAGAACTTTTCGAATTATCTATCAACAGCTTAACCAAGTCAGGTTCGGGTAAGGATCTCACTAGTCTATTTACTAGCTCTTCCATACTAACTTGATATGAATCGAAGGATTCATTTTCTCCTTGCTTACGTTTCGAGATTCTTCTCCATAAGTCAACATCATCGTCTGCATCATCATACTTGTCCCTAAAAGCAAAACAAAAGGTTTCCCAAGTGAACTCCTCATGCTTTCTAAGAAATTGCCATAGCCAATCAATTGCCCTTCCGGATAACAATAAGTGCAAATGATCGCATACTAGTTGAAAATCGTTACCTAAAGTCCGAGCAGTCAATGACCGAACACGGTAAATAAATTCCGCGGCCGATGGACTTTCCTTGCTTCCATCGAACTTAAGTTTCCAATCGTGAATAACTTGTCCCACCTTATTTGAAGAAATACTAACTGACGACCTCAGTGTAGAGTTTCTTAATTCATTGTCCTGTAATGCTGTGTTAGCCTGATCATTAGGTGAGTGACGAAGCCTTGCACCGGTTTCAGCGCTACTAGCTCGCATCCCCATTTGACTTTGCTGAATATGCAAGGTCGCATTAATGTGTTCTGTAAGTTTCTCCATCAATGTTCTTTGCTGAGAACCTATGACTGATTTAATTACATTAATAATTTCCTGTTTATCCATGCCATTGGATGGTTCTTGGGTACGTCTAGATGTCTCTAAAGTTTCGATCCCATTTCTTTGCATAGATCTGGTAGTTACGCCCTGTCTTGTATTTATACCTCGGCTTCGGCCTCTGCCTCTGCCTCTTCTTGGCTCCGTTCCTTCTAATGAAAACGTTCTCCATTTGAGTCTCCGGTCTCGGAAGGTACATTTTCTACAGCCGCGCGTTCAGACTGTTCTGCGTTAAGCAATTCGGTCTGCAGATCTACATTTTCGGTTGTAAGTAACTCTGTAGTACAGAGAGCACGACAAGTTGGACAAGCTGGAGAGCTTCTAAGCCAATTTGTCAAGCAAGCATGGTGGAAGGAATGTTTACACGGGGTTGTTGCAACCAACTGGCTTTTCTCGAGCCGACCATGACAAATTCGACAAAACTCTGGATTATTTAGAATATTTCCGATACTATTATCGTTGCTTTCCATCTTGCTGATCTAGTTATCTTTCCGTCTTTTATAGAATCAATAATTATTTATCTGTCCTTTCCATAAATGCCAATTTCCATATCAAGATACACCAACTTACTCCTATCGCTAAAAAACTATGGATTTATGTGAATTATTTTGTTATACTAGTCAGATCTCAAAATTTTATCTCTAAGACCGTATATTCCAGGTATAACTAAATAAATCAAGTTGATCAACTTGTTAGCTGTCCGGGTCTGGCGAGGTCAATCAATCCAAAATATCGAATTGTAATAGCTTATTCCATCACTCAGATACTTGAACTAACAAGAAAATAAACTTCTAATCAGTTCGTGTAGTCTTCTTTGGTAGTTCTCACCATGTTTATTTTAAGTGAAGACTCCTATTCCGAAAGCTGACTACCAATTTCTGATCTCATATCTATCAGTAAACTGAACAAAACTAAAGAGTGTGATTAACAGAGCTAATACGTGGAGCTTCAATAGACATTTCCTATCTGATCTCGTGATCATCAAGCAGGATATAGGTCAGAAGTCAGATGTTATATCGGTCCCGTTCCTGAAGAACGTTCTGGCCCCACGTTGGGTGCCATTTTTATAATGTAATGGTACGGCTGTAAAATGTATTCGCTACGGCCTCGGCTGGAGAGGGAATCGGGGTTTCGTGCACTATACTGCGCTCTGCGCTCAGCTCGCCGGTGTTGGGGTCGGGGTTTTTCCTATCCCTATAATCTCCTTTGCTCACCATTTATATAAAAAGATAAGTGCACTAAACTGAAACTACTTTATACAAGATAAACAAAAGAATCAACAAATGAGTCGAGTGGTTTTATCCCCAAACGGTGTAGTCGATATAGTAAGCTAAGTGATCGCGATGTTTTGGGAAGTGATCGAGATGGTAGTGATCACTCGTTCCTCTATACCCTCCCTACCTTTGGAAATGTGTGGAACCTGATGTACATTCCCCCTAAACTAACGAATTCACCGCATTAATCTTGATATTTCGTTGGCATTATGTAATAGGACACAAATATTATCTACTTAAAAAAATCATGTTTATTAATATCAAATAGTTCAAATTAAGTTAAAAATCTTCATGTTTCCAATTTTCCGTTCCCTAAGCATAATATCTAATTACTAATACTTCTAATTTTAAGTCATTCTTATTATTTACATGGTTGTTTTTGTTTCGTGGATTACCTTATATGCATTTAGTTTCTAAAAATATTTGTATAGTATTTTATCAAAGCAATAGAATCAGGCTCTTACTCTAGAATGGTTACCAATTGACCTTACAATCTACATTATTAATTACCAAAATTAATTATTACTTTACCCCATTGTCGTCGCCGAGAAGCTCGTTGGGCCCAATGAACTGCTACATGGCTGTGAATCAAGGGTTATTAGGTATATATATATATATAGAGATAGGTATGTAAATTATATAATATTAATTAAGAAGTATCAACTAAGTCAGAGTATTTATAGTCATTGCTAGAATAAGGTGAGTTCTGAAATTTATATTAAAATAAAATCTTCCAAAATTTCAAACTTAATCATCAACTTCAAATTTTCCTTAAGTATTATTAAAGGCAATCATCTTCAACTATTGTTATTCAATTCATCTTCAATTATTCTTTGCTTCAATTATGGAATTCAATTGCTTCATTTTCAGTTGCTTTCAATCTTGGTTATCAATGTTTTCATTTCAACTGTTTCATCCATTAAATTTTCGTTTCAATTCCTAAGCCTATCTATTTTATAAGCTTAAACTACATCGAATATAATTTTACATGTCTAATGTTTAACGAGGGTCTTTTAGGAAATTTGTAAACAATTATATTCCAAAATGACTTATTTAATTTTCTTATATGGCTCCGGCCATCGGCAGCAGCAACATCAGCACGTATTGTTTCTCCTTCTCTTCCAAGTTCTTATTTCATTGGGTCGACTTAGCTGTACTCACGGCGAATTCCGTATTTTCTTTCTCTATCTGGCTTACGCAATGACACGTGTTCCTACTTCATCTTCCTTTTCTCTCCCTTTTGGTCGAATTTGCAGATCAAGCCTTCCCGCCGGTTACGGATGATCCCGCAAGAAGAACTCAGCGAAATGAAGGTCATGGTCACTGTCGGCAGCACCTCTGCATATTTTCATACGCGAAAAGTCGACGTATGTATGTATGGGCATTTCCTATGTCTGCACGTGGGTGTGTGGATACGTGCGGCTCGTATGTAGTCAGGCGTGCGTATGGCCAACCGACAGTAACCTCGAATTCTATAAGGAAACTCTGAATCAGTTGCTTGCACAAAATAACTCCTTTTCGAGGATCTATTTACCTGGCTTTAAAATTTTCTTTCACTTCCCTTTCTTCCGCGATTTCAGAGCTGCGGTTCCCGCACTCCTTACGCACTAGAAATATCTCCACTGACTTTATATTAAATCGCCTTACAATCAAAACTGAATCACAATCGTTTTAGCTGGTTTATGATTGATTTTGTATAGCACTACACGTGGTTTTGTTTCCGTGGATTTTCTGCTCTTAATCTCACGTCTGTCGTTTCTGGGTAGATAAAGCGGAATGATCGCGTGTTCGCTAAAACTTTTGCCAAGGCGTTTTGTCAAGTGAGCTTTAACGGGACCTTTCCAGGCCCTGAGGACGGCAACTGAAGTGCAAAAGGGACAACTAGCACTCGTAGAGTCTGTTCTCGAAAGCAGATACGAGCTTTCTATTAACCCTAGTTTGCCGAAAAAGTTGTCTTGTATCGAGTTCAAAATATTTATTATGATTTTGTCTATTTATTTAAATCTGCTTATATCTGGTACACTGGCCACTACACACGTATGGTCGGTCTTCAGTAGTCGGCATGTGGCTGCCAACTCCCACTGGCTGAGTTAGCTTGGCGCGGCGACAGGCACACACGCTTCACTACCAGAGCCTTAGCCTCCTACACTGGCATGTATCTGGTCCTTCGGTGGCGTCGTCATCACTCCAAGGACAAAGCTTATAGTGGAATCCATACTTTGAATAGATGAGCTTCTTGTCTTCCTAGTCTTCAAGAGTATTTTTCAAAATTTGGAGTCTCTGAAGGTGATCCTCGAACAGCATGTCCTCAAATTGATTTTAAACAAGTGGGAAAGCTACAGTCGAGTGTGACCGACTGTAAGATACCCGGTACGCAAAGCATTGTGGGTGAAATTAAACAGCACACGGACATGGAAGAAACAAAAAGTTGACAAATAAAGTCAAATGTTACTAAAAACATGTTGAGCAACGTTCAAATAGAACTAATTCTGCAGCTGTACGCAGCTGCTTTACGAATTAATACTGCGCTCGAAAGCACGCAACACTTTTTTTCGCTACTGCCACCCAAAAGCTGAGTGCTCAGACACGCGAAATTATTCCTAAGCTCTTTCTCTCTCTTTCTCTCAGAAACTTTATTGTTTAATAACTTCTATGTTTATCAACCGATTTGACTCAAATTTTCAGAACACGTCCACGATTGCCTACTTATTAAGCCAATCTATTTACGCATATGGTTATATACCGTTTTTTATGTTTTTCGGGGGCGGAAGTGGGCGTGGCCAAATTTTAAAACAAACATGATCTGCGTGCAACAGATTCCAATATGGTCACCAAATTTGGTAACTCTAGCTCTTATAGTCTCTGAGATCTGTTGTTTCACACGGACGGACGGACAGACGGACAGACGGACAGACGGACAGACGGACATGGCTAAATCGACTCGGCTGGTGATGCTGATCAAGAATATATATACTTTATGGGGTCGGAGATGCCTCCTTCTGCCTGTTACATACATTCTCGATTGGCACTAACTTATAATACCCTTGTACCCTATGGGTACCGGGTATAAAAACTTCAATTTGCTGCGCGTACATTTTAGAGTTGTTGCTAGAATCGTTGTATAGCATCTACTGATGATGAACTCAATATTGTAGTCCTTTTTTATACGATACGGTGCTTATTTACTTTACTTAGTTCTTGGATATTAATTCAATATAAGAGCTGTTATATCCTATCAACTCTTTTCCTTTATATATAAGATGTGAAATTCCATTTTCAGTCAATTTCTTAAACGGGGTTTTTGTTGAAAATATTGATACATAACGTTTAGGTAGAAATATCCACAGATTTTCCTCGTCTTTACTCGTTAAATAAAGAGCAATTTTATTACCATAGGGTGTCTTTTTGAGTTTACATTCAATGATCTTATACTCCTCGCCAATTAATAAATGTTCAACTTTGGTATAGCCAACCACAGGCTTTAGTTCGTTCAGAGATTCTATGAATGTCTCAGAATTCGTAAATATATACATTTATATTTATTGTTATATAAGTATGTAATGTAACATACCATTATTATGAATAATAATTCGGGGTGGTTATTTTACGTGTACCTCAATTCGTATACTAATCAATCCTCCTACGTTTACTAACTCTTTTATACTGTTACCCATTCCAATCATTTTTCTTTAATAGATTTAATTTATATCGAAAACCAGTTATAGTCAATGCTGATTGGTAGTTTTTTTTTATAAAATACTAGTATTATATATAGTGAAAGAGATATCGATACATTTCTTACATATCATTTGTTTTCTTTATATATTTGTACATATATATTTATGTAAATCAACTTTGTAAATACAAAAATAAATGAAAAATTATCACTCGTATACCTATAAAACACCATACGATTATTTGAGTTCGGCAGTCTATTCTTACATCATCATGGTACAATTTCTCTGTGAGTTGTGTTTAGAAACCAAAGCCTTTACAACGCGCTTCGGTCTTAAAAAGCACATCTTAAGATTTCATAACTTTAGTTATGAAAAGTCTCGTACATCGTACTACCACTGCTTTTACTGTCCTGAAATACAAATCTGGAGAAGACTTTCATATGCATATTTTATGAAAGCATAATGATCAAATAAAAGTTATCAATCATAAATCGCTAATCCCACCAACAAAAAAAATAAAAATTACGTGAGAATTATATAAATGTGTTTTTTTATTTTCTTAAATTTTTACAATTTTTAATTATTTATTTGAATATTTGACAATAATCTATCTCCATCGCTATCATTTAAAAACAATTGTTTTAATCGATTTTCTTCTTCTTCTATAATATCATTAAATATATCCTGATCTGGGAATAGGTTCTCCTCAGGGGCTAAATCAACCTCCATCAATAAGTTGTCCTCGCTGTCCGATAATATCCGTTGAATTTCAGAGGGGACTTGACTGGAGGCCTCCAGCAAAATCCGGTCACCGCTGTCCGATAAAATTTCCGACATTCCAGTGGTTACAGGGACCTCCAACAAAATCCGGTCGCTGCTGTCAGACATCAAATTATTAGCCGTCCAGGATTCATCCAAGTCAAAATGTTGGGCGCAATGAGGCCAATTAAATGGATAATTATTCATTATATCCATATTCGTATCGAGCTCGGCCTCGATATAATCCTGCGTCTCTATTCCAAATAGTGGAGAATCGTTCAGGTAATCCTCCGGGGCCTTTTGAGATGAAGTAGACGTTGGCTCAAACGAATTTTCCAGGTCTGAGTCAACGAAGATCACTGTCACGTTTTCCATTTTTATTTAATTTTGGATTGGTTTTTGTTGGTTTTAGGTTTGATCACCTTTAGTTGTTTTTAAAAACTGAAAGTCAACTCGTAAGACTAGCAGTTTTTATATCAAATGGTTTGATTTAGCCAAACCCCCGAAAATTCAAGATCACCGCCTATTGGTTGAATTTATACACCGAATCCCAATATCAGGAAAAGAAAAATGAGCAGGATGCACAGCGTCAAGTGCATCGACACCCTCGGCTATTGCATAACGCAGGTAAATGAACAATGGCCGTTAGATTTTGGGTAAGTGAAAATGAAGGTGTATGTGAGTACTTTTGATATTTGATTCAGCTGAGGGTTGCATTTGTTAAAATGGGTCAGGCCAACAGCTAAAAGTAGCCTATATATACGGTATCGACTGTACATACAGCCGTTACAGAAAAAACACAACAACAATAAACAGAACACACAAAAAAACAGCATCCTTTGACCTGTAACTCTGACCTGCACAAGTGAAAGGTAATAAAAAAGAGTCCTTTCAGAGGTAACTGAAACCAGTTTCCCAAGGGTACCGAAAATATTACTCATAGAAAAATAATAGGTAGAAAATATATATGTCGAATCAAACGAAACAGGGCCTACTTTATTTGCTTTGTCGAGCAAGTGAAGCAGAAGCTGCTTAAATTGCTTAAATCTGCTTGTTGCTATGCCAGGAATTCCTTAGTTTTATGATAGCAATGACTTGCAGTTATTGAAGAAAGCGAAAGGAGTTAGAAATTGAGTGAAAAGCATGGCAGAGCAAGATAGCAATATGTTGCTGCCAGGTGAGGTCTGTTCGTTAAGCGCTGAATAACGTGTTAGAGAGAGACGAGTGACAATGAACAAGAATAGAGTAGAAAGTATAAAATGGGAAGCTGACTTTTGGAGTTAGTTCAGAAAGCGCAGAGAAGACGAACAGAACTTGCTGCTTTACTTTTAATTAATCGTAAAAATGGAAAACCCTCCGACATATATTTATTTTAGAGATTACTAACAATACTAATAAGTTAATATATATACTAATTTACTAATATTCTAACTTACTTATATATACTAATATACTAATACAATTAATTAATGCATTAATATATATTGAAATTATTATTTAAAAATCCATATAAATAAATAAGTCCATTAAAATATAATATTGGGATAGGCATATACATAGTGAATTATTGATTAAAATTGTTAGTTCCAAAAATGTCCGATAGATGGCGCCACATAGTAGTAGGGATATACGGGAACGGCGGCTCTAAAACCATTTACGGGGACGGCGGAAAAAACCGCCGCTCCCGTATCTCCCGTGGAACTAAAAGTGGTGTGTGCCTAATTCGTCCTTAACTGCTTGATCAACCGGTATGTGTCCTTAACTGCTTGATCAACCTGTATGTGTCTAAAATATTATTTTCACCTGGGTTTTATGCTTACCGATCTAGCGGCGTGTTTACATTACTGTTGAACTGGCATGTTAGCATGCTATGAACATTTTAATATAATTGAATTTGATAGTGCTGCCGGCCAAATACTGCTGCTGGCAAGACTTAAAATTTTAATCAATAATTCACTATGTATATGCCTATCCCAATATTATATTTTAATGGACTTATTTATTTATATGGATTTTTAAATAATAATTTCAATATATATTAATGCATTAATTAATTGTATTAGTATATTAGTATATATTAGTAAGTTAGAATATTAGTAAATTAGTATATATATTAACTTATTAGTATTGTTAGTAATCTCTAAAATAAATTTATATTTTCTACCTATTATTTTTCTATGAGTAATATTTTCGGTACCCTTGGGTTTCAGTTACCTCTGAAAGGACTCTTTTTTATTACCTTTCACTTGTGCAGGTCAGAGTAACAGGTCAAAGGATGCTGTTTTTTTGTGTGTTCAGTTTATTGTTGTTTTATTTATTCTGTAACGACTGTATGTACAGTTCATTTATATCAATTTTTTTCGTTTGATTCGGAATATACCCTATCCGTTAAATCTATTTCTTCATGTTCTGCTGATTTTTTGTCTTCGCTAAGATCTATTGTCAAAGGGGTATTTAAAACAGTATCTGTTGATATATGTAAACGATACCTCTCATTGACAGTTAATAAATTCGAACGTAACTTGATCAATAATTTTGAATATTCTTGACCAGTTTGTTTCATTTATCATTTCCTAATTTCATGAAGTAATATTCTTGCTTCATTAAAAGAATCAAAAAGTATCGTTGCAAGTTTATTTACCGTATCGGTCCGTATTGCCCTATTCCGGCTTACACATTTGTAAGAGTAATCAAAAGATTCCTTTATTTCACGGATATGGAGAGTTAGTTGCTCCCATTCCATGCTATGTTTTTATTGTTTTGTTTTCATTTTATTTGCGCATAATTTTTAGTATAATAATTATACCCGGTACCCATAGGGTACAAGTAAGTGCCAGCCGAGAATGTATGTAATAGGCAGAAGGAGGCATCTCCTACCCCATAAAGTATATATATATTCTTGATCATCTTCATCAGCCGAGTCGATTTAGCTATGTCCGTCTGTCCGTGTTGGTAAACAGATCTCACATACTATAAGAGCTAGAGCTATCAAATTTGGTGACAGCATTGGAATCTGTTGCACGCCGATCAAATTTGTTTTAAACGTTTTGGTTGCCAGTGCTGCCGTACTGTTGGTGGAACGAAGCAATCTGGTCGAAATGCTTGTAAATTTAAAGCGTATCCTTTAATAATGTTTAAGGAGGACAAAATAAGGTTTTAATATAATAACCTGTTTAACTTCATTGTTTAATTGGCATTTTACCATTTAAAAAAGGTATAAAAGTAATTGAGACCACTGGAATCGATACTGTTCAAAGAGTGGCAGCGCTTTTGGACCGATAAATAAACAATTTCTGCATTTATTTGGGTTTAAAACAAACAATAAAAAAAGTAAAGGCATTTAAACATTCCGTTTACTTCTCAAAACATCCAAGTCAACTGTTTGAGCAATAACAAGTGAGAAAGCTACAGTCGAGTGACCGACTGTGAGATACCCGGTACCCAAAGCATTGCCCATGAAATTAAATAGCACACGGACATTGAAAACACAAAAAGTTGACAAATAAAGTCAAATGTTACTAAAAACATGTTAAGCAACGTTCAAAAAAGACTAATTCTGCAGCTGTACGCACCTGTATTACGAATTAATACTGCGCTCGAAAGCACGCAACACTTTTTTTCGCTACTGCCACCCAAAAGCTAAGTGCTCAGACACGCGAAATTATTCCTAAGCAGTGCGCTCTCTCTCTCTCTTTCTCTCAGAAACTTTATTGTTTAATAACTTTTATGTTTATAATCCGAATTTACTTAAATTTTCAGAACACGTCCAAGATTGCCTTCTTATTACGTCTATCTATTTACTTTACGCCGAAAATCACGCATATGGTTATATACCGTTTTTATGTTTTTGGGGCGGAAGTGGGCGTGGCCAAATTTTAAAACAAACTTGATTTGCGTGCAACAGATTCCAATGTTGTCACCAAATTTGGTAACTCTAGCTCTTATAGTCTCTGAGATCTGTTGTTTCACACGGACGGACAGACGGACAGACGGACAGACGGACATGGCAAGATCGACTCGGCTAGTGATGCTGATCAGGAATATATATACTTTATAGGGTCGGAGATTTCTCCTTCTGCCTGTTACATACATTCTCGGTTGGCACTAACTTATAATACCCTTGTACCCTATGGGTACCGGGTATAAAAACAATTAAATATTTCGATAACAAAACGATGACCAAAAGTTGGTGATAACCGGAGCACCTAAAAACGAAAACGTACTTTTTTGGTCTAAAACGAAAACGAAAAACAAAAGTGAAAACCGGAGCCTGCCTGTATAATCGGATGATAAACCGGGAGATATTAGCCATAAAGTTCGAATTTTAAGACATCCGCCAAAGGCAAGCTTCGTAGCCTGTAGACGTCTGGCTCGTGGGTTCGAGCTCTGACCGCGCCCAAAACTTGTTTGTACGTCTTTTTCTGTTTTTTTTTTTTGCGTTTCTTCCTTTTTTTTATTAATATACACGGAGAAAAACTAAAAAGTAAAATAAAAACGAGAAAGAAAGCTAACTTCGGTAAACCGAAGTTTGTATACCCTTGCAGTCTGCAATTGGATCATTGAAAATCGATCCATTTTGGTTATGTAAAAAAAATGTCAAATTATATAAATTTTGTAAATTTTACATTTTACATGTAGAATTTTACATTTTCATATAAATCGACCGATCCCTTCTATGGCAGCTATATGATATAGTTGTCCGATCTTAATGAAATTAAAACCGTAATTCTAGAACTATAAATAACGACTATATCATTTCGAAGTTTACATAAATTTCGCCATCATTCCTATGGCAGCTATATATACTGTGCGTGCTTAAAGAAATAATACTATGCTGAAAATTTCAGCCCGATAGCTCAAAACTGAGAGACTAGTTCGCGTAGAAACCGACAGACAGACGGACAGACAGACGGACAGACAGACGGACAGACAGACGGACAGTCAGACGGACAGACAGACGGACAGACAGACAGACGGACATGGCTAGATCGACTCGGCTGGTGATGCGGATCAAGAATATATATACTTTATGGGGTCGGAGATGCCTCCTTCACTGCGTTGCAAATATCATGGCAAAATTATAATACCCTCTGCAAGGGTATAATTAAAAAAAAAAAAAAAACAAGTAAGAAAGCACCAGTCGAGAGTGCTCGACTGGGGGATGCCCGGTACCCAAACGTTTGACGGTTTAAATACGTCTTAAATAAAAAATTTAGTCACCGCTCGAATTCGCTCCCGATAATAAATTATTTGTCATATATTAAATCGGGAGCCAGGGATCACCACGGGGATAAATGGAGTCTTTTTAAAGCAAAAACACTAAAGACCTACGAGTCGACACCATTGTTCCCCAAAAAAATTTAAGCTCCACTTCTACTCCAGCGGAGATAGACGTACTTAATGTATAAATTATAGTCAAATATAAAAGATATATACATGCATAAAAATAAACAACAAAATACTTAAGTTTAAGAACTAAAATATTTAATTAAATATTTAAATATTAAATTCCGCTTCAAACCTACGCAGAGGATACGTTGGACTTTTGAAAATAATAAGGAAACCACGGGACTTATATTTAAACACTGCATACTCCAACACTGCAGAAGCTTAATTATTAGAGTCCGAATAATTTCGCCCACTTGAACAGAGACTAACATTCTCAAAAACTTCGTTTCTGACGAATACAAAAATGCCTCTCTTTGGACGAGATCCACTAGAAGTCGACTGGCAATCTAGGTGCACGGCATTTCGGAAGCCAGCAATATTAGATATTTCGTTAGAGTACGTGAAAGCCAACAAAACATAGGAAGGAAGACAGAAGCATTAACTGATCGGACCAAATATCAGTAATGTGACACCGCAAGCTTTGTGTGTTATTAAACGCAGCATTGATTTTAGAAGTGTCAAACAGGCAGCTAAAGTGCGAATTTAATAACTTCGTGGACCTCAGACAAGAGCTCAGCAAGCTCTTGCTCTACAACTGAGTGACGATCAGATCTCGGGGGGACAAATTGCCTAACTATAATGAGGCCAGCTGCACTTGTGGCTCTACTACAAGCTACATACAATGCTTCTTTTTGCATTCCTGGAGTTGTGTAGACCACCACACTAGTGTATGTAGTTCCCTGACTTTTGTGAATGGTTAACCTTCTGCAGGTACAACTTGAAATTGCCTGCGGTCGATTTAACTTGCTCGTTTAAATGATATTGAACGCTCTTTACAGTTTTCAGAACTGGGGTCCAAGAAGGTTCGGCACTATGAGTGCATTTAGCTCGAGCATTAGTTCCTACACTTTCATCTAAGAATTTTATCCAAAGAACATGAGGGGCAATGGATGCATTAAAAACCATTTCCATAAGGATACCTGATGCTCCATATAAAAGCCCATCTGCAGTATTTATGTTGACCGTCATCATACACTTTGCAGTGGCTTCTAATATAAGGCTTGTACAAAGCCATTGAGCTTGAAATGTTTTGAAATCTTCACAGATTCAAAACATCTGTACCTAGCTTCTGAACTGGGATGTGCAGCCTTAACGGAGTCAAGAGCAGTTGTAATGAATTTCTCCGTTGGGATCGAGTTTAACTTAGCAGTGCTAAAAACTTAGTATCCTCATTTCTAAGGAACAAATGAATGGCGTTATTCGGAAATTCGCCTGGAACAGACACACGGGACCTAAGAAGAATAATGTTTTCCGATGTCATCTGACCGGATGCCACTGTTAATAAGCGCAAACGCAAATGCTTGGTCGTCTCGCTGTCGCATAATCTCTGTGAGCTAAAAAAACCTAAAACAAGAAAGAAAGCTAGCTTCGGTAAACCGAAGTTTTTATACTTTTGCAGTCTGCAATTGGATCATTGAAAATCGATCCATTTTAGTAATGTTGAAAAAATATCATATAATGTAAATTTTGTAAATCTTACATTTTACATGTAGATTTTTTCATGATGGCAGCTATATGATATAGTTGTCTGATCTTAATGAAATTAAAAACGTAATTCTATAACTATAAAAAACGACTATATCCCAAAATTTATAGAAGTTCGTTGAAAAGCAGAGAAGTTAAAATTTTTTTTACATTAATTTCGCCATCATTCCTATGGCAGCTATAGGATACAGGATATACATATATACTGCGTGCTAAAGAAATGAAACTATGCTGAAAATTTCAGCCCGATAGCTCAAAAACTGAGAGGACAGACACACGGACAGACAGACGGGCATGGCTAGATCGACTCGGCTGGTAAGCTGGTCAAGAATATATATACTTTATGGGGTCGGAAATGCCTCCTTCACTGCGTTGCAAATATCATGGCAAAATTATTATACCCTCTGCAAGGGTATAAATATCCCACAGAGAAGATCCAAATATAGCACTGTATGGGTCATGCGAAGCCGAAGTGGATTGGAAGATCCAACGATCTCCTACGGGACGTAGTTGAGAGAGATCGCCAAAAACAATAGAAGAAATTCCCTCAAATGGAGTTTCTCTGTTATCGCAAATTTAAATAAGTCGAGCATCTAAATGTGATAACATTTTGGCACCGACCCTTGGGGTTTCGTCGATGATCAAAAGCTTAAGGTTAATAAACCTTCAGCGGAGGGTATTAAAGAGATCAGCTCCTAAATCTTTAAAGGACGATCCGGACTGATTCATTGGTAGTGAAAACATGGAATAAAGGGTGGAACCGCCATTTCCAAACGCTGCTTTTCCTGTTGGTGCACACAATAGAAATTTAGCAGAGGTGGGATCACATCCTGGCCTACTACTATACAGTTGGAAAAGGGACTGAACAAATAGCTGAAATCAACCTACTTTCGCCAACATCTGCGCCGCCAACTACAAACTCATAAAATAATTCATTATTTCTTGCGTTATGCAAAACATAGGAAAAGAAGGATTTTTGCTTCAAGTTTATGGATCTAACTATACTTGCTAATTTGCGGGAGCAAATTATTATATATAAATTATTATAAATTATTCGCATTGCATTTTCCAAACCTTCAGGGTTATCTGAATGATTTGCATTTAAGTTCAAAATATTAATTTAAAAAACTTATTTCAGGGATTGCCAAAGCCCTGAATTCATTATCTAAATTATTTCCATGACCTTGGTCATCAAAATGTATTTCGTCTTCTATGGCTCTCCTAAGCACGTCTTCTAATTGAGTCTACGTTCTGTTTGTAATTGGTCTAACAACTTACATTTATTAAATACAACATCAAAAGTTCCCTAAAATAGTTCGCTCTGTTGGCATTCAGATTGAACTTCCTAAATCTAATAATTGCTGGCTTGGCCGCTCCCTAGAAAAACCACTGCCATCGCGGAGAGGATGAAATGAGCTACCTAGGACCCCATTTTCTTAATCTTTTTCGTTTTTAGCATCTGCTCCACAAGATTTCGAAAAATTATAATTTGCAGCAAAATCGGCTAGGCACAGGCCTTCGAGACTATCTGGTCGCTGAATATATCCAGTATGAACTGGATGTCCATATTGGCCCTTTGCATTGATAGAATGTGCGGAGAAAGTAAAGTACGGAATACCGAACCACAAAAAGAGTTACCCCTCACTTCACGATTACTCAAATGTCCGTGATTGTGCTTCAGGTACTCGACATACTGGACAAGCTCAGTATTCGTTACGTCTGTGGTGATAAGTTGGTCAATAAAAGCTATGATAGATTGAAGAGTAAATTTATTCTCGAAGCCCACAGAGGGGGTGTCTTCAGCCAAAACATTCCATGAATATGAGGCGAGCCTCTATGCTGGAACTCAACACGCCAATAGTACCTAACAACAGGATGATTTCCAAAACGGCCCATTGCTTCCTTTAACAATTGGCGATACCTATAATCAAAATACATAGCACAGGTTACAGAGTCAGATCTAATTAAACGCTCTTTTTCGCTAATAACTAAAATTTAAAGCCTCATCTTTGTAACTTCTGTCCTATCTACAGTTCCTTTTAATAACTGTAACTGTCTTAGCAGCCGACAAGGTGATGAAAAAGTTTGGCAGACCGAACTGGCGGGTTATATCCATAACTTTTTTCTTTTCTGCTTCCCAGTGAGCAGGAGACGTGCGAACACCTTTCAAAACCCTATAGCATTCATCGTGGTGAATACTACTATATAAAAGTTCTTCATTAAGAGCGTTAGCAGCTGTAATAGCGAGTGAGGCGCTCTGCTTCCTGATCTACCTGGTTATTCTCAAGCAGGGTTTCTTGAGCCCCAGGATTGAGTTCCTCTATCTCAGCATCATGCTGATGTCCTGGATCGCGAATTATTTGCTCAAGTTCCTCTACTAATTCTGCATCTGCTTGAGAACTTACGAATGGTTGTATAAGAACACAGCCACTGTTCGTTTATAGCTACCCTATGCTTTCTATAATGCCCTGTATTTACGAAATGCCTTATTGCCTCAGCTATTTTTAAGGGTCTAATGGCTTCTGCTATGAAATCATGGTTATATTCCATTCTACGTTTGAGGTGAAGCTGTACTACCACTGCTTCATGAAAAGTAAGACCTAAATGAACCCTCTAAAAAAGTAAGACCTTTAAGGAAATCGGGCAACTCTGGGAATTCAAGTCCATTTGAAATTAAAGTTTTTGGTTTAACACTAGACTAAATTTTGCGCAACATGATTTGCAAGAAGTTACGAAATTTTTAGATCAAGGGAACTGACACTCAACATTAAAAATATCTCGCAAAAATAGACTCGCAATTGTTTTCAATAAAATTGCGTGGTGTCCTAGCTACTTGGTGGGAAAACCACAGGCCTTTACAGGAACGGCAATTTTTTTTTGGGCCCAGTTTAAAAATTTTATTAAAATTTCTTTAAGAGCTTCTAAAGTGGAGGGTCTGGGCAAAGCCTCTTCCTGAAAGCTATTCGCACGTTGTCCTCTATTCGGCGGTCCATGTCTGTTCGAATATTTCTCCTATTGTCTGTATCTTGTCTTTGCTCCTGCTGCCTTTTTCGCTCTGATTGTCTTCTAATTGACCGGCGCTGACTATTCCCCACCTGCACCATTTCCCTATAGTTTCCGTCTGCTCTTCGATCTCTTTGTATTTTTTTTAAGGTCACGGACACGGCATACACATTAGGCCGCGAGCTCGACGCCGACAGCTCTGCCGCGAGTCAAACGAAATATGCAGACGACGTTCCGAATAGGAAGGCTCGTTGAAAAGGAGCGAGAGAGGAATAGGCTCAAAAGGGACCGCGCTCTGCCGCCACCAGAATATGCAAAGAGCGGCTGGTACGAGAAGGGAGAGCAAGATCGTGTTCGTGCGGCAGAGGAGGGCAAATAATGGGAATGAGAAACAGAAGCAGGGCACATGTCGAGGAGCAGCTACAACAATCAGATGAAAAATTTGCAAAGTGACGCCGGCCTGGAAAAATTGAGTGAAAACGATAAAACTGTGAAGTAAAACAAAATAAACAGCGGAAAAGTGATAACTAAAAGGAACCAAGAACTAGAAAACATAAAAAAGAGTAAGGAAGCAGGAAGAAGGAGTAAAATATAAGAAATAATCGTAGAAAAGTGATAACTAAAAGGAACCAAGAACTAGAAAACATAAAAAGAGTAAGGAAGCAGGAAGAAGGAGTAAAATATAAGAAATAATCGTAGTGGTACAGAGATAAAAATGTGTAAAGACAGAATAAGAAAAAAATAAAAGGAATAAAATTTGGAAATGAACATTGAAAATCGAACCCACCTGTGTATTATTATTATTATTACTAGGGCCTTATTGCACCGCGACCAGATGTTAGGTCTTTTGTGCCGGCCTGTAGGATTAAGGTAGAGCCTCTATTCCTAGGCTTCTGATAAGAGAGAGCACTTTGGCGAGGTCTATCTGTTCCCAAATCCTGTAGGGGAGGATAAGTTCACCTCCTAGTTGTTGAAGTCGACGTCTAATTAGTGAGGGGCATTCACATAGAACATGTTCTGATGTTTCTGGCTCCAGCTCACAGAATCTACATGTGTCGATTTCTGAAAGTTTTAATTTCTTAAGGTGATACCTTAGGTTGCAGTGACCGGTTAGGTAGCCTGTTAAAGTGCGAATCTCACTCTTTTTTAGAGTGATGATGCGTTTGAATCGTGACATCTGGGGGACGAGAAATTGTTTGGCTTGTCTCAGCCCTGCACTGTCGGTCCAGTGACGACTTATCTCGTTTTCCTCCCATTTCCTAACCAGTTGCCTTTTGTGTCCTTTCGAAAGTCCACAAAATGGTTCAGGGCCGATTAGTGGTGTCATCGCCCCGCGTTTTGCTAGGGAGTCTGCCACCTCGTTTCCTATACGGCCTTCATGCCCTGGCACCCAGCCCACCGTTAAGGTGTTTTTGGAGGCAAGGGCTTTCAGCTGTTGGAAACACAGTTTTCTACAAGTCTGGAGGTGACGGTAAAAGATCTCAGCGCTATGAGCGCCGCCTGACTATCAGAGAAGATGTAAATCCGTGCGCCTTGCATATTCCTGCGAAGGAATTCACGAGCACAGATTTCTATGGCGTGTATCTCTGCTTGGAAGATGATTGGGGACTTTCCCATGGCTATGGATTTGTTGAACCTTGGTCCGAAAATACCAGCCCCGGTGTCACCGTTTTACAAATTCGATCCGTCAGTTCGCTCCGATGTCTTACCAGGTGAGGGTTTGATGGTCTGGTTGGGGCAGCAGCTACGGAAGCTTCTCCTATTTTAGCAAGCAGTGTGGTAATCGCAGTGTCCACATCTTCCTCAGTGCTTAAAGTTGTGTTAAGCACCAGGGAGTTTGCCAAGGACTCCCTAAACACCGGAAGGCATGAGCCAGGTTTTAAGAGGCTAACTCTGGCGGCAATCGTGGTTGGAAAGACAGATAGGGTTGCTATCAGCGGCAGATGATCCGAGCAGAGGTCCTGCTCCTCTCTAATGTTGAGTAGATTGCTAGGGATTGACTTGTATACAAAAAAGTCAATGCAGGACGGGGTGGCTCCTGCACGCGGCGGGTACCAAGTAGGGCTTCCTGTTGCAAGGACTTGGGCTGAGGAGCTTGTTATGGCATCGTGAAGAGCCCTCCCTCTTCGATCTTGTCTGAAGTTGCCCCACAGCCGATGCTCTGCATTGAAATCAGCTCCCAGGATAAACTTTTGACCAAGTTGGGAAAGAATGTTGTCAAACACAGCACTAGTCCAACTGAGAGAAGGCGGCAGATACGCTGCAGCAATTAGGAGCTCGCCACTGTGCGTGGAGACTATGATAGCGGCTAGCTGGATTTCCCTGGTTCTGATGGCGTGAAGGTGGTAGTGGGAGATCTCACGTCTTACCAAAACAGCTGCACCTCCTCGACTGGAGTTACTTGGGTGGTCTGATTTGTAACACACAAAACCCTCAAGAGTGAAGTGAATTCCTGGGTGTAGATTATTTCTGCAACAAGCATAATGTCTATGTTATGTTGTTGTGTAAAAATGAGCAGCTCATTGGCATTAGGAGCCAGGCTCGTAGTTCACTGGTCATTACGGGCACTATGATGGAGGTCTGACTAAGGGGCACCACCCTGCAGTTTGAGCATGATCTGGGCAAGACTTGCCACTGCGGAGGAGAGCAGAGAAACCTCTTTATGCAGGCTCTGGACCATTTGTTGGAGAGCCCAAGTCCGAAGAATGATCATCATTGGGAAAAGGAGCTAAGGGTTGTGCACGTACCCTTGAGCTTGATTGGGGTCTCTTGCTGTTGTAGTTAGTAGCGAACTGCTGAGTTACCACATTTTTGAGTTCTTGAACAATTTTAAGGATGGCACTTAGGTCCGAAGGAGTGCCAGTTTGGGGAACAGGAGCAGGGGGGTGAGAGTGTATCCTAGATCTGGACCTGGCTCTCCTTCTATTGCCAAGGGTATCGGGAAACTGCTCACTGTAGTTCCATGTACTAGAAGTAGTAGAAGGGGAGACCATAGTAGTAGGAGGTTTCCCAAGCACATCCGCAAAGGACAAGCCCTTGCGTACAGCGAAGGCCGGTACAGCTTGGTTCTGTGCGCGTGAGCTTGGTTGGCCAGGAGCAGCCAAATTGACCCCAGTGCGTCGGTAGTTGGACTTGCGGATGAAAATTGGGCAAGATCTGTCGTATGCTGCATGGTTTCCAAAGCAATTTGCACATAACAGGTCCCCAACAGTCATGGCCAAACACAGCTCAGATCCTGTTAGATGGTTACCGGAGCAGCGGCCACAGACAGGCTGCTTGAGGCAGTAGTTCTTCATATGGTCAAAGTCAAAACATCTAAAGCATTGTCTTGGCGTCTTGCTCTTCCTTGGCAACTCAACAGACACTCTCTGTCTTCCAATTTGAGTTACCTCTAATACCTCCTTGTTGTTTGGAGCAGGCGCCAGGTTTATGAACCAAATGTTCTGAGGGCGCCGGTCATCAGAAGAACCATCAGGTTTGGTCTTGAGTGAAAGTCTGGTCTTTGGGTTGTGAGTGTTCGTCACAAGGTGTCCATGCTTGCGAAACTCAGCCACAATCTTGTCCACTGGGGTGGAGGCAGAAAGGTTGCGTACTACCACACGATATGTCTTGTCTCTGTCCAGACAAAAGTGTGTGTACTGGTTTTTTCTTGTGTTTAGTCTTCGAATGATGTGTCTATGAGTTTCTGAGTCCTTGGCGTAAAGTCGTATATCCCCTGAAGAAGATGTACGGAATTCAAAGTCTTCAGCAGGTATTGGAGGACTCAGGAAAGCTTCCAATTCGTTGATGTCCGTTATCCCAGGAATCCTGATAGGGCGTGGCTTCCTTGTTTTCTCGGGGGGATTTGGTTTCGAGGCATTTGTGTCAACCGAAGCTTCAACATCCGTGAGATCGGCTTCATCAACATCTCTCGATAACTCATCAAACTGGTTTTGCTGAAGTGGATGAGGTGTGGCCAAATGTCGGGAGTTAGTTGTAGACCATTTCGGGGTTTCCTTTTGTAAGGCGGGAACCGGGTCTAGAAGTCGACGCTTCTTAGAACGGACTTGTTGCCAGGCAACAGTGCTTGATTTGAAAGTCTTATCCACACTTTTAACCGTCCATTCAGGAAGTGGGTCGGTAATTCCACAGGAACAGCAGGGGCCACTGGGTCCGACGGCAATCTGCCTGAGGATGCAGGGTATGGGCGTGAGCGTCCACGACGCATGTGATAGGTGCTTGCTACATTTTTGGGCGTTGGGGTGGAAGAGCGAGAGTCGTCCGATGTCATCGACATGTCGTCAGAGTTGTCTTCCGTGCTTTCAGAGGAGAGTGAATCTTGGGCATTGAAGGTACCTCCACACGGTACCTCCCACGGAAAGGTCCGGCTGTGGGCGGTGTCTGTTGGGCAGAGACCGCAAGGCCACAGCCAGGCGGGGAAACTTGCTTATTCGAAAGAATTTTAATCTAGTCAAGACAATAAAATTATTCGGAGAAAAAAACACTTTAACATTTTAAAGAGAAAAAATAAAATGTTTTGGAAGAAAATTTTCCTGGGAAAAATTTTTTATTTTTTTCAGAGCACGAAAATAAGACGTCCGTACACAATGACGGATTTGTAGGAATCCCATGTGGCCTTCCCATTCATCGCCTTATTGAAGAGCCTTCGCGCAGCCTGTTTAAGATCGTCAAGGCTCTTGTTCCACCAAGGAACAGCCCGACTGATCTTACGAGCTTTTTGTTCGCAGCTGGCGTGATATGCCGATTCAATGTTTGTATGAAGCACAGTAGCTACACGCTCTAACTCGTCTATGGTTATTATCGGATGGGTGGAGCAGTCTCTGGATTGCTCAAGTTCAAAACAGAAAAGATCCCAGTTTGTGTTTTTGGGATTTCTAGTAACTAGGCTACATTGCAAGGCACCTCCCATGTCAAATCTGATGTGCTGGTGATCTGACATAGTGATCTCATTCGCAACGTGCCAGTTTGAGACAACGGACAACATATTCAGACTACAGAGAGTTAGGTCGAGGACTTCCTCTCTAATTGCATTGATAAATGTGGGCTCGCTGGCCTGATTTAGTAAACCTATGTTATTACTAATTAAGTACTCAAAATGGTACTCACCTCTTTTGTTGATGTTGCTGCTCCCCCAGACCGTGTGATGCGCATTGGCATCGCAAGCAATTATCCACCGGAGCCGGTTTCTCTGGCAGTGCTCTACCAGGGCACAGGTAGCCACCGGAGGCACATCGTCAGTATCGCCGGGTAGGTAGGCAGAGGCCAGCACTGCCTCCTGCTCGCCATGGGCAGTGGGTATTTTAACCCAAACCGCCACCAGGTCCTCAGTGATGAACTGTGA
This sequence comes from Drosophila triauraria, assembly GCA_014170255.2. Classification (NCBI taxonomy): domain Eukaryota; kingdom Metazoa; phylum Arthropoda; class Insecta; order Diptera; family Drosophilidae; genus Drosophila; species Drosophila triauraria. The sequence goes on from JABJVT010000007.1 coordinate 11,455,606, forward strand.
TAGGGGAACAAACGTTAGATTTTTGTTTATTAACAAAGCCGCTTTAGGGCGAGGTTGGCCGTTTGCATATAGCAGCTTACCAGATGGGGTGCTTAGCCCAAGGACACGTCCGGCATTTACGAATGGATCATGGATAAATGCTATGTCCATTGTAGCAAACCTCTCACAAAGGACGTCAGATGTGGCCTTTGCGTGGTGGAGGTTTGCTTGGAGAAATCTAAGGTGTCTCCGGGTGTAAGGGAGGGTGGGGGGAGGAGGACGGGACATTAGTCCACCCTCTTGCGGCCCCTGGCCGCCATCTTTCGGCCTTGGTTGGTGCGCAGAAGGGCCTCCTCCTCAGGTGTGCGCCTCACACCCTTGCTTATGCGCCCTGCTCCGCGAGTGATGCGCCCATAGAGGGGAGGGCGCATAATTTTCCATGGTGGCACGGGCTCTTGGGCAACTGTGGTGCCGCTAGCCTCTGTGCCTGCATGGGTTGTGCCATCAGCGGCATTCTGTGGCGTTGTCGCAGCCGTGTCCTGTATTGCCTTGGAGCAGGTGGGCTTCTCCGCTGCGAGAGCAGGAGCCGCCGCCTGCGTCTTTGGCTGCGTGCTGGCCTTTGGCTTAAGAGTAGCCGTGCCACACGCGAAGGACAGTTGGTATGCCAGCGACTTCAAACGATTGGCCGAAACAGGATCCAGCGCAATCGTGATGATGGCCATGCTCTGCCTCATTTCTGTTCTGGCCCTCGACGATCTTAAGGATCTCGTCTGTCTTCATTTCCGCGTTTGGGAGCGGAAAGAACCCAATGAAGACAGCGGCACGTGGAGCCTCTGCCTCTGGGACCACCTTGATGTGGGCGTCCTTCCACAGCCGTAGATTTGGCACCTCTGTGCATAGCCACTCGGCTGTCTCCGCATTCCCACATGTTACGGCCATCCACCCTGGTCGAAAGGTACAGCCAGAGAACAGCGGCTTCACAGAGCCGTGTCTCAGGGCCATCACTCTCGAAAGGATGGCGGACTGAATGGTATTCAGTTGCTCCGTCTTGAGGAGATGCTCAAAGTAGTCCGCAGGGAGTATAGCCATCTTCGCCGAGCTGGCAACGTCCATGTAAGAGGCCATGACACCGACTTGGGGCGACTGCGTCTGTGTTGCCTGCCCATCCGCTGCTGCGGTTGTGGTGGCTGCTGGAGCCTCCGTGGCCGGCAAAACATTTGCAGGATCGCCCTTCGTCTGGGCACTAGGTGCCGCGGTTTTAAACATGGCCCTCTTTTTCAACGCCTCTTCTGGGGTCGTGTTGGCCAATCTACCTCTCTTATTTGTGGTGGCGCCACTCTTGCTGGGCATTTCCCTTGGAGGGTCCATAGGCTTCTGAGCGAGCCTTTTGGCCTCCTCCATGAGTACGCCGTTCGCAAGGTGTCTGCGCAACCTCTTCCTTGCGGCGCCCGATAGTGCGATCCGCTTGGTTTTGTCATCCTTAGGGGAGGCGAGCAGAGTTTCTTCCTCTTCCTTGGTGATGCTGTCGGTGCAGAGCTTTGTGAACATATGTCCATAGCATCTTCGGGCTCCCGGATGGGTTCGATTTGAATCGATTTGGGGCTGCTAGAGCACCCTGTTTCTTGGGGTGTATTTATATTTGATTCCATAAACTGGTCCCACGAGTAATGAGTTAGGAAGTATCCCCCGGGGTAGAGCCTCATACCCCGGATCGGGCACACCGGAGGTGCCAGGTATCCGGAAGCCACCGTTAGAAGACACACTAACGTAGTGCCATTCATCACAGAGGCACGGTACGGTAACACCGGTGATTACGAGTTTTTTCGAGTTGTCCTCTCTAGATCCGCCATATTTAGTCTAGAGCAGGGGCACCTCGAGCAGGATGTGGTTCTTCACCACGTATGGTGGGTCTTCATTAGTCGGCATGTGACTGCCAACTCCCACTGGCGGAGTTAGCTTGGCGCGGCGGGAGGCACACACGCTTCACTACCATAGACTTAGCCCCCATACGTGTGTATAATCTGACGAAAAAATAACTCGAAAGTCGGCGGCTGCCGACTGAGGGTAAGCCTATAAACACACTAACTAAAACCTATATTAGCCGTAGTTAAACGAAAATTTCTGGGGTGTGCCCGTTTTTGCTGTAGTTAAATATTAACCGTAGTTTAGTGCAAATTTCTGGGGTCTGCCCGTTTTTGTTCTAGCTAAATATTAACCGTAGTTTAGTGCAAATTTCTGGGGTCTGTTCAGTGAACGAGACGAAAGAGAAAAGAAAAAAACCCAGTAAAAGCACACTATGACAAATACCGGAGAGGAAAAGAAATTAACTATGGAGCCGACCGACTGTAGAATCGGCACGCGCTGGATTTATGTACTCAAGAAAGATAAACTTTTGGCACTGGCCTCAGTGTTCGGGCTTGATAAAACCGGAAAGGTGGATGAGATAAGAAAACGCTTCGCAGAAGTAGTAAAGCAGACGAAATAACACAGGCACAGAAGATCCGACTGGTCGAGTTAGAGGCCACGTTCACAGCCGGAGGTTCTAATCTTCCGCGCCAGAGAGAGGTAGACACTGGGGAGAGAAGACACTGGCCCAGGACAGGGAGCTCAGTCAACGAAACACGAGCTGATGTCTGTCGCAATAAAGACACGGACACACATCACGAAGAGTATGTACCCTACGGGATCCAATATATTCGCCCTCCTGCCCTCGTTGCCGTAGCCGAGCAAAAACGGAAATGGGGGCTGAAATTCAACGGTCATACAGACCCATTAACTTTCTTGGAAGAGTTAGAAGAAAGGGCTACGTCCTACGCCCTCCCACTGTCTCACCTGCCAAGAGTCATGACCGAAATGCTCACGGACCGGGCATCGTGATGATTCAGGACGAGCCGTCTCCAGAGTGCCACCTGGTCCGAATTCCGGCGAGAATTCCTAGACTTTTTCTTGCCACCCCAATATTTCAGGCGTCTAGAAAATGGCATCAGTATATAAAAGTATAGGTAAAAGAATTCGAGGAAACAACCCTCCACCATATAGACTAATAGCGCGCAGGTCGATTGCTATCTTGCATGTGTACAAGGTGGGTTAAGATTAATGTTTTTAGTTTAGGAAGGCTATCTACAGATGAGGTAATTTTATACAAATCATTATAATTTGCACATAATACTCTAAAGGGTTCATGCATTTCATACGATGTTCTGCAGTGGTGCAAAACCAAAGGCAGGTAGGATCTTGTGGTTCTACATGGTACGTGGAAATTCAACTGCGCCAAAAGATCGGTGCTTTCCACGTTAATACGGATCAGATTATACATAAAGACAATGCCTAACATCGTTCTACGGTTAGCTACGGAAGGAAGGCTAATTAGGAGAAGTCTACTAGAATAAGAGGGCAACCTAAGGTTTGTATCCCAGTTAAAGCCACGAAGAGCGAAAAGTAAAAAGTTCTTTTAAACTGACTCAATGCGTTTCCTATAAACGTCCCACTGGGGACTCCAAACGCAAGATCCATATTCTAAAAAAGGACGAGATAATGAAGTGTATAAATTCTTCGTGACGTAGGGGTCATCGAATTCCTTCGACCACCGTTTAATAAATCCAAGCACACCCCTGGCTTTATTCAAAATGCACGCAATATTATCAATAAACTCCAGCTAAGGATCTAGGAAGATACCCAAATCGTCAACTAGAGTGATCCTTTCCAAAGAGCAGCCCTTCAGCGTATAATTCGCAAGCATGGGAGAGACACGTAATAATTTAATCAGCTTGCATTTGGAGCCATTTAGGTTTAATAAGTTTGCATTGCACCATGCTTGAAAGTTATTAAGATCTGTTTGTAAATCCGACTGGCAAGCGCGGTCCTTGTATTGCACACAAAGTTTAACGTCGTCAGGGTACATGAGTACTCTGGAGTTAGTCAAGACTTTGGAAAAGTCGTAATAAATAATGTAAAAAGTAAGGGAACCAGGTGGTTCCCTTGCGGGACACCAGAGGTCACCCGGAGAACATTTGACAAGTTGTTTTTAAAGAGGACCTTTTGCGTCCAGCCATTCAGATAACTTGAGATCCACCTAAGAAGACCGACAGGAAAACCCATTAAGTCGAGTTTACTAACCAGAAGGTAGTGATTAACGGAGTCAAATGCTTTACTGAAATCAGTTTATATCCAATTTGTCTGCTTTAGAAGGTTAGTATTCGTTGATCTTCGTTTAATAAATCCATGTTGGCATGGAGAAATTACTGATCTACACAGGTGCTGCAAATGGGAAGTAATTACTTTTTCAAAAGGTTTTGGGATTTTTAATATATTTTTCTGTTGTTTATTCTTTTGAATAAAATAGAAATTCGTACACGTAACGTCGCCGATTTTTTGTGTAACATTACCGACTTTACTTTAAGATTCTCCGATTTAAACGGAAGAATAAAGTAAACTCTAAAACTACTTCCAAACTTTGGTAACGTTACCGACTAATTTGAGCTCTTGTAACTCTTAAGGTAGGGGTGATGAAAAAAATTAAGTTGATACAAAATATAAGTCTTTATAATTTTTGCTTTTTATTAATGGAAATATGAACAAAAAATGCGTACAAACGTAACGTTACCGGTTTTGTTTTTGACCATATATAGATAGATATGTGAGTTCCAACATTGAACTAATCCCGCAGCTCAACATCGAAGCGGATATCGACTGCACTACTTATGCTCTTGAAGACGTACTCATCTCAGCAGCCACTATTTCAACACCACAAAGGAAGTATACACAAACTAACAATTTCAAAACTAATCAGAAAATTGAACAGCATGTCTATGGTTTTGTTAATAAATATATATAATACAATTAAGTATTAACCAGGCAACCTTCCAATGAACAAATAATAATGCACACTTAGATTTGTATGAACCGCACGCTCTCAACGCCAGAATAGAAGTGAACGAGAATATCGAGAGAGCAAAAGAACGACGAGAAGATGAGAACGAGATGCACGATGGTCCCGTTACTTTTAGCGGTTTCTTCCATTCCATCGGAATGTGCGTCTACTTCTCGTACACATACATTCATACAACTATGAATATATGCGTGCACAATTATCTATGTGACTTTTGTACATTTGAACATGCAAATTCCAACAATGTCCTACAAAAGAGCGTCTGCGACGTGCTTGGCAAACCAATAAATCGACATTATCAAAATAACGTCTTAAGGAAGTCACTCGCTAAATAAACTGAGCTCTTAAACAAGACGCTGAAAATGCACAACTACGATACATCGAAAAACCAAAAAAAAAAAACAAAAAAAATAGACCCGAAACATTTGATTCACATTTAAGGAGCGTCTTCCAGATGAACCCTGCTACTAGTTTTTTGTCCTACCACAAACCCAACTGAAACTATGTCTTGAGCAACATTGTTTCAGCGGAATGAAATCGCATAAGGGAGCTTGACTAACCGAAACAGGCTAGGGGTGGGGACTTAATAACTCAAAAAATTAGAATTAAAATCAGAAACAGTACTACTGCTGTATCTTGAAACAAACGCGGACAAATACTTGGAACTCCTGTGGACAGATGACAGCCAACTCTTTTGCTATTATCGGTCTTCCAAATCAGCTCCAATTATTTCAGACCAGTCAAGTGGTTAACTCACAAATACTGCCATTAGTTTTAGGCAATGTCAGGTTAATTTCTGTCATTGATGTGAATTGTTTTTCGGAGTTAAGTAGGCAACCCAAATCATGTTTTTATTCAGCTGACTTTCAAATCCCGACTTAAAGATTGTTTCTCTTTCAAATTGATCGGTCGTGTTTTTGTTTTGTGTTTGTTAATTTGTATTTGTGTTAATTTCTTTCTATTAAAAACCGTGTTTTTATTTAAAACTTCTATCTTGTGTCAATAATAACTCGCAGTTTCACTTTGCATGTGCATTCAGCTGTTTTTGTATATTAATAACTATATTAATTGCAAATTAGTTTTGGTGCAGCGATTGCTTACCTTCACTTTTGCTTTCATCTTTGTGCTTTATCCGTTACGCCGATATTAGAGCTTAACGGCTTAAGCTCCCTAACTCACGCTCTCTTGCTCGCTCTCTCTCTCTCTCTCTTAGTGACCGTAACTACTCATATTTTCTCTTATCTTCTGATCGGAACAATGGTAAATCTCTTAAATGTCTTTTTATTTTGTCTGTGCAATTAAAACCTGCAAGAATGAAATTTAAGCAGGGCACCCTGTTATTGGCTGCAGGCTTTGTGATAATATCGTGCACGCCAAGTGCATTGATTGCACAGGCACGGATGGCTGATACTGTTACCAAAAACATTGGAATGCGCTACTGCTGTGAGACCTGTCGCGATGTTGAAAGGGAAATGATGGCATTAATGCGTCAAAACAAAAATGGTTTTAAAGAGCTTCTTATAAGTTTTCGTAGAAATAATAATTTGCTCTCGGCGCTGGACTCCCAGATTAATTGCCTAAAGCTACTAAACGAGTTCCCAAAGCGCAAGAAAACCACCAATGCACACCGCATTTGGCCACTACCCTACAACTCGACGCAGGCTCCCAACAGCTTACTCCCTCGGCACAGCCCCGACCCCAATATATTTAACTCAAATGACATTGAGGTCGGGTGCGTGAAAAGATTCGGCCTCCGAATGTGCCGCGCCAGAGACCGCAGCTCCAGGGATTTCCGTTGAGTGCATAATGTCTTATTTTGGCTAGTATTTTTCGTTTATTTTTTGAGGATTTTTAATACAAACATGTCATGTCAAATAAAAATTGATTTCTATCGAGACGGAAAAATAAATTATCTCATTGACTTTATGCAAAATGACCATTCTCTGCGATGTATCATTGCCAGATAACAAAAAAATTTAAGAAAACCCGCTTTCATGATATATGTTATATTAGATTTTCTTTATTGAAATATATGAAGTCATTTGTTGTTGACTTCTTTTAAAATACTTTAAAGATATAGGCTCAGCCAGTGCAATATCATTATCTCAGTTAATTTCTAGAAAAGCTAGTCGCGGATCTTAAGCTGCTAGTAATACGATTTTGAACCATATTAAAAACGGCAACAATATAGAAAATAAAAAAATTTAATAACCATTTAATTTTAATACCCTTGCAGAGGGTATTATAATTTTGCCATGATATTTGCAACGCCGTGATGGAGGCATTTCCGACCCCATAAAGTATATATAATCTTGATCAGCATCACCAGCCGAGTCGATCTAGCCTTGTTCGTCTGTCAGTCCATCTGTCGGTCTGTCGGTTTCTACGCGAACTAGTCTCTCAGTTTTTGAGCTATCGGGCTGAAATTTTCAGCATAGTCTTATTTCTTAAGCATGCAGTATATATGTCGGAACGACCGAAATCGGAAAACTATATCCTATAGCAGCCATATCAATAATGTCGAAATTAATGTAAAAAAAAAATTTTAACTTCTTTGTTTTTCAACGCATATCAATTAATTTCAAGATATATCAGTTTTTTACGGTTATAGAATTATATAGCTGCCATAAAAACGATCGGTCGATTTAAATGAAAATGTAAAATTCTACATATAAAATGTAAAGTTCTACATGTAAAATGTAAAATTCTATATGTGAGATATAAAATGTTTACAAACTAAGATATTTTTTCAGCTGTAACCAAAATGAATCTATTTTCAAAAATCCAATCGCAGACTGCAAGGGTATACAAATTTCGGTTTACCGAAGATAGCTTTCTTTCTTGTTTTTTTTATTAATTTAATTATTAAATTTTTTAAAAATGAATTTTTTTTATAGTTTTAGGTTGCATATAATACGATAGATTGTCTAATAAAAAATGTACTTAGCCATTTTCGGACCATTTTCCCAACTGTAGTCGATCTATCAACCCAAAAAATTGTCTCTGGCGAAAGAATTGTACCTACAAAATACAATTTTTGGGAGCAGCGCTGCCGCTAGCGTCAATAATTGTGGGGCGAACTCAAGTTGTAGCCGTCTCCCTCGCTCTCATTAGAAATGAAATAAGGAAAAAATTGTGACAATAAATTGAGGCTAAAAATTGAATGTGTCATTTCAGCCTTAGCTCCGAAGTTTTTCCACACACAAAAAAGAAACTATGTAAAATCTATGTAAAATCAACTTTTTTATTGTTAAAACCGCGCCACCCTAAGAAAAATAGTTTACTTACCCCAAATAATAAAATTACCATAAACTATTAGGTTACTTAGGAAAAATAGTTGTTTTACTATTTAAAAGTAGAATTCCAAAATAATATTATATTGACCGGAAACAATTTTGAATTTTCATGTTTATTTATGTGTAGACTCACATGAATAAACATAAAAATTTCAACATAACATAACATTCAACATAAAAATAAAATTTCTTAATTCTTAATATTATTTTATTAAGTTTTTGTTCCAGTTAAAAAATTTCTTCCGAAAGATAGATTTTTATAATCTGCATTTATAGGGTAACAATTTTTTATCTGTTATTTAATCATATTAAGCAGTAAAGAAATCATATTAAATGGATACTACTATTTAAGAACCAACTCCACGACCTAGAATAGAACCGGGGTTTTAGAACTTATACACCGGCGTCCGTGTGAGTCAACAGATCTCAGAGACTGTAAGTGCTAGAGTTACCAAATTTGGTGACAACATTGGTATTTCTTGCACGCAGATCAAGTTTGTTTTAAAATTTGGCCACGCCCACCTCCGCCCTTAAAAATTATAAAAAACGTAAAAAAAGCTATACTCGTTATTTTTGGGTTAAAGTTAATAGATACAATAAATGAATAGGTTTAAGCGGACGTTTTCTAAAAATTTCAATAAAATCGGATGATAAAAATGGGAGATATTAGCAAAAAGGTTAGAATTTTAAAACACCCCCTAAGACGCTGCTATTGCAAGCTGCGTAGCCTGTAGCCGTCTAGGTCGTAGGTTCGAGCCCCGACCTCGCCAATACTTTTTATTGTTTTTTTTTCTCTGTTTTTTTTGCATTTTTTCCTTTTTCCTTTGTTATTATACCCGGAGAACAACTCGAAAAAATTTTAGAATAAAAATACAAAAAAAAAAAATAAATTGCTTGTTTGTGGGATTGAGCTCTGGCCAATTTTGCAAAACGTAAATGCATCGGCCGCTTAGACAACTTGGCCACTACCTATATTTCATATGAAGCACCATTTTCATACTAAGTATGCTTCAACAACTGTTAACCTAATTTTGGCAGAACTGCAATAAAATTGCCAGCTATTGTCAACATCTAATGCCTCTACATTTTTTTAATGAAAATATGCTTTTTATTGTAATAGAGAAATGTGTGTGGAAGAGAAAAGAGACCGACTGGTCACCAAAAAAATTGCGTCAGAAAAGAACGAGCGTGACCAAGAAATAACAAACAATAACAACATTCACTTTTATAGCCCAACTTTGCCGAACTGATATAATTTTATTAATTGAATAATCTATATATATAAAAATGAAACCCGTTTCGCGTTGTCATGGCAACACGTGTGAACGGCTGAACCGATTTCGATAATTCTTTTTTTTAAATGTTCGTTGGAGTTCAAGGATGGTTTTTAAGGCGAGAAACATTCGAATAATTGCCGGAAAAACCCTTTAAACAGCCATGTTAGAGTTGAGCCAGGCCTAGAGCTGAATATTGCAAAATCTTAGTAGGCTACATTTAAAATTCAGTAGGAAAAATAATTATATTCAACGTATAAATGAAACTATTTAGTTATCCGGCGCGCGTTGTACGATAGCAACTAAAATACATTAACATATAGTCGGAATGTCCATGAAAGTCAAACGCAAGATTCGCTCTACACAAAGAGTACCAAGAACAGACTTGAATCGCGCTGCATTTGCATACAATTTCTCAGCGTCCTACAAAGACCATAGTTGCGTTGTTATCGGTTCATTGTCTGTGGTATGTCAGCACTGCAATGCACTGAAGTTTCGATTGGAAGCTCCCGGCTTATGCTGCGCAGGTGGCAAGGTAAAATTGCCGGTTTTGACTCATCCACCAGAGCCATTGTATTCGCTTCTATATGGAAATACAAGCAAATCAAACCGTATAACGGATGTTTTCAAATGACGTCATTTGGAGCAGAGGTTGTTCAACAAACAGGCTACAATCCGAGTTATAAGGTAATAGCGTCACTCTTTTATCAACATGAACAACTATAATTTTTCACGAAATTGCATCACAAAATTCAGATTCAAGGGCAAATTCGCCATCGAGCGGGCGCTTTGTTACCACCACCAAACAAAGATCATAAATTCCTTCAGATCTATTTCGTTGGTGATTCGGCAGTTGAACTTAATTAATTCACTGCAACTAAACGTGAAATAATACAACAATTGCAAAATCTTCTTCATGAGTGTAATGAATTGGTCAGATTGTTCAAAACAGCTTTGGATGCAATGCATTCTGACGACCACAAAATCATTATCAGAGCAGATAAAAGACCAGCAGGAAGCCATTCAAGACAATTCAATGCGCCCACTATCAATGAAGTCGCAGTGGTGATTGTTGGCGAGAATGTGGAATCCCGCGATATTGTTCTCAAGCGTCGGGATGATGGACAATTGCAACGCATTTATGAGACTCATCGGTCATATGATGCACTTCAATATCCGTTGATGTTCTGTCGTGGAGAAGATGGCTATCACTTCAACATAAAGATGGTCAATCCAACGACAGGTTTGTTTAATCACTTCTTTTCATTCTGCACGTAAATTCGAATTCATATTACAGGAGAAGAAACGAATAAGAAAGTCAGCTCAATGAATTTTTATGCATATCGATTAATGATTCGACTAGATGTTGACAATCATCTGTTGAGATACCGCCGTTTGTTTCAGCAGTACTGTGTCGACATGTATGTAAAAGTAGAAACGGAGCGTCTCAATTTCATTCGTTTCAATCAGTTAAAGTTATGATCTGACGAGTACATCCACTTGCGTGACGCCATCGCTACTGATGGACACGCGGCAAACATTGGTTGTTTGACCATTCTGCCAGCTACTTATGTTGGGAGCCCGCGCCATATGCATGAGTACGCTCAAGATGCTATGACGTACGTGCGGAATTACGGACGACCTGATTTATTTATCACGTTTACATGCAATCCGAAATGGCCCGAAATTACGAATTTGTTGCACCAAGGACAAACATCCAGCGATCGACATGACATCACTGCACGAGTATTCAAGCTAAAGGTAAAATTCTTATGGATTACATCGTTAAGCAGAAGGTTTTGGCGTAGTTCGTTGTTGGATGTACTCGGTTGAATGGCAGAAGCGTGGCTTACCACATGCGCACATTTTGCTTTGGATGTTCGACAAGATCCGACCAGAACATATTGATTCGATTATTTCTGCCGAAATACCAGATCCAGAAACTGATCCGGAGCTGCATTCCGTTGTGAAAACGAGTATGATCCATGGCCCTTGCGGAGTCCACAACCCAGAATCACCATGCATATAACGGAAATTGCACAAAACGATTTCCCCCGTCCGTTGGTGGCTGAAACAATCAGTGGAAACGATGGATATCCATTGTATAGGCGTCGTTCTCCAGATGACAACGGCAGATGGATCGAAATGATGGTAAAAAATAACAAAGTCATCGTCGATACCCGGAGAGGTATTCCTTATACCACGAATTCCGATTATTCCAACTGATCTACCATTCCAATTCAAGAGGATTCAGTTCCCCGTCCGATTGGCATTTGCGATGACAATCAACAAATCGCAAGGCCAATCGTTAGAAGTCTGCGGGATAAATCTAGAATTTCCCTGTTTTTCGCACGGCCAGCTGTACGTTGCATGTTCGCGTGTTGGTAGGCCGTCTTCATTGTTTGTTTTTGCGTCGGAAAATAAAACCAAAAAACATAGTATATCATATCGCTCTATACTAAATAAAGAAATGCAGTGTTTGACTATTACCCTGGGGTTATATAATGGCGTCGAATTAGGGCGAGATAAAGTTCCCCGGGTCCGCTAGTCGGATATAAAAATGTTAAAAAAAAAAATTTTGGCATGAGCGGGATTAGAACTCAGAACTTTCTTGCATAAAAAACATTTGCCCATCGCTTAGACGCTTGGGCTATGCTCCACACTTAGCAATAGACAGCGATTGTTACTTCTAATAGCCTTCACACTTTTTCTATCAGAAGGCGGTTTGTTTATTGTAATAGAGATGCACAAAACAAGTGTGTGTGAAAGAGAAAAAAGATCGACTGCTGACCAAAAAAATTGCACCAAACTACAGAAAAGAACAAGCGTGACCAAGAAATGTCAAGGAATAACAAAATTCACTTTTATAACCCAACTTTGCCGAACTGATATAAAATGTATTAATTGAATAAAGAGGTAAAAAAATTAATAAGAATCTGAAATAAAAATGTAAAAAAATTCTTTGGCATGGGCGGGCTTAGAACTTAAAACTTTCTTGCATAAAAAACGCTTGCCCTTCGCTTAGACGTCTGGGCTATGCTTTATGTTGCGTAATAGACAGCGATTGTTACTTCTCATAGCTTCCACACTTTTTCAATAAGAAGCAGTTTTGTTTGTTGTAATAGAATGTAATTGTAATAAATGAATTAATGGTTTACCCATTTATTTGCAATGGCCTCCCCGTGGTGTTCCCTGGGTCCCGATTTAATATATGACAAATAATTTATTAAGTCGGGAGCTAATTCGAGCTGCGATTTAATTTTTAATTAAGAAGTATTTAAACCGTCAAACGTTTGGGTACCGGGTATCTCACAGTCTTTTTTCTTTTTTACAAAAGAAACATTGTCGACAAGAATAGCTAAATTCTATACTATACTACCATAAAAAAAATATTTCAACAAAACATACAACTATCTTAATAGTATTTTTAACAACAGCAAATGGTTTTATTACAATTTATAATAGTAATATTACAAACATATGTTAAGTCTAATACTATTTTAAATTAAAAAAAAATAAAGTTTTTAATAGTACTCCTTAAATAAATACATGAGAAAAAAGAAAAAATAGTATTTTTTACTATTTTTTTTAGTAGGTTAACCTAAACATACTTTTGGTGTGTACACACTTGGGCGGTAAAGAAAAAATTGGTTGTCTGTAAAGTCGGTTTACTGACGTTGAACGTGACAACGTCTTAAGAAAATACTGACGGAATGGTAGCATTTACTTAAGACGTTGTCACGTTCAACTATCGTCAGTAAGCCGACTTTACAGACAACCAATTTTTGAATACATTTTATGCTCAAGGAAAGTGCAAAATTTACTTCATTTACGACCGCATAATTTTTAATTTAATACACAAAAGTTCTTAGTTTAACAACGAATCATTCTCAATTATTTGACACTGGGTAAAAAAGTTTTGTAAAATTGAGAGAGGGAGGCTGTAAATGGCCAGTTTCCGGAGAGGATCAGGCAGTGCTGGCTGTAAATGGCCAGTTTCAGGAGAGGATCTGGCAGTGCCGCATGGCCACTTTCAGGAGAAATTCAGGCAGTGCCGGCTGTCAATGGCCAGTTTCAGGGGTGGATCAGGCAGTGCCGGCTGTAAATGGCCAGTTTCTGGAGAGGATTAGGCAGTGCCGGCTGTAAATAGCCAGTTTCTGGAGAGGATCAGGCAGTGCCGGCTGTAAATGGCCAGTTTCAGAGGATCAGGCAGTGCCGGCTGTAAATGGCCAGGAGAGGATCAGGCAGTGCCGGCTGTAAATGGCCAGTTTCTGGAGAGGATCAGGCAGTGCCGGCAGTAAATGGCCAGTTTCAGGAGAGGATCAGGCAGTGCTGGCTGTAAATGGCCAGTTTCAGGAGAGGATCAGGCAGTGCCGGCTGCAAATTGCCAGTTTCTGGAGAGGATCAGGCAGTGCCGGCTATAAATGGCCAGTTTCAGGAGAGGATCAGGCAGTGCCGGCTGCTAATGGCCAGTTTCTGGAGAGGATCAGGCAGTGCCGGCCTGTAGGCTGTAAATGGCCAGTTTCAGGAGAGGATCAGGCAGTGCCGGCTGTAAATGGCCAGTTTCATGAGAGGATCAGGCAGTTCCGGCTGTAAATGGCCAGTTTTAGGAGAGGATCAGGCAGTGCCGGCTGTAAATGGCCAGTTTTAGGAGAGGATCAGGTGCCGGCAGTAAATGGCCAGTTTCAGGAGAGGATCAGGCAGTGCCGGCTGTAAATGGCCCAGGAGAGGATCAGGCAGTTCCGGCTGCAAATGGCCAGTTTTAGGAGAGGATCAGGCAGTGCCGGCTGTAAATGGCCAGTTTCAGGAGAGGATCAGGCAGTGCCGGCTGTAAATGGCCAGTTTCAGGAGGATCAGGCAGTGCCGGCTGTAAATGGCCAGTTTTAGGAGAGGATCAGGCAGTGCCGGCTGTAAATGGCCAGTTTCTGGAGAGGATCAGGCAGTGCCGGCTGTAAATGGCCAGTTTCAGGAGAGGATCAGGCAGTGCCGGCTGTAAATGGCCAGTTTCTGGAGAGGATCAGGCAGTGCCGGCTGTAAATGGCCAGTTTCAGAGAGGATCAGGCAGTGCCGGCTGTAAATGGCCAGTTTCTGGAGAGGATCAGGCAGTGCCGGCTGTAAATGGCCAGTTTCAGAGGATCAGGCAGTTCCGGCTGTAAATGGCCAGTTTTGGAGAGGATCAGGCAGTGCCGGCTGTAAATGGCCAGTTTCTGGAGAGGATCAGGCAGTGCCGGCTGTAAATGGCCAGTTTCAGGAGAGGATCAGGCAGTGCCGGCTGTCAAATGGCCAGTTTCAGGAGGATCAGGCAGTGCCGGCTGTAAATGGCCAGTTTCTGGAGAGGATCAGGCAGTGCCGGCTGCAAATGGCCAGTTTCAGGAGAGGATCAGGCAGTGCCGGCTGTAAATGGCCAGTTTTAGGAGAGGATCAGGCAGTTCCGGCTGTAAATGGCCAGTTTAGGAGAGGATCAGGCAGTGCCGGCTGTAAATGGCCAGTTTCTGGAGAGGATCAGGCAGTGCCGGCTGCAAATGGCCAGTTTCGGAGAGGATCAGGCAGTGCCGGCTGTAAATGGCCAGTTTCAGGAGAGGATCAGGCAGTGCCGGCTGTAAATGGCCACGGGAGAGGATCAGGCAGTGCCGGCTGTAAATGGCCAGTTTCAGGAGAGGATCAGTGCCGGCTGTAAATGGCCAGTTTCAGGAGAGGATCAGGCAGTGCCGGCTGTAAATGGCCAGTTTCTGGAGAGGATCAGGCAGTGCCGGCTGTAAATGGCCAGTTTCAGGAGAGGATCAGGCAGTGCCGGCTGTAAATGGCCAGTTTCAGGAGAGGATCAGGCAGTGCCGGCTGTAAATGGCCAGTTTTAGGAGAGGATCAGGCAGTGCCGGCTGTAAATGGCCAGTTTCTGGAGAGGATCAGGCAGTGCCGGCTGTAAATGGCCAGTTTCAGGAGAGGATCAGGCAGTGCCGGCTGTAAAATGGCCAGTTTGTGAGAGGATCAGGCAGTTCCGGCTGTAAATGGCCAGTTTTAGGAGAGGATCAGGCAGTTTTTGGCAGGCCGGCTGTAAATGGCCAGTTTCTGGAGAGGATCAGGCAGTGCCGGCTGTAAATGGCCAGTTTCAGGAGAGGATCAGGCAGTGCCGGCTGTAAATGGCCAGTTTCTGGAGAGGATCAGGCAGTGCCGGCTGGCAAATAGCCAGTTTCTGGAGAGGATCAGGCAGTGCCGGCTGTAAATGGCCAGTTTCAGGGAGAGGATCAGGCAGTGCCGGCTGTAAATGGCCAGTTTCTGGAGAGGATCAGGCAGTGCCGGCTGTAAATGGCCAGTTTCAGGAGAGGATCAGGCAGTGCCGGCTGTAAATGGCCAGTTTCAGGAGAGGATCAGGCAGTGCCGGCTGTAAATGGCCAGTTTTAGGAGAGGATCAGGCAGTGCCGGCTGTAAATGGCCAGTTTCTGGAGGATCAGGCAGTGCCGGCTGTAAATGGCCAGTCTGGTTGGCATGGCCAGTTTCTGGAGATCAGGCAGTGCCGGCTGTAAATGGCCAGTTTCTGGAGAGGATCAGGCAGTTTCTGGAGGATGGCTGAAATTTCTGGAGGATCAGGCAGTGCCGGCAAATGGCCAGTTTCAGGAGAGATCAGGCAGTGCCGGCCAAATGCAATGGCTTGGCCAGTTTCTGGAGAGGATCAGGCAGTGCCGGCTGTAAATGGCCAGTTTCAGGAGAGGATCAGGCAGTGCCGGCTGTAAATGGCCAGTTTCTGGAGAGGATCAGGCAGTGCCGGCTGTAAATGGCCAGTTTCAGGAGAGGATCAGGCAGTGCCGGCTGCAAATGGCCAGTTTCAGGAGAGGATCAGGCAGTGCCGGCTGTAAATGGCCAGTTTCTGAGGATCAGGCAGTGCCGGCTGTAAATGGCCAGTTTCAGAGGATCAGGCAGTGCCGGCTGTAAATGGCCAGTTTCTGGAGAGGATCAGGCAGTGCCGGCTGTAAATGGCCAGTTTCTGGAGAGGATCAGGCAGTGCCGGCTGTAAATGGCCAGTTTCTGGAGAGGATCAGGCAGTGCCGGCTGTAAATGGCCAGTTTCTGGAGAGGATCAGGCAGTGCCGGCTGTAAATGGCCAGTTTTGAGAGGATCAGGCAGTGCCGGCTGTAAATGGCCAGTTTCTGGAGAGGATCAGGCAGTGCCGGCTGTAAATGGCCAGTTTCAGGAGAGGATCAGGCAGTGCCGGCTGTAAATGGCCAGTTTTGGAGAGGATCAGGCAGTGCCGGCTGTAAATGGCCAGTTTCTGGAGAGGATCAGGCAGTGCCGGCTGCAAATGGCCAGTTTCTGGAGAGGATCAGGCAGTGCCGGCTGTAAATGGCCAGTTTCTGGAGAGGATCAGGCAGTGCCGGCTGTAAATGGCCAGTTTCTGGAGAGGATCAGGCAGTGCCGGCTGTAAATGGCCAGTTTTAGGAGAGGATCAGGCAGTGCCGGCTGTAAATGGCCAGTTTCAGGAGAGGATCAGGCAGTGCCGGCTGCAAATGGCCAGTTTCTGGAGAGGATCAGGCAGTGCCGGCTGTAAATGGCCAGTTTCGGGAGAGGATCAGGCAGTGCCGGCTGTAAATGGCCAGTTTCTGGAGAGGATCAGGCAGTGCCGGCTGTAAATGGCCAGTTTCTGGAGAGGATCAGGCAGTGCCGGCTGTAAATGGCCAGTTTCTGGAGAGGATCAGGCAGTGCCGGCTGTAAATGGCCAGTTTCTGGAGAGGATCAGGCAGTGCCGGCTGTAAATGGCCAGTTTCTGGAGGATCAGGCAGTGCCGGCTGTAAATGGCCAGTTTCTGGAGAGGATCAGGCAGTGCCGGCTGTAAATGGCCAGTTTCAGGAGAGGATCAGGCAGTGCCGGCTGTAAATGGCCAGTTTCTGGAGAGGATCAGGCAGTGCCGGCTGTAAATGGCCAGTTTCTGGAGAGGATCACAGGCAGTGCCGGCTGTAAATGGCCAGTTTCTGAGAGGATCAGGCAGTGCCGGCTGTAAATGGCCAGTTTCAGGAGAGGATCAGGCAGTGCCGGCTGTAAATGGCCAGTTTCTGGAGAGGATCAGGCAGTGCCGGCTGTAAATGGCCAGTTTCTGGAGAGGATCAGGCAGTGCCGGCTGTAAATGGCCAGTTTCTGGAGAGGATCAGGCAGTGCCGGCTGTAAATGGCCAGTTTCAGGAGAGGATCAGGCAGTGCCGGCTGTAAATGGCCAGTTTAGGAGAGGATCAGGCAGTGCCGGCTAAATGGCCAGGAGAGGATCAGGCAGTGCCAATGGCCAGTGGATCAGGCCAGTGGAAGGCAGGCTGTAAATGGCCAGTTTCTGGAGAGGATCAGGCAGTGCCGGCTGTAAATGGCCAGTTTGGAGAGGATCAGGCAGTGCCGGCTGTAAATGGCCAGTTTCTGAGAGGATCAGGCAGTGCCGGCTGTAAATGGCCAGTTTCTGGAGAGGATCAGGCAGTGCCGGCTGTAAATGGCCAGTTTCAGAGAGGATCAGGCAGTGCCGGCTGCAAATGGCCAGTTTCTGGAGAGGATCAGGCAGTGCCGGCTGTAAATGGCCAGTTTCAGGAGAGGATCAGGCAGTGCCGGCTGTAAATGGCCAGTTTCTGGAGAGGATCAGGCTGCAAATGGCCAGTTTCTGGAGAGGATCAGGCAGTGCCGGCTGTAAATAGCCAGTTTCAGGAGAGGATCAGGCAGTGCCGGCTGTAAATGGCCAGTTTCTGGAGAGGATCAGGCAGTGCCGGCTGTAAATGGCCAGTTTCAGGAGAGGATCAGGCAGTGCCGGCTGTAAATGGCCAGTTTCTGGAGAGGATCAGGCAGTGCCGGCTGCAAATGGCCAGTTTCTGGAGAGGATCAGGCAGTGCCGGCTGCAAATGGCCAGTTTCTGGAGAGGATCAGGCAGTGCCGGCTGTAAATGGCCAGTTTCAGGAGACGATCAGGCAGTGCCGGCTGCAAATGGCCAGTTTCTGGAGAGGATCAGGCAGTGCCGGCTGTAAATGGCCAGTTTCAGGAGAGGATCAGGCAGTGCCGGCTGCAAATGGCCAGTTTCTGGAGAGGATCAGTGCCGGCCTGTAGGCTGTAAATGGCCAGTTTAAGGAGAGGATCAGGCAGTGCCGGCTGTAAATGGCCAGTTTCAGGAGAGGATCAGGCAGTGCCGGCTGTAAATGGCCAGTTTCAGGAGAGGATCAGGCAGTGCCGGCTGTAAATGGCCAGTTTCTGGAGAGGATCAGGCAGTGCCGGCTGCAAATGGCCAGTTTCTGGAGAGGATCAGGCAGTGCCGGCTGTAAATGGCCAGTTTCTGGAGAGGATCAGGCAGTGCCGGCTGTAAATGGCCAGTTTCTGGAGAGGATCAGGCAGTGCCGGCTGCAAATGGCCAGTTTCTGGAGAGGATCAGGCAGTGCCGGCTGTAAATGGCCAGTTTCAGGAGAGGATCAGGCAGTGCCGGCTGTAAATAGCCAGTTTCAGGAGAGGATCAGGCAGTGCCGGCTGTAAATGGCCAGTTTCTGGAGAGGATCAGGCAGTGCCGGCTGTAAATGGCCAGTTTCAGGAGAGGATCTGGCAGTGCCGGCTGTAAATGGCCAGTTTCTGGAGAGGATCAGGCAGTGCCGGCTGCAAATGGCCAGTTTCTGGAGAGGATCAGGCAGTGCCGGCTGCAAATGGCCAGTTTCTGGAGAGGATCAGGCAGTGCCGGCTGTAAATGGCCAGTTTCAGGAGAGGATCAGGCAGTGCCGGCTGCAAATGGCCAGTTTCTGGAGAGGATCAGGCAGTGCCGGCTGTAAATGGCCAGTTTCAGGAGAGGATCAGGCAGTGCCGGCTGCAAATGGCCAGTTTCTGAGGATCAGGCAGTGCCGGCCTGTAGGCTGTAAATGGCCAGTTTCTGGAGAGGATCAGGCAGTGCCGGCTGTAAATGGCCAGTTTCAGGAGAAGATCAGGCAGTGCCGGCTGTAAATGGCCAGTTTCAGGAGAGGATCAGGCAGTTCCGGCTGTAAATGGCCAGTTTTAGGAGAGGATCAGGCAGTGCCGGCTGTAAATGGCCAGTTTCAGGAGAGGATCAGGCAGTGCCGTCTGCAAATGGCCAGTTTCTGGAGAGGATCAGGCAGTGCCGGCTGTAAATGGCCAGTTTCTGGAGAGGATCAGGCAGTGCCGGCTGCAAATGGCCAGTTTCTGGAGATGATCAGGCAGTGCCGGTTGTAAATGGCCAGTTTCGAGGGGATCAGGCAGTACCGGCTGTAAATGGCCAGTTTCTGGAGAGGATCAGGCAGTGCCGGCTGCAAATGGCCAGTTTCTGGAGAGGATCAGGCAGTGCCGGCTGTAAATGGCCAGTTTCTGGAGAGGATCAGGCAGTGCCGGCTGCAAATGGCCAGTTTCTGGAGAGGATCAGGCAGTGCCGGCTGTAAATGGCCAGTTTCTCGGAGGGATCAGGCAGTACCGGCTGTAAATGGCCAGTTTCTGGAGAGGATCAGGCAGTGCCGGCTGTAATGGCCAGTTTCAGGAGAGGATCAGGCAGTGCCGGCTGCAAATGGCCAGTTTCTGGAGAGGATCAGGCAGTGCCGGCTGCAAATGGCCAGTTTCTGGAGAGGATCAGGCAGTGCCGGCTGTAAATGGCCAGTTTCAGGAGAGGATCAGGCAGTGCCGGCTGTAAATGGCCAGTTTCTGGAGAGGATCAGGCAGTGCCGGCTGTAAATGGCCAGTTTAGGAGAGGGCTGTAAATGGCCAGTTTCAGGAGAGGATCAGGCAGTTCCGGCTGTAAATGGCCACTTTTAGGAGAGGATCAGGCAGTGCCGGCTGTAAATGGCCAGTTTCTGAGAGGATCAGGCAGTTCCGGCTGTAAATGGCCAGTTTTAGGAGAGGATCAGGCAGTGCCGGCCTGTAGGCTGTAAATGGCCAGTTTCTGGAGAGGATCAGGCAGTGCCGGCTGTAAATGGCCAGTTTCTGGAGAGGATCAGGCAGTGCCGGCTGCAAATGGCCAGTTTCTGGAGAGGATCAGGCAGTGCCGGCTGTAAATGGCCAGTTTCAGGAGAGGATCAGGCAGTGCCGGCTGCAATGGCCAGTTTCTGGAGAGGATCAGGCAGTGCCGGCTGTAAATGGCCAGTTTCTGGAGAGGATCAGGCAGTGCCGGCTGCAAATAGGAGAGGATCAGGCTGTGCCGGCTGTAAATGGCCTAGGAGAGTATCAGGCAGTGCCGGCTGTAAATGGCCAGTTTTGGAGAGGATCAGGCAGTGCCGGCTGTAAATGGCCAGTTTCTGGAGAGGATCAGGCAGTGCCGGCTGTACGTAAATGGCCAGTTTCAGGAGAGGATCAGGCAGTGCCGGCTGGAAATGGGCAGTTTCTGGAGAGGATCAGGCAGTGCCGGCTGTAAATAGCCAGTTTCAGGAGAGGATCAGGCAGTGCCGGCTGTAAATGGCCAGTTTCTGGAGAGGATCAGGCAGTGCCGGCTGCAAATGGCCAGTTTCTGGAGAGGATCAGGCAGTGCCGGCTGTAAATGGCCAGTTTCTGGAGAGGATCAGGCAGTGCCGGCTGCAAATAGCCAGTTTCTGGAGAGGATCAGGCAGTGCCGGCTGTTTGTTGATATGTTAAGTTAAATGGATATAAATATTATAGAAAGTCTATAAAAGTCAACTTATATTTTTCTGAAAACACAATTTGCTGCGGCTGGTACTCGAACCCGCGATCGTTAGATTAAGACTCGAACACTCTAACCTCTGCCCCACGCATGCAAACAAGAGGGCGACGTCAAAGTCTGAAATTCACACATACGCCTGCGTCAGTGCTCGAGCTATAAATAGACAAAGCGGGAGAGCAGAGCGATACGGAGAAACACCGTCGCAAAACGGGCGGTGAGAGCGAGACGGAGAAACACCGCTGTGCCCTTGCGGTTGCCAGAAGAGTGCAAAGCATTAAATTTTAACCACTCTCTCTCATTCTCTCACTTCTCTGCTGCTGCTGCTCACGTCACGTTTGCGCTGCCTGTGTCGCGGCAGAGGTAACGACGTATGAGTCATGCTTTTTCGAGCGTGCAGCCAGCCTGCTCTATCGATTTATAAGACGTTATCACGTCAAAAAACAAAATACGTGGAAATCATTAAAATAGTTTGTTACTATATTTTTAGGTTGACGCACTACGGTCGGTACACTCAAGTGGCCCTTCGAAACCAAGCACGTGCCTGAATAGCGGAAAGATGGTTCCAATAAGTAGGAAATTCCGACTAGGGGGGAATGTAGGAACATGTAATATAAGTAGAACAAGCATTAAATGATAGCTTCACACAAAGGAAATCAATTTAATTGCATTTTTCGAAAGCTAATAATTCGGACGTGAGGTTGGAGTCAACCGCAATGAGTACCCCGCCCATTCGCCTGGATGGCCGATCTAGCCTGTACGTTGTGTACACAGCTGGAAAAATTTCGGAGCTAAGGATCTCCGTCTTTAACCAGGTTTCTGTGAACACAATAGCCTGGGATGCAAAGGAAACACTATCAGAATACAATTTAGTAAGCTTACTGCTTAAGCCTCTTGCATTCTGATAGAAAAGAAGGAGAGAATTCGTTTTGGAGCGGACGTAGCTGGCACTGTGCTTTTGTCCTGCCTGGGTAGACTAACTCCTAAAGGCTGTCTCTTCCTTTTCTTAGCTTCGTACTCCTTAACGACAACATACTGAGGCCAGAAATAGGCTGAGCATTTTGTGTTAAAGTGCTCGTCAGGGAAATTTATGTTGAAAGATGAAATATCCCTAGCATAAAAAAATTTAAATTGTTTCACCTTAATTTTATCGGACTTGGTTCTGTCTTGAATATAGACAGTAACATCTTCAGATGTTTCAGACGAGTGAATCCGAGAGACATATATCTGCATCGTTGGTGGTACTGCAATAAGGGCTTTTAGCAACACAGACTTTTTGAATGTATTACCAATTTCGGCCGGTAATCCAGGCCTGTCACCCTGGGGAGCATTCGGGACGGGGTCCTGAGGGGTCGTCAATTTTGATTTTGACCCCCCAGCGGACTCAACGGAAATCACTAGAGCTGTGGTCCCTGTCGCGGCACATTCGGAGCCCAATGTTTTCTCGCACCCGACCTCATTAGATATATTGGGGTCGGGGGCTGTGCCGAGGGAGTCACCTGTTGAGAACCTGCGTCGAGTTGCAGGGCAGCGGACAAATGCGGTGTGCAAACCGTGGTTTTCTTGCGCCTTGGGGACTCGTTTAATACCTAGGCCATTAAACTGGATGTCCAGCGCCGAAAGCATCTCATTATTTCTCCGAAAACTTATTAGTAGCTCTTTGAAACCATTTTTGGTTTGCCGCATGAATGCCATCGTTTCCCAGTCCAGTCAGATGCTTTTAATAATTTCAGCCGCCCGGCCTATGCAAACAGTGCATTTGGCGTGCACAACAAAATCACAAAGCCAGCAACCGATATACCACAGTACCAATCAGAAGATAAGAGAAAATACGAGTAGTTACGTGCACTAAGAGAGTTAAAGAGCGCGCAGGGAGAGAGTTAGGGAGCTTAAGCCGTCAAGCTGTAACATCGGCGTAACGGATAAAGAACTAAAAGGAATGCAAAAATTAAGATAAGCAATAGCTGCACCAAAACTAATTTGCAATTAATATGCATAGTTAATAATAAACAAAAAGAGATGCATGCACACCCGAAGTGAAACGACAACTTGTTATTGTCTCAAGAAAGAAGTTTTAAATAAAACCCCGGTGGTTGATAATAAGAAATTAACACAAAAACGAGGCGCAGAACAAAAACACGACCGATTACTTTGAAATAGAAACGATTGTACCGATGCTGGGACTATGAAAAAACCCAATAAAAGGCAAGCCAGACCACCTTTACAAACAAAAAATATACACCTTTGTATGCGAAATTCGGGTAGAGTTGGACCCCCAGATCACGAAAATGTCATTAACATTAATCTACATTTTATTTAAACTTTACAACAATTAAACTCTAGAAAAAACACGTCTTAATTTTTCAACGGACTTTTATCTTCTACTTCTTTCATCTATAAATTTCATCCCGGTCATACTCAACATACCCAGTAAAAATTGCATCATATTTTAAAATTTTTGAAAATATTTGTTTTACCTCAACAGCTCCATTTAAGTATCTTAAAACTCTTTTCAAGCATTGCCATAATTCACTATTATTATACTGAGTATACCACAATTTCGATCACTTTAAGCCATTTAAATAAGGGGGAAGGGGTTATTTTACCATATAACACCTATTCGTTTTAAATTTAAATTTATTTTATTTTATTTAAATTTATCAGTTTTTTCTGATTCTGTTCGGTTATTCTAGCTCATCTCTTATTGAGTCTCCCATTGTACCTTATCACTTCTCATACTAATTTTCTCAAAAGGAGTTTGTTTACTTTACATAGAAGTTTGAGCATTTATTAAACAATTTAGCTCTCTTCATTTGTATCATCTGATACCCTATCACCAATCACAACAGGATCGGCATTTTCTGTAACCATACCACTGGGATCACCATCTGATATATTATCAATTTTTTTTTTAATTATTTCTTGCTTAGACTCATGTCCATTTGCTTCATTTAATTATTCAATACTCTTATTATAAGTTTATTATGTTAGTTCATCAAAAACAAAGTATTTGTCAACTAAAAACTTTCCAATCTCCCCATTCCATACTTTATATCCATCCGACAAGTATTCCTTTCCATGATTTCTCATCAAAGTTTCGTTTTCTCGACTTTTAATGGACATACACTGACGTACCGAAAACTCTCAAATATTTAAGACTTGGCTTTTTACTATTATATATCATATATCATATGCAGTTTTCTTGCATTCTTTCAATGCATTAGGCTGAGATGATATATTCAATTTCTAGCATTAATTTATTGTGCGGCGAACACGGCGAACTCAAAGCACGCTAATAGAAAATGTACTTTTTTTTCCATAAAGCTTTGTTTTGGCTAGTATTTGTTTTTCTTTTGAGGATTTTTAATACAAGCAGAAACACTGTTATGTCAAGTAAAATAAAATTGTATTCATATAAATTGTCTCACTTTATGCAAATGACCATTCTCTGCGATGTATCATTGCCAGATTACAAGAAAAATCTAAGAAAACCCACTTTTAATCATATAAGTTAAATTTTCTTTAAATACATTTAAGATAAAAGCCCATCCAGCGCAATATCATTATCTCAGTTAATTTCTGGAAAAGCCAGTCGCGGATCTTAATTTGCTATGAATAATATTTTGTATAATATTAAAACCGACAAAAATATAGAAAATAAACATAGAATAACAATTTAGTTAATTTTAAGTTGCATATAATGTGTTAGATTGTCTAATAAAATATTTATTTAGCCATTTTCGAACCATTTTCCCAACTGAAGTCGATCTAGCAAGCCAAAAAATTATCTCTTGCGAAAAAAATGTTACCTGCAGAATACAATTTTTGGGAGCAGCGCTGCCGCTAGCTTCAATAATTGTGGGGCGAACTTAATTTGTTGCCATCTCTCTCGCACTCATTAGAAATCCCATAAGGGAAAAATTGTGACAATAAATTGAGGCTAGAAAATTAATGTGTCATATCAGCCTTACTTGGGATTATATTAGTCAAATATGTTCGCGTCGAAACAGCTTCTCCCAAAAAGTATATTTGTATTTTTATCCTGATAACCAAAGCACAGGTTTTTCCTGTAATAGTCCTTATAATCCTTTTGGACACAGTATTCATATGAGGGGTATGTGGAACTGTGAGGTCGTACATAATGCCCTTTTCACTTCAAAATTCTTTCTTCTCTTTCAATAGATATCCTTTGCCATTAATATATAGATTTACTCCTTTCAAATTAAAATGAACCTCACAATAAAATCCTTAAACATACATTACATAAAACACTTCCGACTTATAAGTCAGTAAGTGTGTTACGCAATAATGTGTATATTAGTGAATCAGTACAACATAGCAATTTTTCCTATCGATAGTTGCAGGTAATCTGACCACATACATCAGAACGAATAATAAACAAATGCCTGTTTATATGATCTTTGTTTTTAAACTTTTCAAAATGTATTTCTTGCTTCCTCTATATTTATGCAATTCTCACATAAATCTTTTCCTTTGGTTATATATTACTTATCATAGTCATATCCTCAAACATATAACAAACTTTTATTTCCAAATATTCCTTAGCTTATATGCCCTAGCCTTTGATGACACAAATTATCATTACACAGTCCTGCTAGGGAGAGTTTCTAGAATGACTGTACTTGTTTCTTGTAGTTTTTATGCGCTGAAAGGGAATCTGACCTGTAAAATGCTCTATTACGTCAGGATTTTTGGTAAATGAAGCCTTAAAGGTCAAGAAATTGTCATTTAGCCATTTTTAATAATTGTTTTTTTAAAAACAATTTTGTTTTTTCAATTTTCGACGAAAAGATTGCATAGTACAACTCTAGCTTTAAAACCCCTATTTTTAAATTATTGTTCGACTTAAAAAAAAAAAGTTATGACATTTTGAAATGAACAGTTTTATTTACGCCAATAGACGTTATACCCAACGATTGGCGTAACTGAAACTGTAACTTTCAAAATGTCATAACATTTTTTTAAAAAATCGTACAATAATTTCAAAAAATGGGTTTTAAAGATAAAGAGTTGAAATACGCGACATTTTCGTTTTTTTAACCTTTTAGGCTTCATTTACCAAAAGTCCTGACGGAATGGAGCATTTTGAAGTTCAGATTCGTTTTTAGCGCATACAAAACTACAAGAAACAAGTACAGCCATTCTAGAAAATGAAATAGCTAAATTTCGTAGGCCTGTGTTATCATTGTTAATATAAGATATAAATGCCTCTTTTGGGATAGAAAAGCGGACTACCGGAACATTTTCGATACGTTTTCTTTCGATAAAACTATCACCATATTTGCAGCTAAACAGCTAAAACTTTTGGTGTTAAATAAATGAATTTTAATTGGTTTTCCAAGACTTTGATTTTATTAAACAGCTTCTTAACCAAATGGTCAATTGCCCCAGAGTCCAGAACAAACGAAATCTGTTTACTCGCTTGAGCTCGAATGCAAAACCTTTTAAAACTTTTTAAAACCTGAGCAAATGCCACTTGTACATAAGTGTTCTTGTCGTGAAAGTTTTCATTTTCTCTCCTTCTCTCTCTCTCTCTCTCTCCTATAGATATAAGAATCTTTTATATCTTTGTATCTTTACTGGTATTTTTCAATAATTTTTCTTGGTCAAGCAGTCTGTTCTTTTCAAGAGCAAGGATCAGACTATCTTCGGATAATGTTTCAATAGCTGTTATTACACGGTCATACACTGAAGGTACTGAAGATACTTTGTCCAATGCAATCATTTTCGCACCTTAAAGTGCTGCAGCATCGCCCTTCAGCTTCAATGATTATAACTACTTTCAGACAGATAACTGTGACAGCAGACACCTTTCGTAACTAGCGTCTTAATTCTTAAAAATCGTTTTTGCACTACTTTCGGTTGGTGAAAAGCCAAAAAAAAAGAGTCACTTAGGGCCGGTTCCTACCCTCTCTGTTAAATTTTTGAGGCCAGATAAAGTTCCGGCTTAAAAAATTTTATTTCCTATCGTATAAATGTGAGAGCAAACTTAGCCGAGACCCAGACTCCCTGTAAATTATTTTCCGGCCGGAAACAAAATTATTTCCGATAACCGATAACAATAAAAGGAGACAAGACTATCACCAGATTTGTTAAGTCCCAGGGCTACAACATAGCAAAAATTTGTGAAAAATTTAAGTTTGTAAAATGCATTATAACTAAGGAACGAGAGGTCTCCCATTAGATATTATTGTTTAATAAAATCTAAAGCTCTTTTTAAGCTGAATACCCGCTCTGGGCAACGTAAGGTTTGGGAGTTATTAAGCCTTGAAAAGTGCCGATTCAAGCAGTGCATGAAACTTTGACCGCGATTTTCTCAAAATAGGTGGGTGATAGAAACTTTTCACTTTCGGACTAGTAATGTACCGGTTCAGATCTATCAGAATCAATGGCTTTTATTCGCCGGCCTTTTTCTTGTCGATCAGTATAATTAAACTAAATGACAATATATTGAATTTTAATCCGGTATCTTTAAAAACAACGAAAATCAGGCCATTTGGTCCGATCGTTCCTATGGCTGCTAAAAGACATAGTGGTCCCATTTCCCCCGTTCCGACATATTTACCAATAGGAATAGAAAGAAGAATATCTGTAAAGTTTCATTCAGATAGCTAAAAAAGTGACAGACTGGTTTGCGTAGAAACGGACAGACGGAAATGGCTAGTTGCTGGTCAAGAATATATACTTTATCGGGTAGGAGGTTCTTCCTTCACAGCGTTGCAAGCTTTTGACTTAAAATATAATACCCTGCATGGGTATAATAAGGTCGAATCAAATGGAAGGCAATTATATACTGCAATCATAAATTTGAGCAACAAATTGTACTATGTTTCCCCTGGTAGCCCCTCATCTTGGCTAGCAGACCCCAGAAGGATGCAAGACTTAAAAGATTTTGCTGTGTTAGTAGTATAAAAACCGGGTTTTCGGGACCTTTGATGTCGCTTAATGGGGTCATAAATTAGCTTAATTATTGTCACCTGTCAAAAATTTAAGTGTTTTAGGTAATTAAAATGCAATTAATTAGTGTCAGCTGTCAATTTTAAAAGGATTTAGCAATAAAACTATAATTTATTAGGGTTAGTTCCCATAGGACAAGTGGTGGGTTCGAGGAGACACTTAAGAAGGGTGCATGCAAATTGATCCTGCACGATCATGTCCCATCGTAGGACACTCAAACGCCCTCAATTTAAGTGGTTACGGTGTCACATGAAAGGGTGCGCGTGCGCGGGAGCGATCCCGCACTCACCCGTCCCCACTTGAAAGGGTGCGCGTGCGAGGGAGCGATCCCGCACTCACCCGCCCACAAACGCGCACAAACGTGAACATGGCTCAACGAAAAACGCTCACCCAAAGTCTAACGGAAAACGTTAAAAAGACGTTAAAAATCTGGTCCCGAGAGAAGAAACTAGGAAGGCGCAAGGGAAAGAATTGTGACGGGGGTCCCGCACAAATTCCACCCGCAATCGTTTGGTTACAAACGAAATCGTTACAAATCGTTTGTAACCAAACGATTGCGGGGTGGAATTTGTGCGGGACGTAGATCAAAGGAAACACTCTCCCTCCCTCAAGTGAGTGCTGTGGACAAATGGGTATGCTTACGGCACCCACAGAGCGTTGCCCATTAACCTCCACATTCGAAAGGTAAAAGAAGATGCAGGCTTCCATCATTCAAGAGACATAGCGCCACATCCCATCCATAAAATCTGTAAAACAAATCCCATTCACCATTTCCAATAAAATAATACATAAATTTTGATTTTGAGTATAATATAATTTTATTTATTTTTTCAAGTACAGAGATTAGAAGCGATGTTCTAAGTTGACATACATTTTTATAATTTTAAGTGATTTTTGTGAGCGCACTGCAAAGAAATGTCAGGCACATGTATCAACACCATTTCTGACGTTATTATGCGCCCAACAACAACTTGCGAAATGTTGGCCATGTGCATTCAGAACCAGCGGTGTATCAAACATACTCTTATTAAAATATTTTAACGACTCCTCCAGATATTCCATGTGTTCAGGAAAAATTTGATCCTTATACATTTTCATGAAATGATTTATTATGATTACAAGGTGTTTGATTGTAGTTGTGCTGCTGCTACTGCTGTTGGCATTGTTATTGTGCAACATCATATTATTGTTTCCGTGGACGTCTACTTGCGACAAATTTGAAAATTTGAATGAGAAATCCTTCTCAAATTTTTACACAACACGTTGAACGAGGCAAGTCAGTGGTGTGTATTCTAAAAGTCGGTCATGATTGAGAAGGCAATATGCTTTTGTATTCACCTCACTTGCTGTTGTTAGCTCAGTGAATATTTTAACATCAATCGGTCCCGATTTGACTGTCTCATTTTGATGAGAAAGATCAATAACCACCAACGGCGCCTTCGCAATGAATTCCTTCGGAGATAAAAGTGCTCGTGCCTCCCGATTGTAGTAACTCTCTTGAAATCTTGCATACATATCATACAAGACAGCAAAACGGTTTTTTATTATATTTAATATTCAAATCCTCATAGGGATAAACTTCTGATTTCAGATATACTTTTGCATTTCTCAAATTGTTTGTAATAAGTTGTCCATTTAATGTAAATGCAAGGACAGCGAATAGTGGACCCTGTTTGACGAAAGCTTGACATTTGCGTCGCTTGGAACGATGTGGGGGATCTTCCAACCTATGTTATGTATAGCAATTTTATGAGTTTTACCGGCAATAGTTTTAACATACATGCCATCAGTATTTTTAGCAAGCAATAGAATGAGTTCATGTTAACAATTTAATACCACCTTTTGTAGTCCTCTGCGAAACCCAGTAGAATTTTGTATAGGTCAGAAAAACTGAAATGACCTCCCGAAGGAATATTGTCTCCGCCACTCCATCCAGCATTGCGATAAAGTTATACTTCCTGTTCCCCAACTGAGAGAAAATTCTTAAAAGTCGAGGTTATACCTGTAAATCGACATCTGTCGATCTCCGTAGAGTTGATCTCGTAACGCACCCCGTCGAGAAAATAAGCCAAGCAATTATTTTTAAGCATTCCGCTGACAATATTCGTACTGCTTGCTCCTGTATTTGTGTCAATAATTTTGCTATGTGTTCCCTCAAAGTGGAGAAAACTTTCAGATAGAAGGACATACAAATCTTGGTTCTGTATTGTGATACGAACTTCATCATTTGTCTAAAAGTTTTGTTGATACGGATAATAAGAATGGTATTCTTTTTTAATGAAACTCTCATCATTGACAGGCTTTTCTTGAACATAAAAAATTTCATTCATTTGAAAATTAGATTTTTTAACTTTATTGTATATTAAATCCCAGCGAATTTAAAATCAATTTATTTTTTAATTTTAGAGCAGGTCTTTGGTGTGGAGCTCCTCGAGATGATGATGATGAATGTTTGCACTTCAGCTTTAGATTTGATAATGTTATCAATGGCGCGATGTGCAGGCTTTTTATTATAGATAATCATATTGCTGATCGCAAGTGAAGCCGAATCGAAACAGTTTCTCCACGCAAATTAACTAAATTTCCGTTCTGATCAGTTATCCGTACTTCGAGTGTTATATTTATTTTATAACCAGGGGGAACATTGATTCCAAATTCATGAAGCACGTGATTTATTATTATGTGGTTTATTCCCCACATATGACCCACTAATTATGTTGCATTCCAATCTGACTGAATGTATCTTTAAAATATTTACAGGATTCTCTGAGATGTAAATTTCTCTATCATTTGGTCTTAATTTTAGTTTATTAAATACGAATAGCTGACCAATAGATCTATTAGTTCGTGATTAAAATAAACTGTTTCATTTTTAGTGACAACTTGAACTTGACAGGTGTTGTTGTTGCATTCCATTTTTATAGTGTTATGAAGCTCATACTGTTTAAGCTTATTAATAATATATTTTGTAATATCTTCGAGCTCATATGAACCCACAGGTATTTCTATGACTTTATTTCCAATATGAAAGAGATTATTGCTCCTATCAACATTCGGTATTGTTCAGTCTCAGCAATATGTATATGCAATAACAAAGGTAGCGATTGTAGGATCAAGCACAAATGCATGTTATGCTGACATGAAGAAGTCGAATTGGGCACCGTTTCCCATTTCTGCATAGATCATAATACACAGTAACCCACATTTCTTTTACACACAATTTCGTTGACATAAGCATATTCTTTATACTTTGTTACGCTATAAATACCGTTAAGTTTCCTCAATAAATTCAGTAATTGTTTTGACCACAATGCAAGCGTTACTCATTTGGCTGCATTCAACAGAGGCTGTCGCTGAGTCTTCAGACCCTCACATTCAGTGATCCCTACAGGAAACTATCCTGCACACACTTCTCAGAGTTGTCAACAAGGCGACACTTTTAAGAAATCTTCCAAGTCATTGTTAAACTTCTTCGACCATCGACGGTTGCGAACAGGAGCGTATCCAGCTTTTCAGCAAATACAACACTCCCAACGGGTCAGAAGTGAAGTAACACTATAATGGCTAATACAATGGAAGAGCAAGCAGTCGCCGAGACGTTAGACTTGCAAGAAAAGATCAGTCAAGAGATCTCGAAATATATCCGCAACTACAAAAAGGATTCAGCGGAGAGGAAACTAAATCCCACGTATTACCAAACCATACTGGCCGCCATCGATGACGCATGGAATCGGTTTGCGACGAACCATCTTAATATTCCTAAAAAATTTAGAACCACTGAGTATACCAAGTTCTACAATGACTGTCGTGTCCAATACGAAGAATACAGAGCGAACATGCTCGACAATATAGAACAATCAACAAGCCACGCTGATGCAAATCCAGAAGCGGGAAGTATACATCTGCTCATGATAGCATCTGACAAACTCAGAACGGCATGTCGCCGACAAAGGGCAATATCCGAGTCTATCAAACGCGCTCTGAAAGAGTTTTCAGAGACAGGAAAGACCATGACAAGTGATTTGATAAAATCACTATGGTCTCAGATGCAAGAAATTCATTTTTCCGTTCACGAAGAATACGATGACCCAATTAAGGGAGGATATGGTATGCAGTCCTTCCTAAGACTGGAAAAGGAAATTCAAGCGGTCTTAGGGCAAAAACAATACATCAAGCAACGAAGATGTGCACTTGCCCAGAGTCAGCATCCCAAAATTCGATGGAGATCTGCTCAAATGGACTCAATTTTTCGATATATTCAAATGCATGGTCCATGACACTAACATGCCCACCGTACGGAAAATGTGGTATCTCAAAACCACCGTAACCGGAGAGGCAGAAAGGTTGATAAGGCATATCGATCTTAAGCAAGAAAATTACTTGCATGCATGGTGTATATTGGTTGACGCTTACAACAATCCCCGACATGTAGCAGACACGATTCTCAATCGTCTCCTGCAACAACGCACAAATAGTGACGATCCGAATTCATTAAAAGAATTATACATTACACCGATTGAGTCCCTGGCATCGTTAAAGGGACTTGGCATCGATGTATCTAGCTGGGATACAATATTGATTGCCATCATAAAGCAAAAATTTCATTTTGCAACTAGAGCCCTATACGAACAGTCGTTAGATGGGCCTCGAGAGCTACAAAGCTTGAACACAATGGTCAGCTTCCTGGATCAACGAATTCGAGTACTGGAGACAGGAAAAAGAGGCCAACAGGCGACAAGGGAGCGTATAAAATCTACATGTACCTTTGCCAGCGCTGGAAAGGTATCAAACTGTCCGTTTTGCAAAAGGAATCATCCGCTTTACATATGCGATGACTTCCGCAACAAAACAGTACCCGAACGACTCAATTGGGTGCAAAAAAAACAGTTGTGTGTAAATTGCTTTAGCAGTGAAAACAAGGCAAAGGAATGCCGAGGTCGCCTGTGTTTTAAATGTGACAAAAACCACCATACATTGCTGCATCTTGAAACCACATCAGGTGCAGCAACCGAGCCACAATCGCTAACTGTAAGTGCAGCAAGCAACAAAAATTACAACCTACTCGCCACCGTCAAAGTGGCAGTAAAAGCAAGCAATGGTCAGGTTGCGACCTTCAGAGCTCTGCTTGATTCGGGATCACAAATTAATTTGATTTCTGAACGAATGGCTTCAATGCTATCACTAAAACGCCACGGTACTTCACTACGTATCGAGGGAATTGGAGGCAATCCAAAAACTAGTAGAGCCAGAGTAAATGTTCTGATGAAATCGATGCATAATGACTTTACTCAACAAGTTGAAGCTTTTGTGTTACCACACATCATAGCTGGCCAACCGGCTCATCAGTTAAATTCTACAAATCTGCAAGTCCCGAGCAACATTTCCCTAGCTGATCCAAACTTCGACAAGCCAGGAAAAATTGACATGCTTATCGGAGCCGAGCACTACTATTCATTGCTTCTACCGAACCAGACTCTACTAAAGCCACGAGGCCCAATTCTTCAAAATACAAAACATGGATGGATTGTGGCCGGAAAAGTTTCGGCGGAGCAAAACTCAGCTGCAATTTGTGCAGCTGCAGCTACAGATGAAGAAATTGATACGCTGTTGGAACGCTTCTGGTCTTTAGAAACTCTAGAAACTGAAGAAAAACACCGATCGCCGATGGAGGCTCATTGCGAAAAACATGTCGTAGGAAGTCTCCAAATTGCAGCATATGGAAAATTTATTGTCAAACTCCCATTTTCTGAACCTGGCACTGGCACTGGAGCGAGGAACTTCACCTGAAATCTGGAAAGGATACGTGAACCTTATGGAGGAGTACGAAGGACTTGGACATATGAAACAAGTGCATCCCTCAAACATACCCACGGATCACTACTTTATTCCACAACACTGTGTGCTTAAACCTGAAAGCAGCACAACAAAACTACGGGTAGTATTTGATGCTTCCTGTAAAACCATAAGCAATAAATCTTTGAATGATATATTGCATGCTGGACCCACTGTCCAGAGCGAGCTGTTTGCAATCTTGCTACGCTTTCGCACTCACAAATATGTGTTCACAGCAGACACAGAAAAAATGTATCGGCAAGTGTGGATGCACCCTGATGAGCAATTTCATCAATAAATCGTCTGGAGAAAGAATCCATCTGACGACCTTAAACCTCAAAACCGTCACCTACGGTACAACGTCAGCCCCATTCCTAGCTACAAAATGCTTGAACTATTTGGCCGAGAAGGTCAAGAATAAATTGCCGCTTGGATCATCCGTATCAAAGCATGATTTCTACGTCGACGACTGCCTCACTGGAACAGACAGTATTCCGGAAGCAGTCCAAATTCAACGAGAACTAAACCAAATATTATTGCCATCAGGATTCAAGCTCCGAAAATGGTTCTCGAACTACGAACAAGTGTTAACAGAAATTCCTAAGGGCTCATATGAGCACATATGCTTTAATCATCCAGCTACGTTTAGCGCGGACAATCAGTGTGAATTTCAGTTGTTTAACAACAAGACTGAAACACTATGTGAGACTGTTCAAACAAAATCCGATCTGATTTGGACAAAGAAGCTTCAACGGAACAGATGGATGTTCGCAACACACAGTCCCATAGAGCTTCAAGCTGTATGCAAAGGAACACCTTCCACAGTACACCTTGAAGGAAGGGGCTTACTATCACTCTCCGCAGGCTGCACCGCGCGCAACTCAAAATTAGTGTTGGCACATTCAGCACTACGATCAGCGAAATGAAATCAACATATGTTCGTTTCGGCAATATCACCAAGTTTGACGTAGAAGAAACATCAGAATCAACTCAAGAAACTACAACCCGAGTATCCGAACTAGACGAATTAGATGTCCTACAACAAAGACTGGCCAAACTGAAGGATACAACATGGAAAAATCCCTTCAGCACTGTGCAGCACCATCAAGTAGCTGCCTATGTATGCAATATCAATTATGGTGAGCATTGCATTCATTTTACGACGACAATACAGCAAATGGAAGCCACAACAACGGACCTCCAAACCTCAGGAAAACGCTGAGCAGTCGTTACTGGAACCTACCCCACGCAGTTTTGCTTTGAACATTAGCGATGGTTGAACACCTGTTTAACGGCCGGGAGAATGTTCACCAGCAATATGTATATGCAATAACAAAGGTAGCGATTGTAGGGTCAAGCACAAATGCATATTATGCTGACATGAAGAAGTCGAATTGGGCACCGTTTCCCATTTCTGCATAGATCATAATACACAGTAACCCACATTTCTTTTACACACAATTTCGTTGACATAAGCATATTCTTTATACTTTGTTTAGCTATAAATACCGTTAAGTTTCCTCAATAAATTCAGTAATTGTTTTGACCACAATGCAAGCGTTACTCATTTGGCTGCATTCAACAGAGGCTGTCGCTGAGTCTTCAGACCCTCATGTGCACCATCTATAGTACAACTGGTTCATGTTCTAGTTGCGGCGACACAAGGCAGACAGTTCAAGTACTGTATGCCAGGCACCTTAGCCTACATTAACAGGTATTGAAATAAATGTGTAAAAGTCAATGAGCGCACATTCATTATTACGTTTCAATTCTAATTGTGGGAAAAGGGTTCAGTTATAACTGATGTTTTACTAGTTAATTCAATTGTTAATGATGTACTCATTATGAAGCTTGAGAGTGGACTGTCTTTTGACATTCATCTCATTATACTTATATAATTATTTATTAGAGTATAATGAATTGATCAAAACCCTTCCTGTACCGTCCAGTTTTCAAATCATCATATTAAAACCCAAATTTATCTTCCCAACACTTTCGTGAAATATTTATAAATGTATTATAATCCATGTCACTATTAACATGATCTCTAAAATATTCAATAAGTTCAGGTCATCTTGCATGAAAATAATAATAAAATTCGCATTAACACAAATTAAATGTTTTGGAATATGGGTATACGTTTGTGACAAATAGAATGAATCTATATTTCTGTGACGGCCCATACAGAAATAGTTTCTTATATTTTCTTTCTTTTCATTTGCAATATCATCAAAAATTATTACTGAGTTATTTTTAGCTTCCTGCGGTGACAAAACTGCATCATTTTTGAGAATGTAATATCCCATCCTTTGATAGGTTTAATAAGTTTTTCCAAATATTCATATGTCGGTTGATATAAGCTCTTTGAAAATATAAATATTTTTAAATTTGAGACCATTTGGACTCTCAATTAAGCTTAACATCACATTCGTTTTCCACAATTGGATGGACCGACAATTAATGCTCTAATTGTGTTCGGCAACAAAGAGCTGTGACGAGGGTTTTATCTCTATGTCCATTACCTTCAATATTTCTTACTATAATGGTTTCATTTTGTCTTAATAACGCATGTTTTAGAGTTAAGTACTTCATTCAATGATAATTGAGGATGTTATAAAATGGGCAAACATGTTAATAACTCAATTAGTCATAAACCAACTGTCAAAAGGGCACTGGTCTAGTTAATAATATAATAAACGGACTACCATTTGAGGCTCATTTACCTGGTTACAATTACTGTGTACCAGGTACAAAGCTAGAAGCGGTTAGCACGCGGTGATCGTGGGATCAATGATCTTGATGAGGCCTGCAGGTTATGACATTGCCTATTCAAATAGTAAGGACCTAGCTGAACGACATAAAGCAGATTCGATTTTGATTGAAAGGGCTTGAAATCGTTTGAAAACAGTAAATACTAGTATTGGTGAGAGAGCTGCAGCATATTTTGTCACAAATATGATGAAGCTAAAGAAAAAGTTTGGTATGGGAAAAAGCAACAAAAAAGAAAGTAGTAAAAATCTCTTGCTTCAATAATCAAACAGGCTACCAGCGAATTAAGAAAGCATAAGCCGCTTGACATAATGAATGCAGTTAAAGTTGCACGCAAAACAGTAAATAGCTCAATGTGATGCAGGAAAAATGTTGTAATTCCACGGGTTATAACCGTCCCAAAGTTGGAGGTTTCTTACCACTGGTCCCTATTTTAACAGCCCTTAGTGCTGTCGGCAGTTTAGCGTCTGGAAGTGCAGCAATAGTTAAGACTATTAATAACGCAAAGAACGCAAAGGCACAACTTCAGGAAAACCAGAGACAAAATAGAAAAATGGAATCGGTAGCATTAGGGGAGGGATTGTATTTACAACCATATAAAAGGCTGTGGTATATAATTTTCAAAAAATAAAACAAAACAAAAACGCAATCAAAAACACTAACAAGTGCGCTGCCCAAACGAGCGCTATCTAATATTGATAAATTGAAGCTTGCGATTTTAATTTTAATTAATTTTGTGAATTGCGGACATTTGTGTCTTCAATTTTTGTTAGAATGCAATTCAACATATGCTCTACCTACTTAACAATGAGTATGTAATGTGAGTGTGAGGATGTATCCTTCGAATTCCTTCTCACAACACATGTTGTTCTTGGTGGTTGGAGAAATGTGCTCTCTGACGGGTATAAAATCTGCTGGCTCGACTAGGAAAAAATGTCACTTAGAACGCAGCCTCAATAACAGCAACTCCTACCGCACCAGCACAACCAGCTCCATCAGCTTCATCAGCACCACCAGCTCCAACAGCTTCATCAGCACCACCATCTCCACCAGCTCCAACAGCTTCATCGGCACCACCAGCTCCACCAGCTCCAACAGCACCACCAGCTCCATCAACTCCATCAGCGCCATCAGCTTCATCAGCGCCATAAGCTACAACAGCACCACCAGCTCCATCAACGCCACCAGCTCTCCACCATCACCAACATGAACTCGAAGACCACAAGCACCTCAGCCTCAACTAGCGTATCCAACCCGAGCACCAATTTGCCGGTTGGTGTTACGCAAGAGGATGTCAATGCCGTATTGAGGGACATTGAGGAGGATCCGCTAATGCTTGCGCTTAACTCTTACAGAGTGAAGAGCAAATTAGCGTTTAAGGACCTCCAGCAATTCACTGTCCCGAATTTTTGAAATCGATTATAATTATATCTGATGTTTTTTCCTAAGTATTTAATTACTCCCAATGACGGATTTAAGTTGCCGAAGCTGTCATAGTATAAACTTATACCTGTGCTTTTATCTGAACTTTTATCTGAGCTTTTATAATAGTACGCGACCCAATGCGTTCCTTTTGAAGTTGAGTTTGCTAAATTAATTATTCCACACTCCAGCTTACGTGGATATTTTGGCAACTCGTCTTTCATGAAAACACCTCGAAAATGTGGAATATTTTAAATCGCAAGCTTCAATTTATCAATATTAGATAGCGCTCGTTTGGGCAGCGCACTTGTTAGTTTTTTTGATTGCGTTTTTGTTTTGTTTTATTTTTTGAAAATTATATACCACAGCCTTTTTTATATGGTTGTAAATACAATCCCTCCCCTAATGCTACCGATTCCATTTTTCTATTTTGCCTCTGGTTTTCCTGAAGTTGTGCCTTTGCGTTCTTTGCGTTATTAATAGTCTTAACTATTGCTGCACTTCCAGACGCTAAACTGCCGACAGCACTAAGGGCTGTTAAAATAGGGACCAGTGGTAAGAAACCTCCAACTTTGGGGACGGTTATAACCCGTGGAATTACAACATTTTTCCTGCATCACATTGAGCTATTTACTGTTTTGCGTGCAACTTTAACTGCATTCATTATGTCAAGCGGCTTATGCTTTCTTAATTCGCTGGTAGCCTGTTTGATTATTGAAGCAAGAGATTTTTTTACTACTTTCTTTTTTTGTTGCTTTTTTCCCATACCAAACTTTTTCTTTAGCTTCATCATATTTGTGACAAAATATGCTGCAGCTCTCTCACCAATACTAGTATTTACTGTTTTCAAACGATTTCAAGCCCTTTCAATCAAAATCGAATCTGCTTTATG
Organism: Drosophila triauraria; assembly: GCA_014170255.2. Lineage (NCBI taxonomy): Eukaryota > Metazoa > Arthropoda > Insecta > Diptera > Drosophilidae > Drosophila > Drosophila triauraria. The sequence goes on from JABJVT010000007.1 coordinate 11,494,542, forward strand.
TCGTTCAGCTAGGTCCTTACTATTTGAATAGGCAATGTCATAACCTGCAGGCCTCATCAAGATCATTGATCCCACGATCACCGCGTGCTAACCGCTTCTCTAGCTTTGTACCTGGTACACAGTAATTGTAACCAGGTAAATGAGCCTCAAATGGTAGTCCGTTTATTATATTATTAACTAGACCAGTGCCCTTTTTGACAGTTGGTTTATGACTAATTGAGTTATTAACATGTTTGCCCATTTTATAACATCCTCAATTATCATTGAATGAAGTACTTAACTCTAAAACATGCGTTATTAAGACAAAATAAAACCATTATAGTAAGAAATATTGAAGGTAATGGACATAGAGATAAAAAACCCTCGCGTCACAGCTCTTTGTTGCCGAACACAATTAGAGCATTAATTGTCGGTCCATCCAATTGTGGAAAAACGAATGTGATGTTAAGCTTAATTGAGAGTCCAAATGGTCTCAAATTTAAAAATATTTATATTTTCAAAGAGCTTATATCAACCGACATATGAATATTTGGAAAAACTTATTAAACCTATCAAAGGGATGGGATATTACACATTCTCAAAAAATGATGCAGTTTTGTCACCGCAGGAAGCTAAAAATAACTCAGTAATAATTTTTGATGATATTGCAAATGAAAAGAAAGAAAATATAAGAAACTATTTCTGTATGGGCCGTCACAGAAATATAGATTCATTCTATTTGTCACAAACGTATACCCATATTCCAAAACATTTAATTTGTGTTAATGCGAATTTTATTATTATTTTCATGCAAGATGACCTGAACTTATTGAATATTTTTAGAGATCATGTTAATAGTGACATGGATTATAATACATTTATAAATATTTCACGAAAGTGTTGGGAAGATAAATTTGGATTTTTAATATGATGATTTGAAAACTGGACGGTACAGGAAGGGTTTTGATCAATTCATTATACTCTAATAAATAATTATATAAGTATAATGAGATGAATGTCAAAAAGACAGTCCACTCTCAAGCTTCATAATGAGTACATCATTAACAATTGAATTAACTGGTAAAACATCAGTTATAACTGAACCCTTTTTCCCACAATTAGAATTGAAACGTAATAATGAATGTGCGCTCATTGACTTTTACACATTTATTTCAATACCTGTTAATGTGTAGGCTAAGGTGCCTGGCATACAGTACTTGAACTGTCTGCCTTGTGTCGCCGCAACTAGAACATGAACCAGTTGTACTATAGATGGTGCACATGAGGGTCTGAAGACTCAGCGACAGCCTCTGTTGAATGCAGCCAAATGAGTAACGCTTGCATTGTGTTCAAAACAATTACTGAATTTATTGAGGAAACTTAACGGTATTTATAGCGTAACAAAGTATAAAGAATATGCTTATGTCAACGAAATTGTGTGTAAAAGAAATGTGGGTTACTGTGTATTATGATCTATGCAGAAATGGGAAACGGTGCCCAATTCGACTTCTTCATGTCAGCATAATATGCATTTGTGCTTGACCATACACTCGCTACCTTTGTTATTGCATATACATATTGCTTAGATTGAACATTCTCCCGGCCGTTAAACAGGTGTTCAACCATCGCTAATGTTGAAAGCAAAACTGCGTGGGGTAGGTTCCAGTAACGACTGCTCAGCGTTTTCCTGAGGTTTGGAGGTCCGTTGTTGTGGCTTCCATTTGCTGTATTGTCGTCGTAAAATGAATGCAATGCTCACCATAATTGATATTGCATACATAGGCAGCTACTTGATGGTGCTGCACAGTGCTGAAGGGATTTTTCCATGTTGTATCCTTCAGTTTGGCCAGTCTTTGTTGTAGGACATCTAATTCGTCTAGTTCGGATACTCGGGTTGTAGTTTCTTGAGTTGATTCTGATGTTTCTTCTACGTCAAACTTGGTGATATTGCCGAAACGAAAATATGTTGATTTCATTTCGCTGATCGTAGTGCTGAATGTGCCAACACTAATTTTTGAGTTGCGCGCGGTGCAGCCTGCGGAGAGTGATAGTAAGCCCCTTCCTTCAAGGTGTACTGTGGAAGGTGTTCCTTTGCATACAGCTTGAAGCTCTATGGGACTGTGTGTTGCGAACATCCATCTGTTCCGTTGAAGCGTCTTTGTCCAAATCAGATCGGATTTTGTTTGAAAAGTCTCACATAGTGTTTCAGTCTTGTTGTTAAATAGACTTTCGGATAGGGACCATTTAATTGTTCTAGGTGACTTTAACATTCCTGGAGCTATTTGGTCCACAACTGAATCCTCTAACACACTTTTAACTACTGCACGTCACGATTTTATTGATGGCTTGTTTGACATTTCGTTGTCTCAAGTCAATTATGTACGAAATTCCTTAGATCGCTTGCTAGACCTCTGCTTTGTCTCTGATCCGGCAAGAGTCAGTTTGGCTAGGGTCCCGCCCTTGACGCTACCCGAAGATCCATACCATCCTACTTTCGATGTGACTATCGATATTGGGACTGCTATGGAGAATAAGTCTGATCGGCCAGAAAAGAAAATTCACTGCTTTCGCAAGGCGGATTTTCGACGGCTGAAGAATTTTATATCTGAATTTGATTGGTCCGATCTCTACATGTGCACTGACATGGTGGGTGCCATGGATATTTTTACAATGCCATGAACTCCTTTTTACAGAATGTGTTCCGTTATACTATCCGTCAATCTCCAATAAGCCTCCCTGGTTTAGTAAAGAGTTGACTCGCCTCAAAATGTTAAGTCCAATCTCTATTCTAAATTTAAACGTAACGGTTCTCAAGCTGTTCATTCTCGCTATTTAGCGGCTCGGTCAAAGTTTACCGTGCTTAACGCGCAGTGTTACAAAACTATTTGACTCGTTGTAGGGTTCAGTTTGCGCAGGACCCAAAACAGTTTTATAATTTTGTCAACACTAAACGTAAGCCTATTACACATCCTTCCTCGCTTTCATTTGAAAATACGACAGCAAACAATGATCAGGCAATCGCCGATCTTTTTGCTCAGTTTTTCAAACTACTTATTCTCCGTCATCCGATTCAAACCAAACCTATTCTTATAGCATGCCCAAATCAAACCTAATCTTCAGTCCTAGCTTAAACGAAAGCTCCCTTCTTTTGGATCTTCAAATCATTCGTGATTCCTCTCCACAAAAAGGTAGCAAAGTGGATGCTAACAACTATAGAGGAATCTCTAAGTTGTCAGCCATCCCAAAACTTTTCGAAAACGTAATTACTCCCCATTTGCAGCACCTGTGTAGATCAGTAATTTCTCCATGCCAACATGGATTTATTAAACGAAGATCAACGACTACCAACCTTCTGGAGCTCACTTCTTTCATTATAAGGGGCTTTCCACAAAATTTGCAGACAGATGTGATCTATACTGATTTCAGTAAAGCATTTGACTCCGTTAATCACTCCTTCTTGTTAGGAAACTCGACTTAATGGGTTTTCCTGTCGATCTTCTTAGGTGGATCTCAAGTTATCTGAATGGTAGGACGCAAAAGGTTCTATTTAAAACAACTTGTCGAATGTTCTCCGGGTGACCTCTGGTGTCCCGCAAGGGGAGCCACTTGGGTCCCTTACTTTTACTTTATTTATTAACGACCTGCCCAAAGTCTTGACTAACTCCAGAGTACTCATGTACGCTGACGACGTTAAGCTTTGTGTGCAATACAAGGACCGCGCTTGCCAGTCGGATTTACAAACAGATCTTAATAACTTTCAAACTTGGTGCAATGTAAACTTATTAAACCTGAATGGCTCAAAATGCAAGCTGATGACATTCTCACGTGTCTCTCCCATGCTTGCAACTTATACGCTGAACTGCTGCTCTTTGGAAAGGATCACGCTAGTTGACGATTTGGGTATCCGCCTAGATCCTAAACTGGAGTTTATTGATCATATTTCATATATTTATTGATCATATTAAACGGTGGTCGAAGGAATTCGATGACCCCTACGTCACGAAGAATTTATACACTTCGTTAGTTCGTCCTATTTTAGAATATGGATCTTGCGTTTGGAGTCCCCAGTGGGACGTTCACAGCAAACGCATTGAGTCTGTTCAAAAGAACTTTTTACTTTTTGCTCTTCGTGGCTTAAACTGGGATGCAAACCTTAGGTTGCCCTCTTATTCTAGTAGACTTCTCCTGATTAACCTACCTTCCTTAGCAAACCGTAGAACGATGTTAGGCATTGTCTTTATGTATATGTATGTATGTATATTGGGTCAGTTGAATTTCCACGTACCATGTAGAACGAAAAGATCCTACCTGCCTTTGGTCTTGCACCAATGCAGAACATCGTATGAAATGCATGAACCCTTTAGAGTATTATGTGCAAATTATAATGATTTGTATAAAATTACCTCATCTGTAGATAGCCTTCCTAAACTAAAAACATTAATCTTAACCCACCTAGTACATATGCAAGATAGCAATCGAGCTGCCTGATAGTAGTTTAAATTTCCTCGCATTCTTTTATCTATACTTTTCTTTCGCGCCTATTTAACACCTAACCCTAACAAGCCCGGGCTTGGTTTTAAATGGCCACTTGAGTGTACTGACCGTAGTGCATCTTCAACGCCCAAGAAATTCACACTGATTGTCCGCGCTAAACGTAGCTGGATGATTAAAGCATATGTGCTCATATGAGCCCTTAGGAATTTCTGTTAACACTTGTTCGTAGTTCGAGAACCATTTTCGGAGCTTGAATCCTGATGGCAATAATATTTGGTTTAGTTCTCGTTGAATTTGGACTGCTTCCGGAATACTGTCTGTTTCAGTGAGGCAGTCGTCGACGTAGAAATCATGCTTTGATACGGATGATCCAAGCGGCAATTTATTCTTGACCTTCTCGGCCAAATAGTTCAAGCATTTTGTAGCTAGGAATGGGGCTGACGTTGTACCGTAGGTGACGGTTTTGAGGTTTAAGGTCGTCAGATGGATTCTTTCTCCAGACGATTTATTGATGAAATTGCTCATCAGGGTGCATCCACACTTGCCGATACATTTTTTCTGTGTCTGCTGTGAACACATATTTGTGAGTGCGAAAGCGTAGCAAGATTGCAAACAGCTCGCTCTGGACAGTGGGTCCAGCATGCAATATATCATTCAAAGATTTATTGCTTATGGTTTTACAGGAAGCATCAAATACTACCCGTAGTTTTGTTGTGCTGCTTTCAGGTTTAAGCACACAGTGTTGTGGAATAAAGTAGTGATCCGTGGGTATGTTTGAGGGATGCACTTGTTTCATATGTCCAAGTCCTTCGTACTCCTCCATAAGGTTCACGTATCTATTCCAGATTTCAGGTGAAGTTCTTCGCTCCAGTGCCAGGAATCTGTTTGTTGCAGTTCTTTGTGATGCCCCCAGGGCTGAAGATTGTTCAGAAAATGGGAGTTTGACAATGAATTTTCCATCTGCTGCAATTTGGAGACTTCCTACGACATGTTTTTCGCAATGAGCCTCCATCGGTGATCGGTGTTTTTCACCAAATTGCAGCTGAGTTTTGCTAATCAGACCTGATTAACCGATCAGGTAATCAGACCTGTTAATCAGACCTGATTAACCGATCAGGTAATCAGACCTGTTAATCAGACCTGATTAACCGATCAGGTAATCAGACCTGTTAATCAGACCTGATTAACCGATCAGGTAATCAGAGCTGTTAATCAGACCTGATTAACCGATCAGGTAATAAGATCAGGTCTATTTAACTGAACAGGCTATATATGATGAATTAAAACAAATTAAAAATCAGAATATTATTGAATTAAAACAAATTATTAATCAGAATATTATTGAGTTGGAGGAAACGTTTAAACCTATTACTGAACCTTTAAACGAAATTGTTATTAATAACAAAAAACTACAGTTCAATATAGCAAAAGAGAATAAAAGTATTAAAACTGAATTAGACATGGCTGACATCACACCAAATAAGAAAAAATGGAAACTTTTATTTTACAGTGCTACTCGCACTTAAACCCTAAATATGATGATAAGAAGCCAATGGATTGGGGGTTAAAAAGTAGAGACATGAGTTTAGAAGATGATGACGAAGATGATCAGTTCTATTCACAACCAGCTATAGATGACTCATCATTAATACCATCGGATCACGACTTGTCTCACACATCGAATGTACTACCGAGTCAAGACTCTTCACCTACATTATCAAGAAAAGTGTCTCCTCACACATCAACTGCGTTACCGAGTCAGCCATTAATAACAAATAAATCCCTATTGCTTGAAGAGAGTTCAAAAAATTTGAACATTAGTGAACTTTCACGAGGGCACGCCCTAGACAAGACTTATGGGCCATTTAAAAATGATAATGGCCAATTAATGATAGGAAATAATCAAATAAATGTTACAAATAAGAAAATTGAATTTGATGATGGACAAAACTGGCGTCTTACTAGTGGTTTATATTCTATAATTTTCCACCATCTACCAAAAAATTGCAATACAAGTGACCTAGAAATATACAAAGAAATTGTACTAAAAACCAATGTGTACCGAAAAAATTTTAATCAAAATGGACAGTTAAAGGAACAAGGGCAGTGAAATATACAAAAACTATAAAACCACTTATATCGACTAAGACACCCATCGTCGAGTCCACACCTAATCGTGTCAAAGAAATTGTAAGTGGGAAAGGGTTTATGACATTGGAATCAAATAAAAATTATATTCATTGGGACGACCCGAATGAGTTGGTGGAACGGCTTCAACTCTTAATAGCTTCACAAGCTGCAGATAACACTAATCACACGAATGAGATCACATCAATAAAAGCGAATTAACCGAAGCTCAAATTAAGTGCTAATCTAGTATATTTTCATGAAACAATATTCAATATTTTCAATATTTTCAGCAAAGAACGTTAGCAACATAATAAACAAAAATAAAAAGCCGCAACCACTCTTTAAGGTCGAGCTGGAGACTGACAGCAAAGCCTTGAATAAAAGCGAAGTGCACCCCATTTATAACCTGCAATTCCTTTTGCACCGAAGAATTACGGTGGAAGAGCCACATAAAAGAAACGGCCCAGTGCAGTGCACAAATTGCCAGGAGTATGGACATACCAGGACGTACTGCACACTACGTTCAGTCTGTGTAGTTTGCGGAGACTTCCACAAACAAACTGCAAACTGCCCTGCCAACAGAGAAGACCCCCAGAAGAAGAAATGTGGAAACTGCGGTGGAAACCATACGGCAAACTACAGGGGCTGTATGGTCTACAAGGAGCTGAAGAATCGCATGCGACGAGTGACAGCAACTCGCCATCAGAATACACGAAACGTGTTCACTAATTCAGAAACGACGCCGGACGTATTTTTCGCCAAGGCCGCAAGATCTTCATTTGGTCCGCTGAATGCTCAGAAGGGCTTCTCCTACACCGATGCACGTCGAACAGGAATGGAAAACCCACTCCAGTCGAATCTAGGAAACGTTCAACAAGCCCCAGGACAGCCACAAAGCACAATGGAGGCAATGATGCTTACCCTGCAACAAAGTTTGACGGAATTAATGTCCTTCATGAAAACGACCATGCAAACACTTGTTCAAAACCAGAACATGGTGATGCAGATGCTTGTAGCTCAGCAGTCCAAATAACTGATGTCTAGTCTACGAATAACCATGTGGAACGCCAATGGCGTCTCACGGCATAAACTTGAAATAATACAGTTCCTGAATGAACATCATATCGACGTTATGCTGCTTGGAGAGACGCACCTCACAAGCAAATACAACTTTCAAATAAAAGGTTACGCCTTCTACCGCACAGATCATCCAGATGGTAAAGCCCACGGCGGAACCGGCGTCCTTATCAGAGAACGCATCAAGCACCACTTTCACCAAAGGTATTCAACTAATTATTTCTGAAGGTCAATTCATGAATTTTTACAACTCACTTGGAGATCGCTTTATAGCTGCAGGAGACTATAATGCCAAGCATACGCACTGGGGATCGCGTCTCGTGACCCCCAAAGGAAGGCAATTATACAATGCAATCATTAACTTGAGCAACAAATTAGACTATGTTTCCCCTGGTAGCCCCACATATTGGCCAGCAGACCCCAGAAAGATGCCAGACTTAATAGACTTTGCAGTGACAAAAAATATTTCACGCAACATAATAAGTGCCAAAGCGCTTTCGGATCTTTCATCAGACCATTCGCCAGTGCTAATAACACTTCTTCAAAGCCCAGAAATTATCAATCATCCCCACAGGCTGACGTCGCACAGAACTAACTGGCTTAAATATAAGAAATATGTAAGTTCCCATATATAACTAACCTAGCAGCTCAACATCGGAGCGGCTATCGACTGCTCTACTGTTCTTCTTGAGTACTGCAGCAGCCACTATTTCGCTACACAAGGAAAAGACGTGCAAACCAACAAATTCAAAACTAATCAACAAATTAAACAGCTTGTCCCCGATAAGTGGCGTCTGCGACGTGCTTGGCAAACCAACAGTGTGACGAACACGGATACCGGCTGGGTGCATACTCTGCCTACGGTAACGGCCTAGCTCAGGGAAGAGGCAAGGGGTCGGTTACTCCCTAGTCAGTATCACCGCCACACAATAAAATTTGTAAACAGACTTAGAAAGGCTTGTGGAAGGATGAAGTCAGTCCAGACGATCATAAACAAAAAAAAATTGTAAGAGAGAGAGATTGTAAACCCTATTCTTGAAGAACTCAAGTGTTATTGCACTTCGGCTTGGCCCGCCCTACCTGTAAAGACATTCAATGATTGGTTGCCCTTACCAATTAAAAGTGAAACCCATTTAGCTCAGGTGCCCATTAAGTCCTTCTTTATTCCATAAGAAATGTAAAAAGAGTTCGAACTGTAATTAAAGGTAAAAAAAATTCAAACTTCATTTCTTATCCTAACAAAAAGGCAAGAAATAATTAATATTTAAATATAACAGTAATAATACGAGCTGGACGCGTCAGTAAGTAATTCAAAAGTTCCAAATTCAATTCAGTAATAATTCAGGATATAATCATATTCTTTTTATGTATGTGATTGGTTGGTTTATCAAAGACACTTGTGTGTGTACTCACGATCAATCCCTCGAAGTCCGCAAGCGTGTAGACTGGAGTGCTATGATGACTTAATGCTAGTTAAATGTTAATTAATAAAGATGTCTTGATATAACTATGCCAACGAATGAATGATATGTACACTACAAGAAAAGAATATGTGTATTACTCAAATGGCCTTCTTTTGGCCTAATAGCCGCGGTCTGCTGTTGCTGATGATTATTCGTTAATGGGGCGGTACACTAGCGATTGCGCTGCCGGTTAATCGTTACAAAAAGTTGTTACGACAGCGACTGCAGCGAGATCTACAGCTTATCGAAACCGTTGGCCAATGTGGGGTTATGTCTAGTTGAGTGACAATCCAGGTTAGAATAAATCCAGTTGAAAGTAAAGTAAGTCCAATTGAGAGTAAATCCGAGTCAGGTTAAATCCGGTTTAGAGTATGTCCGAGTGAGGTTTAATCCGGTTGAGAGTAGGTCCGAGTGAGGTTAAATAAGGATGGTGCCTAGGAGAGGTTATGCCAGAACTTTCGATCAGATGCTGCCCCAATCACGCACAAGTTGCCGACCGACACTCGATTTTCTAGCTGAGTGCAGTTTTGAGAGTGGGCCAGCTCCTTGTACGTTTAGGGGTTGATCAAAAGTTTTTGGATGCCTGAGAATATAATGAGGTTAAGCCCGAACTTTTTGCAGGGCTAATCTATGCATACCTAAGAAATAATACAATTGTCCATCAAGAAAGCCGAAATGTTACCCTGTCAGGGACTGCCGCCAATTTCAGCAGCGCAAGGTGCTCCACGAGCCGAGGTTTGGGGACGCCTAGTGCAAGTTTCAGCTGCTCGCCGAGTTATTGGTCGCTTGCTGCAATTCAGCCTAGACTGTTCTCTTGCATTGCAAGGAATCTGCACTTGCTTCGATCTAACCCAGAAAACACAATTACTATAGCCCTCGCGTTTGCAGAATTTTAAACTCAGCTCACCTGCCGGCTTCTTACACACGTGGGACGACGAGGAAGAAGAAGCAGCGGACCGAATTTGGTCTGCGCCGGCTGCAATACTGTTTTGAAACATGAATGGATGGGATGCCTATATATATATTACTTGCTCGCAAAGGTTATGTTTTTAAGTTAAGTTAAAACGCACGTCTGTTTCCTTAAATGTTCCAATCGCAAAAGAAAGATTTGGCTGATCGGAAGTTTATTCTTGGCAAAGTAAGGGTTGCCGGATCCTCGTTTGACAACTGTCAAGGGTCGGAGATACCAGATCTTTCGTTTAGCGTTAGCAGCACCAATCGTGCTGTTAAGATCAAGTTGTTAATTTTATGGCGGTTTATTTGAAATAATAAGAAAGAAAAATAATAATTAAATAATAAGAAACAAAAAAAAATCGTACCCTCACAACAGATCTCCATCTTCAAAACAACGTTTTAAGGAAGTCATTCGCTTACTAAACAGAGCTCTGAAACAATACGCTGAAAATGCACAAAATCATCCCGATAAGAGAATCATCACGTAGGAAAATCATCAGGCTGCCAGGCCCTCAGCGACAAAGATATAGCTGAAACACTTGCTTTACATCTCAGAAGCGTCTTCTAGCCAAACCCTGTTACTAGTCCATTTGTCCTGCAACAATCCAATCTGAAACTATGTTTTTATCAACATTGTTTCAGCCGAACGAGATCGCAAAAGTCGATTGGGAACTGAAACCGAAAAAGGACACCAGGCGGTGACTTAATAACTCCAAAAATGATAATTGAACTTGCAAACTCTGGTATTGAGGTTATTAGCAAATTCTTCAATGGGATTATATGTCTCGGCTACTACCCAAAAAAATGGACAAAAAAATCTATTATCATAATGATACCGAAGCCCGGAAAAGACCACACAATTCCATCATCTTACAGAACAAATACGTTTATTATCGAGTCCAAACTGTTCGGAAAATGCCTTTTAACACGCATACTACCATATCTGAGAGCACACAAAGTTATCCCGGCTCCTCAGTTTGGATTCTGTCAGAACCATAAAACAATCGAACAAGTCAACAGAATTACATCACATATACGCACAGCCATCGAGCAACGGGAATACTGCAGCGTAAAATTTCTCGATGTATTTCAAGCCTTGGATCAAGTCTGTCTTAACGGCCTCATGCATAAAATCAAAACACACTTGCCTACATACGCTCATATGCAGCTTAAATCGTATCTTTACAACAGAGTCTTCGCAGCAAGGTGGAACGCAACAACATCTGACGACTACACTATCGAAGCTGGAGTTCCACAAGGAAGCGCACTTGGGCCTACTCTATTCTTCCTTTATACAGTGAATATTCCTACACCCAAAAAAAAAAAAAAAACCAAGAGTTTAAACTTAATACGCGTTGTCTCAAAATTATACTCCAAACAGTATAACGAGCTAAATAAAATTTAAATTTATAAATAAAATTTAATACTGAAAATTATAGCTTTTATACTCAATAGTTAAAATTGTATATTTTCGAGTATCATTTTTATACGAACCTTCATCGAAAATTCGATAACATGAGGCGTTAGCAGGAATTTAGTGCTATTCTGTTTGTCGCGTTAGGGATTTTTGTCTTGGTGAATCAATAAATAGATTTTTGTTTGGTTAATTTTCCTCGCCCCGCAAATGGCTATTTATTGCGATTTTTATACCCTTGCAGAGGGTATTATAATTTTGCCATGATATTTGCAACGCAGTGAAGGAGGCATCTCAGACCCCATAAAGTATATATATTCTTGATCAGCATCACCAGCCGAGTCGATCTAGCCATGTCCGTCTGTCTGTCTGTCCGTCTGTCTGTCCGTCTGTCTGTCTGTCCGTCTGTCTGTCCGTCTGTCTGTCCGTCTGTCTGTCGGTTTCTACGCGAACTAGTCTCTCAGTTTTTGAGCTATCGGGCTGAAATTTTCAGCATAGTCTTATTTCTTTAGCACGCAGTATATATGTCGGAACGGCCGAAATCGGACCACTATATCCTATAGCTGCCATAGGAATGATGGCGAAATTAATGTACAAAAATTTTAATTTCTCTGTTTTTCAACGAATTTCTATAAATTTCGAGATATAGTCGTTTTTATAGTTCTAGAACTACGGTTTTAATTTCATTAAGATCGGACAACTATATCATATAGCTGCCATAGAAGGGATCGGTCGATTTATATGAAAATGTAAAATTCTACATGTAAAATGTAAAATTTACAAAATTTACATAATTTGACATTTTTTTTTACATTACCAAATTGGATCGATTTTCAATGATCCAATTGCTGACTGTAAGGGTATATAAACTTCGGTTTACCAAAGTTAGCTTTCTTTCTCGTTTTGTGTGATTCCGATTGGCTGAAGTGGTAAGACGTTCGCCTGCCATGCATTAGGTTGAGAGTTCGAGCCCTGGGTAAGGCAAATTTTTCAGTTTATGTTTTTTTGTGTTTATATGTCATTCAGATCGTCTATGTATAATAATATTGTTGAAACAAGAGCTTTTTCTTGAGTATAAATAATAAGTCGGATGGTGCTAGTTTAAATGTATAAATTCTTTAATGATAATTCGTAGGTTTTTTTCCTCCCACTTTAACTCCTCGTGGCTATTCAACTTCAAGTTCTTTCTATGACTATTATCTGCCACTCATTCGTTCATACGAGTTGGCAGCATCAACTGTAACATCAGTAACAGCTGTTATCTTAACTAACATTCAGAAGGCGCGGAATTCAATTATTAACAAATATCTACTAATTGGGTTTTGACCCAACATACCGGCCCCCTTTAAAGTATGCGATTGACTTTCAAGAGACAGGTAATAAGGCGAGTTTTCGTATAGGACGGCGGATGATTCCCTTGGCAGTGCGTACGTTGGCTACACGCACGATGTTGTCCGATCCTGCGATAGTACTGACTATACGGCCAAGAAGCCACCGTTGTGGGGGAAGATTATCCTCGTGAACAATGACCATGTCGTTGACCGCTAGATTTGGTGCAGTCTTCGTCCAGGTTGTGCGAACTTGGAGCTCGTTTATATACTCGTGGCTCCAGCGACTCCAGATGTGATGCTTTATGGCGCTGACCCTTTTCCATCGATCCAACTTGTCCAGATTGTCGTCAATTGGTGGAAGTTCTGGTAGAGCTCGGAGTGCGTCGCCCACTAAGAAGTGACCAGGCGTCAGAGCGGCCAGGTCGTTTGGGTCTGTTGATAGCAGCGTTAATGGACGAGAGTTCAAGATCGCCTCGACGTCAGCAGCTGCTGTGGCCAACTCCTCTATGTTAGTCTGGTGTCTCGAAGAGTGCGATTGAGCAGTCCCTTGACGCTTTTGACTGCAGCTTCCCATATGCCCCCGAAATGTGGAGCCCTGGGCGGAATAAAATGAAAGTTAATGAACTCAGTGCGACAAAAATTATGGATTGATTCAGTCGTTTCTTCCTTAAAAAGAAACTGCTTCAAGGCTTCTAGTTTGTTGTTAGCTCCTGCGAAGTTTGTAGCGTTGTCACAAAATATGTCCGAGGGCAGTCCGCGTCGGGCAATGAAGCGCTTGAGTGATGCAATGAAGCTATCCGTCGTGAGGTCTGATACCACTTCGACATGTATAGCTTTCGTGGCAAAGCAAACGAAGACGGCTAGGTATGCCTTGGTGGGAGGCTTACCCTGAATGCGCAAATAAACGTTGATTGGTCCGCAAAAGTCTATTCCGCAATTGCCCCATTAGCTGTTTTTCGAGAGTTGGTCGATAGCGGCGACAATGTATGCATGAACGAACGACTTGTCGCGCTAAGTCCCTTGCGTTTACTATCCAAAACTGTTGTCGAATTAAAGCGACGAGTGTCCTTGGTCCAGCGTGATAGTTTTGGAGATGGAGACGGCGAACAAACTGTGATACAAAAGGATCCTTAACTGGGAGCAGGACAGGATGCCTTTGGGTCTCTGGGTAGTCTGCTAACTCCAGGCGCCCTCCGACCTTTAGAAGTTGGAAACCATCTGTGACCTGAAGAAAGAGACTAAGATTTTTAAGGTTAGTGCGAATCGGCAGACTCTTCAGGACCGATGACATTTCTTGTGCAAAGTGATTGTTTTGAATATTCCAGACGATGGAATGTAGCGCCCGCTGCAATTCGGCTGGCGTTGGCGATGGCGATTGGAATGACGTGAGTTTACGGCAGCGCTGAATAAACCTGTACATCCAGGCGACGACTAGTAGGCAGCGATGATACGAACTGAATTTATAGATTCCTTAAAGCAGTTGATTACGGATCGTTTGTACGGCAAAGGTGGATTTTCTTTTCTCCAGTTGCACAGTTTCCAGGTAAATTTCAATGTTGTCTTTACTGTCCTTAGGCCAATATTGCTGAGCTTGGCGTAGAAACTCCGGCCCCTCAAACCATATCGATTGTTCCAACTCGGCGATGGTGCAGCCTTTGGACAGGATATCAGCCGGGTTAGAGTGGGTTGGAACATGTCTCCAGTGGCAATCAGACGTACTTTCTTGAATTTCAGTAATTCGATTGCCGGTAGATAATGTGGCTGAGTGTTGGCGGTTCCAATGTAGAAAAATTTGAGAGTCGCACCATAAGTACGAGGTTGGCTCTTTGTCTGCGAAGATTCTAATGATTTTCTGATAAAGTTGTGCTAACAGATGTGCTCCGCACAGCTCTAATTTAGGCAGAGATAGCTTCCTGGTAGGAGCAACTCTGGACTTGGATGTGATTAGCTGTACCTTGATTAGCCCATCCGATCCAAGTGTGCTAGCGTAGATGCAGCATCCATACGCTCTGATGGAGGCATCACAAAACCGTGTATCTGAAGAGTGCATATAGCCGGTTGGAGGCAATATCGTGGTATTGCTATAGACTCCAACGACGTAAGCGACGTAAGCAGTGACATCCAAGCTGTATGGATTCCTTGGGGTACTGACTCGTCCCAGTGTAGTTTTAGTAGCCACAGCTCCTGCAGAATGATTTTTGCCACGATGATGATGGGAGTAACTAATCCCAACGGATCAAACAGCGACGATGCTATAGACAAGATCGTGCGCTTGGTAACATGGTCTGACTCTACTCTTGGAGAGAACGAAAACATGAATGTGTCCCGTGATTTGATGTAGCTCCTCTACAGTATCCGCTCCACCCAGGAAGTCATCTACGTAGAACGACGATTTGATGGCTTTAGCCCCAATTTTCAATTTGTCCATGAAGTTGTCGGCTAGATATGACATGCTGCGTATGGCCAGATACGGCGCAGCCGCCGTACCATACGTTACGGTATTCAATTCGAAGGTGCTTAATGGTTGCGATGGCGAATCTCTCCAAAGGATGTATTGGAATCTGCGATCCTCGGGTGACACGTTGACTTGGCGGAACATCTTAACCACATCAGCAGTGATTGCATGGCGATGTATACGAAAACAAAGGAGTAATGTATAAAGATCTGGCTGAATGGTCGGTCCGACCATTAAGAGATCGTTAAGCGATTTCTGGGACGTTGTCTTGCACGACGCGTCGAAAACCACTCTAAGCTTCGTTGATGTGCTATTAGGCTTAAGCACGCAGTGGTGCGGAATGTAATAATGCGGAGTGTTTAATTGCGGATGACTCACGAGACTCATGTGTCCCAGGTCTTGAAACTCCTGCATGAATTTGACATATTTGGCCCTTACCTCAGGCCTTTTGCCTACTCTGCGTTCGAGCGATAAGAATCTCCTTCTGGCGGTGTCGAATGAGGCTCCGAGAGCGGTAGGTGCATCCTTAAATGGCAGTCGTACTTCCAATCGACCATCTGAGCTGCGTCGTACCGTTTTTGTATAGAACTCCTCACAGTTTCGCTGCTCCGGCGTAAGTGCATTCTCGGGAATCTCCACATGATCGATGCGACATAGCCGTTCCAGGTGTTCGTCAATCTGGTCTAGTGCGATAGATGAATACTGATGTAGTGTCCTGGGATGAGCTCGACATCGACCAGACACTATCCATCCATGTAGCGTTTTCTGGAGTACGGGCAGATCCTTTCCTAATTTAACTTGTCCGACTGCTAAGATATCGAAGAAGGTTTCCGTGCCTAAAAGCAAATCGGTGCGGCGAGACTTGTTAAAGTTTTCATCAGCAAGCGATGAGTGCTGCGGAAGGTTCCACGAAGAGATGTCAATTTCCGAATCTGGGTGATAGGCGATGTGTGATGTCACGCAAAAATCAAGGAGTAACTCGAATTCATTGTGCCTCGACTTGATATTGGTGGTTGCATGGTGTTTGATTTGAGTTTGTGTCTCCCCAATGCTACGAATCTCTAGGTTGCGTTTGCTCCGTGGCAGTCGAAGACTTTGGGCGAACTCCTCGGATATGAAATTCACCTGAGAACAGGAATCCAGAAGTGCTCTTCCTATTTTGTAGCATCCAGATGCATCCTTGACCTTGACCAGAGCTGTGGCCAGGATGACACAGTCGGAACGCGGTTCCGTGTGAGTATGTGTGACTGCGTCCGAAACTTGTGCAGACTCCGCTTGAGGTTGTGACAAATGAACTGCGACCGACCCAGGTGAGAGTCGATGAAGCAGCGTGTGATGCGCTAACGCACAGGTGCGGCACCTCTGCGTGGACGGGCAGTTGGCGACAAGGTGACCCTTGCCAAGACAATTAATGCATAGCTTGTGATTGATTAGTTCTGGGCATCTAAAGGTCTTGTGGTCTGTATTTGAACAGATGTTGCAAGTTTGTGTTGTACAATTGAAGGACAGACTTGCCTGGTTTCTCTGCGAGCGGGACCTATGGCAACCTGGTTGGCTCATAGAGGCTTCAGCAGTAGGCTTCTTATCCGATTCCAAATATTGACAATGACGTTCGACTACTTGGACGCAGTTATCCCACAAATGCAAGATGGTATAGTCCAGCGACTCATTCCACTTCCTCTTGGTCTCCTGGTCCGCCTTTCCCATGACTATGGAGATAAGCATGGCCTGGCAGATTTGTGACTCGGTGCCCAACGAACGCAACGAGTTGTATAATGCGGATGCATTATCGATTAGGCTGCGCAACTGCTGACCATTTGACTTGGCGGCAGTTGGCAAAGCGAAGAGCGACGATATGTTGTCCAAGAATACGAGAGTTGGGTTGTCGTAGCGCTGCTTTAAGCGATCCAGAGCCTTCGTGTAGTTGTCTGCGGTCACCTGGAATGCTCGAACCGTTTCTAGGGCGGGTCCTCGAAGACAGTTTAAAACTGATTAAACTTCTCGATCTTAGACATTGATGGCTGGTGGCCTACGACTTGATTGAACGACGTAATGAAGTTTTGGTACTCGCAGTACTTGCCGTCAAATGTTGGCAACGCTAAACGCGGAAGCTTGACTGCAGACGTATGGCCCAAATTAACCGTGGTTTCGTTAATGCCAGTGCTATTTGCGTCTGGTCCAAGTTGTTCTTGAACGCAGACCTTGGCGTGGATGAATAACTCCTCTAAGTCGAAACGGCTATTGCGATGCAGCTCAGCTGGATCCATCTGCTCTATGGCTTCCTGAGTAGATAAAGCGAGTTTAAAATACGATTCCAAAATCGACAAACGGCAAGATAGTTCCAACGGAGATAAGTTCAAACCAGGATCCACTGATTTGCTCATACGCATAAGGTTCTTCCGAGCACTCGTTCGCTGTGTTTTAAGTTGCTCCAGCGAAGACATTTTGTAGATGATTGTTTACTTTATTTATTTTCGAGCTGGCAATGCCTTGCTTGACAAGGTATGTGAGAGCGAGCGAGACGACGAGATGTAGTGGAAAGTTTTGGCAAGCTGAACAGCGGTGCAAACGGCTGACCAAAGAGGAGAGTGCAAACCAATGCGCTGTGGCCGATTGAGGTTAGGTATGCTGGGGATGCTCCCTTCTGGGGTGATCTATAGTTGGAGGACCGAGATGTCGACTCCAATTATGACTGTGAGACTTGGAGGATGATGTCCACTCCAACGATGTCCAGGCTATATGTTGACCAGCAGCGGCCGCGAACAGTGGCAGGGACTGCTGCAGCGGGAAGCCAGTGTAACCGGCAAAGGCTCCGATATATGCACAAAAGATGCGCCGAGCTCTAGTGCAGATGTGCGAACGACAATGTAAAGCAGACGCTGGGTAGACCGGCAGCGAATGCGATGCGCGAATGTACGAAAAAATTGGCAGGGCAAAGATCGTAAAAGCGCGTGCGAAAATTGAGCAAGTTAAAAAATGGCGGGGAACATTACCAAACCATCACAAAAAATTAACCAAATAAACTAGCACAGGTCCTGTCACGGTCGCCAAAATGTTGAAACAAGAGCTTTTTCTTGAGTATAAATAATAAGTCGGATGGTGCTAGTTTAAATGTATAAATTCTTTAATGATAATTCGTAGGTTTTTTTTTCTCCCACTTTAACTCCTCGTGGCTATTCAACTTCAAGTTCTTTCTACGACTATTATCTGCCACTCATTCGTTCATACGAGTTGGCAGCATCAACTGTAACATCAGTAACAGCTGTTATCTTAACTAACATTCAGAAGGCGCGGAATTCAATTATTAACAAATATCTACTAATTGGGTTTTGACCCAACAAATATAATATTATTATGTTGAAACCAACCGTTGATAATAAAGCTATTGTCGAAACGATCAATAATAGCGAAATAAATAACCTTTTTTACGATTTATACGAAAATACTAGAAAGTTTAACTTTTATACTCTAAGGTATAAAATTTATAACGTCGAAAGTATACTTTCGAAAGTATAAAATCAATAAGCATCTTATTAAGAAATTCTTATTACTCGAAAGTATAGAATTCATCTAACAATAGTATAGATTCTATGACGATTTTTTTTTGGTGTTCGAACGAGTGGCTAACTCCTCATGGTTGTTGAGAAATGGTTGTTGGACCGGCGTATTAAAATGTACGAACAAAAATGTAAACACATAACTTTTACTCTCAACAGGCAAACATGCTCTCCAATATCCTTTAATAGTACGCAAATTCCCCAAGTCAAAGAAGTAAGGTATCTCGGCGTCCACCTCGACAGACGACTAACCTGGCGAAGACACATCGAGTGCA
Source organism: Drosophila triauraria (assembly GCA_014170255.2). Lineage (NCBI taxonomy): Eukaryota > Metazoa > Arthropoda > Insecta > Diptera > Drosophilidae > Drosophila > Drosophila triauraria. The sequence goes on from JABJVT010000007.1 coordinate 11,513,671, forward strand.
AGAAACTCCATCTAAAACTAAAAGCTAGCAGCCTCTACTATATTTTAAAAGCCCGATCGCCACTGCGTCTGGACTACAAGGTCCTGCTCTACAACTCCACTCTCAAGCCTTTATGGATATATGGCTTCCTGCAGTGGGGGAACGCGAGCAGCAGCAACATAGACATCATACAGCGCGCACAATCGAAAATCCTGAGAACTATCACTGGAGCACCATGGTATATTCGCAACCAAATCATCCATAGGAATCTTGGCATTCTTAGAGTAAAATATGAAATGGACAAACAAAAGACGACCTACAATAAAAAAAAACTTACCGTGCACCCAATTCATCTGGCAAGAGGCTTGACTGCAGCAGAACCCGCCTACAACGAAACAACCTTCCAACCCAACAATAATTTTCAGGGCCATATAAGATAATATAAGATTTGACACACTACCACGTACCATGTAGAACGACAAGATTCTACCTGCCTTTGGTTTTGCACCACTGCAGAACATCGTATGAAATGCATGAACCCTTTAGAGTATTATGTGCAAATTATAATGATTTGTATAAAATTACCTCATCTGTAGATAGCCTTCCTAAACTAAAAACATTAATCTTAACCCACCTAGTACACATGCAAGATAACAATCGAGCTGCCTGATTGTAGTTTATATTTCCTCGCATTCTTTTATCTATACTTTTCTTTCGCGCCTATTTAACACCTAACCTTAACAAGCCCGGGCTTCGTTTTAAATGGCCACTTGAGTGTACTGACCTTAGTGCATCCTCAACGCCCAATAATTAATGTTAGTCTCAAAAAAAAGAAGAAGAAACAACAGCAAATATAAAAAAAAAAAATGTACAATGTGATTTCGACTGAAGATCCAGATCAGACAGTGGATCCTGAATTGTTTAACAGTCCATGTGGTACTTTGAATTTAAACTCACCTTGTATGGTTAAAGGGAAATACTCTAAAGGTTTTCCAAAAATTTGTCTCCTATACAGTGACGCCCAATGATGGATATTGTCGATCAACTGAAGATGTATAATAATTTAATTCAAGAACTAGAGATTGATTACCATTGTGTTGTGCCATATTCACATTTTTTATATACGGTTTAAAAGAAGCACATAAATGTGGAAGTCTGCAATTCAGTTCAATTTATGAAATTCATTAACAAAGAATATTATTTACCACAAAACATTGCAATAAATAATATATGTTATTTCATCAAAATTATCACTGTTTATTATCACATAATCACATTAAATTAGTAAGCAGCAAAGAGCGCGGGTCTGCTAGTTTTATTATTTTATTGAATGGGAGAAGCAGTTCAGGACCAAGCCAGAACATACAACCCGAACAAAAGGGACTGTAGCCCCAAATTGGGTATTAAGGAGGGGCGGATTTGTTCCCAAACAAAACAATCGGAGTAGATCGAAAAATCTTAATCTCTTACTTCCAGTCTGCAAAAGCATTCCACTACGCTCTGCAAAACCTCTTTTTCTTTGACATACATTAGTTCTTAAATTGCCAGACACAGGACCTCGCTGAAGGTCATTTCCGGGGAAGGGTTAAGAATCAGCGCATCCTTCCTTGCCCGCTGACGGCAAACCGGCTGCTTGGTCCTTATAATGGGATCGCTTGGGAGAGGACCACTTTTGATCGCGCTAGCAGAGTTTTCTGTCCTTTGATGCTGATTCGTCTGAAGATTGCTCCGCTCTATTTTTTGCCGCTCGTTCCCGCGACGGCTCCATAGCTGGGGATAACAGGCTGAGCTGACTTCTCGGCAAACACCTGCGCGCTATGGCTCAGGGACGACTGACATCCTTGGTCCGAGCTCACTAGCGGAGTCGCCGCCTTTCGCGAGTTCTGGTGCAGCACCTCCAACTGCAGCTCCATCATCTTCAGGAGGGGTCCGCTTAAGTTTAAAGCCTCTCTAAAAGGCGCTCAGACCTTGGTCGTCACCTTATGTTTATGTATGTGTGTGCAGCTGACATTGTGTAGTACTTCCGACCTGGTCAGTCCGACTACAACTCGGCCATCCTGCGAATTTGATCCCCCTATTTAATTACACAGGTCGACAAAAATCGACCTTTTTTTTGCCGGCGAATAAAAGCCATTGATTCTGATAGATCTGAACCGGTACATTACTAGTCCGAAACTGAAAAGTTTCCATCACCCACCAATTTTGAGAAAATCGCGGTCACAGTATCATGCACTGCTTGAGCAGGTATTCAGCTTAAAAAGAGCTTTGGCCTTTCTACTTTAATATTAAACAATAATATCCAATGGGAGACCTCTCGTTCTTAAGTTATAACGCATTATACAAACTTAAATTTTTCACAAATTTTTGCTATGTTGTAGCCCTGATATTTCAAACATTTTTGTTAGAGACTGCTTTGGGTTCGAAACATTGATATTTCTTCAAACTCTCAAGAATTAATTGTTATAAAGTTGAATACATTTAGAACAAATTCAACTTTGTATATAAATATGATAATGAAAAAATGACCAGAGAATGTGTTGTCGGCCTATAAAACGTTTGTTTTGTGTACTTAAGTTATAATCCCAAACCAATGTTTCTAACCAAAGCCAAGACTCTCACCAGATTTGTTAAGTTTCAGGGCTACAACATAGCAAACATATGTGACAAATTTAAGTTTGTAAAATGCATTATAACTATTGAACCAGAGGTCCCTCATTGGAAATTCTTTTCTAATATTGAAGTAGAAGGGTCAAAGCTCTTTTTAAGCTGAATACCCCCTCTGGGCAACGTAAGGTTTGGGAGTTATTAAGCCTTGAAAAGTGCCGATTCAAGCAGTGCATGATACTGTGACCGCGATTTTCTCAAAATTGGTGGGTGATGGAAACTTTTCAGTTTCGGACTAGTAATGTACCGGTTCAGATCTATCAGAATCGGTGGCTTTTATTCGCCGGCATTTTTCTTGTCGACCAGTGTTAGTTACATGTTGCTTGTTTTTTTTATATATATAAGCTGCGTGCTTAACATTATATACATATACATCTATGTTTTTGTTTTTGTATCGGTACCCATAGGGTACAAGGGTATTATAAGTAAGTGCCAACCGAGAATGTATGTTACAGGCAGAAGGAGGCTTCCCCGACCCCATAAAGTATATAAATTCTTTATCAGCATCATCAGCCGATTCGATCTAGCCATGTTTGACTGTCCGTCTGTCTGTTGCTACGCAAACTAGTCCCTCAGTTTTCGAGCTATCTAAATAAAACTTTGCAGATAGTCTCTTTCTATTGCAGCTAGTATATATTTCGGAACGGCCGAAGTCGGATCACTATATTATATTTATCATCCGATTTTACTTAAATTTTCAGAACACGTCCACGATTGCCTACTTATTAAGTCTATCTATTTACTTTAAGCCGAAAATCAAACCTATAGCTAATATTACGTGTTTTATTCTTTTAGGGGGCGGAAGTCGGCGTGGCAAAGTTTTAAAACAAACTGGATCTGCGTGCAACAGATTTCAATGTTGTCACCAAATTTGGTAGCTCCAGCTCTTATAGTCTCTGAGATCCGTTGTTTCACACGGACAGACAGACGGACAGACGGACAGACGGACATGGCTTGATCGACTCGGCTAGTGACGCTGATCAAGAATATATATACTTTATAGGGCCGAAGATTTCTCCTTCTGCCTGTTACATACAATCTCGGTTGGCACTAACTTATAATACCCTTGTACCCTATGGGAACCGGGTATAAAAAGTGTTAATCTGTTTGGCCATTTATTGTTTAAAGACTTGGGAAAAAAGTGGAAGTATGGAAATCGGCCGATATTCACCGTTTGGTTTCCGGACATTAAAAATTTTTGCTGATTTCCAGCAGTCTAGGAAGCAGGATGCAGTTAGTGCGGAATTGAACACAAATGTTATTTTGTTTAATATCTTCGGTAGTATTATTTTTATAAAGGTGGGGTGAACGTTATCAAGCCCAACAGCACTCGACTTTACCTTAAGGACAGATTCAAGAACATCACACGAAGAGACACTTATATAACTAAAGCTATTATCACAGATATTATTCACAATATTGTCAAGATAAGTGTTCGTCGATGTTTCAGGTACGTTTGTTTGCAAAAATTGTCTATTGAGTTCATTTGGGTCGGCGTCTATCTTAAGCTCCCTCCAATTTTGTTTCATTGTTATTGCACTACTAAATTGTTGAGAGAAATAATTACTCTTCGCATTGGCAATCATTATATTCATTTTCTTTCTTAAAGCCTTGAATTCTATATAGTAACCTGGAATTTTGTATCTTTTCATCTTCTATACGCAATATCACGTCGACGTATCATGGCGGCAATACCTTGTCTAAACCACGGATTACCTTTGGCTTTTAAAACCTTATGCTGAAGTGGCACATACCTTTCGTACATCGAGTCTATGCATTCTGTTTTGTCATTATTGCTGACAAAGAAAACATCAAGAAGTGTATTTCCAATTGCAGGTAGTGCGTAGGTATGGTCTCATTTACAAGTTGCAGTCCAAGTTAAGGTCCCCATTTATTAAAACGTCAGTAAGTAACTACAGTCGACCGTTCGGTGTGGTCTGTAAACGCATCCGAATAGCATATTTGAAGAGTTTCGACACCCACTTACTCTTAAAAAGAGGTACTCTATCGAGCTGGCGGAGGGCTGTTTGCTTATTGATTTACTTTTTAGTCTTTTGTTAACATAAATCGCAACACCCCCAGCATGCCCCTCATGGTCAGATCTCTTAAGGTCGTAATCTTCACATGCTACTAGGACATCACTAAGTTGAGGAACAAACCACGTTTCACTAACACATAAAACATCAACATTAGACTTTAAAAAATAAAAACCGGAACTTTTTGCTTAGATTTTGAGCATTAAGATGACAAATGTGTAGCCCTTTTCTTTATTTGGCAAGAACCCTTATTATTGCACAACTATTCGCTCTGGATGCTTCTAAATCGGAGCTATTGAATTAAAATGATAAGTTAAGCACACACGCAATCTATGAACAATTAATAAATAACAATTAATGTATCCTATCAAGGTAATTTCTCTTAAAAAACTTAGCTTAAATTTAATACCTAAGAGACATACATTAACGAAAAAGATTTTGATCAGGTGCTCCTTCTCTTAATTCTTCTCTTAATTCCTCTTCGCGGCCAACAGAAGAGGGGTCAAGAGATAGCGAGGCATTCGCTTGGAGGTCGTGAAGCTTCTGCATGTTCTCAATGCTAATTACCTCGGCTCCCTCGTGTTGTGTGACGTGTGCGACCGCCCGTCGTGTAAACACCCAGAGAAGACGCTTAAGCTTTTTTAAGCGCATGGCCTCTTTGAAGATAGCGTAGTTCTCTCTTGAAAGCTGCTCATTTAGGTAGAGGGCTGCCGGCGAATTGATCCCCAAAAGCTGAAGGTTTAGTGGCTGCTTAAATTCTCTTTGGTACGCACTAGCCGCACGTAGCATTGCGGCCTTATCTCGCACGTGGTCAAATTTAATAATAATGGTCGGATCCACGGCTGGATTAGGCCTCCTCGGTTTTATACGGAAAATATTACGGATCTTTGGCGGTGGCGTGAGTTTTAAAATGAAGCAGAGGGAGTGGATCAGTGATTTTAAATTTTCATTTTGATCGTAAGGGACTCCGTGGACTCGAAGGTCTGCTGCGATGCTCGCGTTGGCCTGTGTTGCAACCTGAGCCTCGATATCACCAAGACGCCCACCCAGATGTTGAGTTTCTTGGGCATTGGCCTCCAACTGCTGCATCTGTTTCTTCAACTGTTCCACACCGGCGACTTCTCTTTCCAGCTGGAGCACCCTTTGAGAAAGTTTTTGTATTTTCTCGCTCATCACATTCACCTTTCGCTCAGTTCATGTAGAATGCGATCCTCGGATGTTTGAATTGATGTTGTGATTGTGGCAGTAATGCTGGCAGTTTGCTCAGCAAACTTGTTCTCGATTAAATCGAGCAATTGTGATCTAAATGTGTTGGTTCCGTTTTATATTCACGTTCGCTTTGGTTTGGCGTTGGCAAGTAATCACTCAATGATAGCCAGAGAAATATAAAAGTTTGGTTTGTTTTCGAATTTTTTAATTTTACTGTGACTCGGTTTCTTGGAGTTTGTATATTACTTGTAAAATAGTTGTTTAAATTGCTTTACTTTTTGTGTACGTGTATTCGTTTCGATAATGATAACCATTTTAGAATTTTAAATCATATTTCATATGAAGCGCCATTTTCAAGTATGCTTTAACAACTGTTAACCTAGTTTTGGCAGAACTGAAATAAAATTGTCAACGATTGTCAACACTTAATAGCTTCTACATTTTTTTAATGAAAATATGCTTTTTATTGTAATAGAGAAGTGTGTGTGAAAGAGAAAAGAGATCGACTGTTCACCAAAAAAATTGCGCCAATCTACAGAAAAGAACGAGCGTGACTAAGAAATGACAAAAAATAACAAAATTCACTTTTATAACCCAACTTTGCCGAACTGATATGAAATGTATTATTTAAATAAAAAGGTGAAAAAATGAATAAGAATCTGAAATAAAAATGTAAACAAATTCTTTGGCATGGGCGGGTTTAGAACTCAGAACTTTCTTGCATAAAAAACGCTTGCCCATCGCTTAGACGTCTGGGCTATGCTTTATGTTGCGTAAAAGACAGCGATTGTTACTTCTAATATACACTTTTTCAATAAGAGGGCGATTTTTTTATTATACCCTTGCAGAGGGTATTATAATTTTGCCATGATATTTTCAACGCAGTGAAGGAGGCATCTCCGACCACATAAAGTATATATATTCTTGATCAGTATCACCAGCCAAGTTGATCTAGCCATGTCCGTCTGTCCGTCTGTCTGTCTGTCCGTCTGTCCGTCTGTCTGTCGGTTTCTACGCGAACTAGTCTCTCAGTTTTTGAGCTATCGGGCTGAAATTTTCAGCATAGTCTTATATCTTTAGCACGCAGTCGGAACGGCCGATATCAGACAACTATATCCTATAGCTGCCATAGGAACGATGGCGAAATAAATGTAAAAAAAATTTTAACTTCTCTGTTTTTCAACGAATTTCTATAAACTTCGAGATAAAGTCGTTTTTATAGTTCTAAAATTACGGTTTTAATTTCGTTAAGATCAGACAACTATATCATATAGCTGCCAGAGAAGGGATCGGTCGATTTATATGAAAATGTAAAATTCCACATGTAAAATGTAAAATTTACAAAATTAACATAATTTGATTTCTGCATAAGACAGTCGTCTGGGTGAACAACTAAAGTTCTTCGACTTTTCAAGACATATCTTCATCTCGCATCTTACGAACGGAACATCGGGTCAAACTGCTTAAATATATGCGGTTTTATAATCCTGTTAAATCTACCTTTGATTTCATAGCCTTGTTGTTTTTGTTGTTTGTTTCATCTTCCCCATAGTTGTACTGTTGACCATTTACAATGTTTATGTTAAACATGTCTTTTTCAAAGCTCTTCTTAAGAATCTCAACTGTTCTTTAGTTTATTTCCCATATTTTTATTTCCTAATAGTTTATTTCTAGTTGCTTTGTTACTTAATAGTTGATTCATTACAGTTTCTCTACATAACAGTTTGTTCTTAGGTAACTCGTTCCTTAATAGTTGATTCATAACAGTTTCATTCCCTAACAGTTGATTCGTAACCTTTTTTCTACTTAACAGTTAATTCATAAATAACTCGCTCCTTAACAGTTGATCCATAACAGTTTCATTCCCTAAAAGTTGATTCGTAACAGTTTCTCTACTTAAAAGCTTGTTCATAAATAACACGCTTCTTAACAGTTGATTCATAACAGTTTCATTCCCTAACAGTTGATTCATAACATTTTTCTGTCTTAACAGCTCTTTCATAAATAACTCATTATCTAACAGCTCCAGCTTAATTTTCTGACTTAGGGCCGGTTTATACCCTCCCTGTCAAACTGCCTGACAACTACCTGTCCGGAAAATATAGTCACCAGATTAAAGCAATTTGATTTCCTGCCTTTAAAAAATTTATATGACTGTTAACTTTACTGTTATTAATCGATTATTGCTATAAAGCAGGGGTTGGCACCCATACACACACAGTTTTTTAGTGCCAATGTATGCGAACCTAACAGACCCGAATGATACTAACAGACCCGAATGATACTAACAGACCCTAACGATTTGCTTCTCTGCTGCTTTGAGAACCAAGCAATTGTATACAGGCTTCTCGGTAGCTTCTCTGTCGCAGCGGCACCTGAACATATATATCGAAGTTGTTTTTACATAGCTCCGAAGTTTGTTATGTTAGCCTAACAGAATCCCGAACAAACACGAAGAAACACGAATAATGACAACAGCGCTGCCTGACAAGTTTTCCTATACACTGTGCATACGACGCTGCCGACCCCTGCTATAAAGCACTGAACTGTCACTCCGGTGAAAAAATATACAAATTGAAAAAATGTCGGGAAACAAAATTCGCGGAAAACACCGTAAAGTCAAAGCCTGGAAAGTTTTGCTCTTGAGTTTACTGTCCAGTCAGGAGTACCACGGCTGTGGAAGATCATTTTAAGAAGAAAAACAAACCAGAGTTTGATGCAGAGAAGAGGAAATGTATCCGCACTGGTGGAGGAGTGCCAACCTCTATCTCTGTTTCAGCCATCACTGCAAAGATGGGTAGTATCATGAAAACAAACGCAAGCATTCAAGACAGCTATCCGTCTCTTTTATTGTTATCGGTTATCGGAAATAATTTTGTTTCCGGCCCGGAAAATATTTTACAGGGAGTCTGGGTCTCGGCTAAGTTAGCTCTCACATTTATACGATAGGAAATAAAATGTTCTAAGCCGGAACTTTATCTGGCCTCAAAATTTTAACAGGGAGGGTAGGAACCGGCCCTTAATAAATATAAATCTTTTGCTAGTGTTTTATTTATTGTATTTAGTGACGCTTCAGTATTCGAAATATCCTTATGTGTAGACTTAAGGGTGTTTAGATCTAAACTCAGACCGTTAGCCGCCATAAAATTCCTTTCCAAAACCACTTCATGACTGATGGACTCTTCTGCTACGACAATGAACTCATTATTTATTTTATTTGTTTCTTTGAAAGTATAACATAGTGTTTTTCCGTAAGCTTTAAGTGGGTTTTTTTTTAATCCATAATATTGGGACTTCAAAATGTCCAACGAAATGCTGATCGGAACTAACGATCTTTTGATGAACGAAACTGCGCTCCCAGAGTCTATGAGTCATTCCGCGGAAATGGGATATTCTAGATCGTACTAAAAAAAATTGAATATTTCTTACATAATTGTTGTTAGTGTTCGCGGTCTTCCCTTGTCGGCACTGGCCCATCTCGCCGCAGGCAGAACAGGACTCTATTTCCCGTTTCGGCTTGTGACAGTCCTTTGCGAAGTGCCCCTTTGAGTTGCAGTTCCGACAGCGAAGATCATCTGTTCCTGTCAGAGCAGTGCTTTTCTTGCCTTCTCCGTCCACTCCTGCTTTTGGGAGGCATATGTTGACGAAAGCCTGCCGCATCTCCTGTGGACCTCTGAAGCGTTGGATGCGAGCCTGGTCTCTCAAGTTTGCTGTGGGTATTCCCTCAATGATTTCCTCCATAACCTCTTCGTTGTCCAATCTTCTTCTCCAAGTACATGGCGAATCTCTCCTTGCTGCCAAGTTCATTGCCCGAACTGTCGTCTCATTTCCGACTTGGAAGCGAGTTCGTCAAAGCCATGACTTGCTGGTCACATAGCTTGTCGAAGGGTTTTAGCATGACGGACTCGCATGCAGCCAGCGTTGAGCGTTGCCTTTCATCTTGTTGACGAAGATCATGTGCAAGAAATAAGCGTCGAGTTCGTATATGCGTCCAATGTTTTGAGCTGGTTCACCTAACTGCGTGCGCAAATCTGGCCATTGATTTCCATTGCAGCTTCCTTTGCGAATGAAAGTGACGCTGCTGATCCGCTTCTGGCCGTAAAACGCCTGTCTTCGCCTCCTTCGTTCACAGCGTTTGTTTTGTTTGTATTGCTATGCTGCTACCTTGTGAGTTATCGTCAGTTCCGTCCCCGACGTTGCCACCTCGTTCAAGTGCATCTCAAACTTTGCCACCTCGCTCAACTGTATCCCCGACATTGCCACCTTGATCTGCAACATGTTGAGTTGTATCGTTTCATGGCATCAAATTTTGGTGCGCAATTAGCTCAGCATGCAACAGCGCAAATATCTCCAGAAGCTCACGGGAACTCGGAAAATTACCGACCTCTGATGGCTGTTGCTCATCAATCTCGATCAAGTCGGCATGACTCCGGGACCTGCTCCAAGCGATCCATTAGCTTTATTTTGGTGCTCACGGGAGACAATCCCAGTGAAGATAACCATCTCTTAAGCTGCACGTCGGACAAACTGTTTTAATCAGTGATGTCCATGGCGTTAAATTCTCCCACTCCTGATTTGTAGTAAGCAATTTCCTCGTATGATTGCTCAATTCAGACTGCCTGTGTTCTCTCTCTTATGTTAAGTTTACAGAAGTTATGTTAGGTTACAGAGTTCTTATACCTAATGTATGTGTATCGTGTATGTTTATGTATGTGTGTGCAGCTGACGTTGTGTAATACAGCCGTCCTGGTCAGTCATACTACAAATAAGAAATTAGAGAAGGATTGGTAGGTTTGGGAAAGGAACTTGAGAAACAGCGCTAAAAAATAAATACTTTTCGGTATTTTTTTTTTATAAACAACTTTGAGCCGAGAGCTAATTTCCAAATAATTCTGCAAGACTCGAGATAAATCCGTGGTCAGCTATTTCTGTCAACCAGGCCTCCAAATCATTCCCACTCAGGTCAATTTCACGCGGTCCGCATCAAGCGAATGCTGTAAACATCCAAGACGATATTGTAATCATCGGAGTCCCAAGCGAGCCCTGAGTCCGCTGACTTAAACAAAAACATCCCCAAAGCGATCCCTAAAGTCCGCTAATATAAACACCAATTTCCGGCCAAGTTTGGATTTCAAATTTATTTCATCATCCTATTTGCCGACTCTCTTGAGTCATTCTCTTTATCAATTTTAAGTCATTCTCTTTATGAATTTTTATGGATAAGCCGAGGTTTGATTATTGATCATTGAACCTGAGAGAGACGGTCAGTTTTTGAGATCCGATTCGAGGAGTTGAATAAATCGAGCAATAGTATATGAGCAGTGAATAAAACAAGACCTATTAAAAAATTGTAATATTGAATAAGTGATTATAAACAAGTGAGAAAGCTACAGTCGAGTGACCGACTGTGAGATACCCGGAACCCAAAGTATTGTGCGTGAAATTAAATAGCCCAAGGACATGGAAAAAACAAAAAGTTGACAAATGAAGATAAATGTTACTGAAAACATCTTGAGCAACGTTCAAAACAGACGAATTCTGCAGCTGTAAGCAGCTGCATTACGAATTTATACTGCCCCCGAAAGCACGCAACACTTTTTTTCACTATTGCCTTTGTCTCTCAGAATAAGAAGAAGGAGCATACACAAAAAATTGATTGTTTAATAACTTCCTTGTTTATCACCGATTTTACTCAAATTTTCAGAAAACGTCCGCAAGTGCCTACTTATTTATTTTATCTATTTGCTTTAAGTCAAAAATTACGACTATAGCTTAAATAAAGCTTTTTACAATTTTCGGGGTCGGAAGTGGGCGTGGCCAAATTTTAAAACAAACTTGATCTGCGTGCAACAGATTCGAATGTTATCACAAAATTTGGTAACTCTAGCTCTTATAGTCTCTGAGATCTGTTGTTTCACACGGACGGACGGACGGACAGACGGACAGACGGACAGACGGACATAGCTAAATCGACTCGGCTGGTATTGCTGATTAAGAATATATATACTTTATGGGGTCGGAGATGCCTGTAACATACATTGTCGATTGGCACTAACTTATATTACCCTTGTACCCTATGGGTACCGGGTATAAAAATAAAAATAAATTTTTGTAATCAATTCACAAGTGAGAAAAATAATTTGCATAGTAGATAGAAATAGCGCTTATTTTATCTACTATTTCTCAGAACATGATTGTAAGTAAAATATTATTATTTAGTACCTCCTAGATGGATCTTAAAACCAAATAACCAGGATGCTATTTTGGGAAAATCTGTTATAATATCATGTTCTGCCGATGGGTTTCCCATGCCAACTGTACAATGGAAGAAATCAATTGGTATGTAGATTGACCTGAAATTATTTGTGAACCTTCTACTTATAAAAAATAAAATAATACAGGTGACTCCAGTGAATATAGAGAGCTTAACAATGGAGCTTCACACCAAAACCCTAATGACATTATTTCAACATACTTAAATGGCACTCTAATTATATCTAGGGTCGGACGGGAGCATGAGGGAAGCTTTTTGTGTCAGGCCAGTAATGGTATTGGCGCAGGTCTAAGTACTTTAATTAAGTTAACTGTACATGGTAAGTAATATTATTGTAATCATAGTAAATCTTATTAACGATCGATTGTTTATATAACACAGCTTGTCCTTCTGTAACAGTTTCTAAAAAACAGTTAACAATTCGACAAGGAGAGCGTGTCACATTGCAATGCGAAGCCACAGGTGATCCACCTTTGGAGGTATCATGGAAAACCAAGTCAAATATAATTGATTCATCTTATAATATTCACTATCACGTTCAAAATTCAATAACGGCTAATGGAGTTTTATCCGAATTGACCATATTACAGGCTGTTATTACAGATGTAGGAGAATATTTTTGCATTGCTACCAATGCATACGGTCATGATAGATCGACCATACAACTAAAAGTTGAAGAGCCACCAAATTTTCCTACAAACTTACATGTTGTGAATTTGGAGAGTCGTTCAGTAACTTTAGCATGGTCATCAAATATTAAGGATTCACTGCAATTGCAAGAACACAATGGATACCCTCAACTTATATTAAATTATATACTACAGTACAAAAAAGCAGGAGGTAAGAATAATTTTTCTAACTATGCATTGTGAAGAAACACGTTTTTGCTATTTGTTACGGTTAATGAAAAACAACCCCAATTTCCTTATTATTTTCCAGGGAAACACCTGGAGCTTTTTTCGGCAAGCCGAAGTTTGTATACCCTTGCAGTCTGCAAGTGGATAATGAAATTAAAACCGTAATTCTTAAGCCGTGAAAACAGCAATAACTCGAAATTTGTAGAAATAATTTTAAGCAAGTAAGAAAGCTACAGTCGAGAGTGCTCGACTGTGAGATACCCGGTGCCTAAACTATTGTGCTTTATATTCAAATGCAATTTGAAATAATACATACTATATGACTACTACTACTTCGATGCTTCATTAAATAAATCGTCGCCCCAAATCGCCGCTGGGCAAACGTTTTTTTGCAAGGAAGGTCTGAGTTCAAATCCCGCAAAAGCCAAGGAATTTTTTTTACATTTTTATTTACATTTTATTTCAGTTCTGCCAATATTAGGTAAACAGTTGTCGAAGCATACTTAGTATGAAAATGGCCGCTTCATGGCGCCATAATATCGGTAATGGCACAGTTATCTTAGCGGCCGTTGCATTTACATTTTGCAAAATCCCTCACAAAACCAAAATATATATAATTAGAAGTCTGCAACTCCAGTTTAGGAAAAGAAATCTAATTTTAATTCAACTGATTGTTGATCACAAACCTATTATATTGAGGCCTCAAACTGAACTTCATTTGGTATTCTGATTTACTTGACGATCAAGCCTCGTTCTCGAGCTTTTCTAAAAATGAGTGAGTTGTCAAATTATTCTCAGTGAGCTGTCGATTTTCACTGAAACTTTAATTACTCTTGGATTCAAGTGTCTTAACTCTTAGATACAAGTGCTCGCTTTAATACAGGAGGGTCCGACACTTCGCGGTTCGCGGTGACGAGAGTGTTCTCTCCTGCTTATTATGCAGCTGTCACAAGCTGCTTGAAGTTTACGGGTTACCGACTCAGCCCTTTGCTCAGCTTTGCCAGTGCACTCCAAACTAGCAATGCACTCCGCGAAGGCCTCGATGTTGAGCGATTCCACCTTGTAACTCTTACGAGTTACTGCGGGATGAAGGACGGGGAACGCCTCCTGCTCATCGATCGTGGTCAATATCGCAAAATGGTCGCTAGCTGTGTACTCCTCACTGAGCTTCCATGTGCACCTCCTGGCTTTGGAGCTGCTCACGAATGTGAGATCCACCATCGAGCCTATTCCCGCTCGACTGAAAGTCTGCTGGTGACCTGTGTTCAGAAGGGCGGTATCCAATTGGGAAAAAGCCTCGAGGACGACGTTACCCCTAGCGTTGGTGCTAGAGCTTCCCCAATCCACGGCCCAGGCGTTGAAATCCCCGGCGATTAGCGACGGGAACCTTCCTCTGGCGTCCGCCACGAGCTGATCCACTCTATCGCTAAATTCGATGAGCGACAAGCTGGGAGCGAGGTAGACGCTGTAGAACCACCACGCCCCTATCCGTTCGCGAACAGAGCCTTCTGCTGACAGAATGTCGCACATCCGGCTTGCTGCGCTGCCACAAGTCCAGAGGCCAGCCTTCCTGGTGCTGTCAGCGGCCCAGTTTGGGTTGGCGAGTACCTTGTATGGTTCGCTAAGGGCATCGAAATCGGCACCACTTTCTCGGACGGATTGCGACAGCAGATCTTGCGCTGCCGCACAATGATTCAAATTAAGTTGAACCATCTTCATGCCTTTCTAGAGGGATTGGCTCTGCTTGGGCAGTATCGCCCGCCGGCCTGATGGTTTACATCCTGTTTTTCAACTCCACGCATCTGTAGCACCTCGCTGGGTTGGTGCACGCTGCAATTTTGTGCCCTTCCGCCAAACATCTGAAGCAGGATTTGACTCTGTCCGTGGTACTGGCACACTTGCTGGCGATGTGACCCACTTCTAAGCACCTGAAACACTTAGGACGCGACTCCAATTCTCTAATGCGGCACCGTGTCCACCCAACTTTAACTTTACCCACCTTGTTGAGTAGGCCTGCCAAGCTGGTCGGTACGGACACTGTCGCTACCTTGCCCCCGTTCGTTGAGACTCTGACGCCTTTGACCGTCACAGTTCCGGTGGGTAGCTGCGCCTGCTCGACGAGCGCGTCCGCCAACTCCTCTCTGGTCACTAGCTCGTCCAGGTCGTGGATGACGAAGACGGACTGGGGCGTGACTGCACGAATGGAGACTCGATCACCCAGCACTCTGCCGATGTTCTCCTTCAGCTCGTTAGTTGCTAGCCCAGAACTTCCGAGCTCCAGCAGCAGGTCACCATTTCCGGTTCTCCTGACGAGTGTACGAGTGGGTACGAGTGACCAGACACAGGACCTCGCTGAAGGTCATTTCCGGGGAAGGGTTGACGGGATCGCGTGGGAGGGGACCACTTTTGTTTCCACTAGCAGAGCCTCCTGTTCTCTGCCGCTGGTTCCTCTGGCGATTGTTTCTCTCTTTTGTGCCGCTCGTTCCCGCGACAGAACCATAACTGGGGATAGCAGGCCTGCCTCCAAGGGCCGGTGAAGTCTGGGCTGACTTCTCGGCAAACACCTGCGCGCTATGGCTCAGGGACGACTAGCATCCTTGGTCCGAGGTCACTAATGGTGACGCCACCTTCCGCGAGTTCTGCTGCAGCAACTCCAACTGCAGTTCCTTGAACCTCGCCAGGGCGTTCATCATGTCCTGATTGGCCCTAGTGCGGACTCTCTGCTCAGTCGCTTTGGCGACTAGGTCGTCCAGGATCGCCCCCATCTCCAAGATCAGAGGCTGGGGCGCCTTGATCTTTTTGGGTGGTGGCAGTATCCGCTCCTCTCTCGGGCCCACAGTGGTCCTGTGCTGCTTCTGGTGCGGGGGGTGCGCTGAAGAGCTGCCGCCTGGAGGGGTCCGCTTCAGTTTTGAGCCTCTCTGAAAGGCGCTCATATCTTGTACATCACTTGTCGCAGGTTCTGGGGCGCCGGCCAAGTGGTCCGCCGGTGCCTTAGTACTATGAGGAATGGTAGTTAGGGCCTCCAGAATCCGTGCCCTTGCCGCGGAGTTTACCGCGGGTGGATTTCCACATATGTGGCTGCCACCTGGAGTAATATTGTTAATACTCGACATTCCTTAGATGTTTGCAGCATAATAACCCTGCTGCTGGGGTTGCGTTTTATACCTTCCGCCAGGTGGTGGGTGCTGCTGACCGATGCGGTGCAGACGCAGACCACCCCGCCGGCCAATGTGGCGCAGACGCGGTGTGGATTTTTAAGAGCTGCAGTTTATACCTACTGCCAGGTGGCGATCCTTTGCCGGCCAGTATGACTCAGACGCAAAGGCGCTCAGTCCACGCAGCCGCCCAATATGGGGGCAGTCGCTGCGATCAGTGTAAGCTGGGGGCCGCCGGAGAGTGGTTGGGTTGCACACTGAGTGGATCCAACGGTGGCCATAAGTTTCCCCATGACTTGACCGGGGGGAGCTATACCGCTCCAACTCGGTCGCCAGAGCCCCGATGTGAGGTGTGTCGCATAAGCGGTGGGGATGGCATTTGGTCTGGTCCTTGACTTTTTACACCAATTAATCCCTCGTGCGAACCGACTCCGAACGCTTTGGCGAAGGATCCAGGACCTTCATCCAAGGAAATCGCACGGCAGCGCGGTAAAGTATGCTACCGTTTCCGGCTGCGATCGCGTACGAGTCCCATAGCTACGACCTTCTGTCAGCGTGCATTAGCAGACGCGACAGCGATCCCTATTGGCAATCAACATCTACCTGCCAGCGCCACCTGGTGGGCAGAGCTGCCAGACCGATCGTATTTGCGCGTTGTCCAACACTGGCGATCAGCTGGCTGTGCGGTCAGCTGTCGTGACCAGCAAGTTGCAGTGGGCGCAGCCACATTTAAACAAAGAGAAAGCATAATGGACAAATTGAAAGAGAAAGCACAACAAACACTCTCTCACCCCTGGACCGACCTGGGGCATCCGAGCAGTGGAGCCACCAGGCCCCTCATAGACTCCAGCTGACTGCGCCCCAGCCAACTGGGTATCACCGGGTCATCTCCTTGCCATATGGACTCCTTTGGACCGGCCTCCGCTGCGGCAAAGCGGGCCAGCGCGGTAACTAACAGGAGCACTGCGGTACTCCGCTGTACTCCGCCACTCCACTTTCCACTCCCCTAAAGTTATGGAAATATTCGGGTATGATATGTTTACATAAAGTGATGGGAATATTCGGAGTACTATGGGACTGGGTATATGGTTCTTAAATATATGCGAAGTCTTATAGGACTATGGATATTAGAGTGTATCGAAAATCAACTTTTTTTGATTTTCGATGACGCTGGGTGCGGAAAAATTGTTAAACCATGTCAAATAAAAGCACAACAAATTTCAGTCTGAAAGGATAATATTCACTATCCCCGCAACGTCCTTGAAAATTTCGAAATTATACTAGAAGAAGAAAGAACTTTTTTTGATTTTCGATGACGCTGGGTGCGGAAAAGTTGTAAAACCATGTCAAATGAAAGCACAAAAAAATTCAGCCCGTAAGGATAATATTCACTATCCCTGCAACGTCCTTGAAAATTTCAAAATTTCAAGCCTTAAATTTGAAGTTTATTGCTAATACCTCCCATGTTAATCATCCGATTATACTCAAATTTTCAGAAAACGACCACTCAAGCTTATTCATTTACTTTATCTATTAACTTTTGAGCGCGTGCCCAAATTTTAAAACAAACTTGATCTGCAACAGATTCCAATGTTGTCACCAAATTTGGTAACTCTAGCTCTTGTAGTCTCTGAGATCTATTAACCAACACGGACAGACGGACAAACGACTCGGCTGGTGACGCTGATTAAGAATATATATATAGATTTCTCCTTCTGCCTGTTACATACGAGGTGTGTTCAAAAAGTAAGGTTACTTTTCAAATTTCGCGGGCAACGTACTCTCGATTACACAGGTCGACAAAAATCGACCTTTTTTTTTGCCGGCGTATAAAAGCCATTGATTCTGATAGATCTGAACCGGTACGTTACTAGTCCGAAACTGAAAAGTTCCCATCACCCACCAATTTTGAGAAAATCGCGGTCAAAGTATCCTGCACTGCTTGAATCGGCACTTTTCAAAGCTTAATAACTCCCAAACCTTAAGTTGCCCAGAGCGGTTATTCAGCTTCGTTGTGAATTTCTCCGTTAATGGCAAGAGTGAAATTCATAGTTGTCCTGCGAACGTCTATTAAAATGTCGTCAGCCATATCGTCCTTGTACTTTTTCCACAGTGCGGTCGGGTTCGACGGATGACATGTGGCTATGATTATTGCAAATAATGCACGAATTTGATTTGATCCAGAAAGAGAAACAGTGGCATCAGCGAGCGTTGAGTCCCAATGTGTCGTTTTCAAGCAAATTTAAACGTTGGCAAGCCTCCCGAAAAGTGGCGCACAGCACACCATCCACAGTACGCAGGGACTCGAAGGATGTAGGGCCTCTTATGTTCACCAAAACCAAGCGAATATAAAAGCATTCGTCTTGGCGTGGATGAACTGTGTATATTCGTCCGAGAGCATCAGTCGAATAGATATCAGCGAAACCATCAACAGCATCGCCTCTTTTCGGCGTTGAAACTTTTCGATGCAGCGTTCCATGTATAATAGCGTGGCATTTCCGAATAGAGTAAAGTCCTTGCGAACGGATCGCTTTCGCATGTAGAAAAGAAATTTGTCAACGTTGTCGCTGGTGGCCGTTCTGCTCTTTGCGCTGCATTCGCGTCCGTAAAATTAGACACGCTGGCCGTTTTCCAAGTGAACAGATAAGTGTACGACCGTCGGATGACGTTCATGAATCGGAAATGAAAACAGACGCCAAATGGCCTCGTTACAACTTACGTAACGTCCAAGTTGAAATTTCGTCACCTCGTCGTTTGCATTCGGATCAGCAATGCCAAACACCGCCATGTCGCTCCCTTTGTTCACATGTTTGCAAATGTATTTGATTGATTTTATAGAGTTGCAGTACTCAACATTGCAGTGCGTTGAAAACGTTTTCGACAAAAGCGGACAATATGAAACGATCCAGCGGTTATCGACGATGACTTTGTTATTTTTACCATCATTTCGATCCATCTCCCGTTGTCATCTGGAGAACGACGCCTATACAATGGTTATCCATCGTTTCCACTGATTGTTTCAGCCACCAACGGACGGGGAAATCGTTTTGTGCAATTTCCGTTTTCCATGCATGGTGATTCTGGGTTGTGGACTCCGCAAGGGCCATGGATTATACTCGTTTTCACAACGGAATGCAGCTCCGGATCAGTTTCTGGATCTGGTATTTCGGCAGAAATAATCGAATCAATATGTTCTGGTCGGATCTTGTCGAACATCCAAAGCAAAATGTGCGCATGTGGTAAGCCACGCTTCTGCCATTCAACCGAGTACATCCAACAACGAACTACGCCAAAACCTTCTGCTTAATGATGTAATCCATAAGAATTTTTACCTTAAGCTTGAATACTCGTGCAGTGATGTCATGTCGTTCGCTGGATGTTTGTCCTTGGTGCATCAAATTCGTAATTTCGGGCCATTTCGGATTGCATGTAAACGTGATAAATAAATCAGGTCGTCCGTAATTCCGCACGTACGTCATCGCATCTTGAGCGTACTCATGCATATGGCGCGGGCTCCCAACATAAGTAGCTGGCAGAATGGTCAAACAACCAATGTTTGCCGCGTGTCCATCAGTAGTGATGGCGTCACGCAAGTGGATGTACTCGTCAGATCATAACTTTGACTGATTGAAACGAATGAAATTGAGACGCTCCGTTTCTACTTTTACATACATGTCGACACAGTACTGCTGAAACAAACGGCGGTATCTCAACAGATGATTGTCAACATCTAGTCGAATCATCAATCGATATGCATAAAAATTCATTGGGCTGACTTTCTTATTCGTTTCTTCTCCTGTAATATGAATTCGAATTTACGTGCAGAATGAAAAGAAGTGATTAAACAAACCTGTCGTTGGATTGACCATCTTTATATTGAAGTGATAGCCATCTTCTCCACGACAGAACATCAACGGATTTTGAAGTGCATCATATGACCGATGAGTCTCATAAACGCGTTGCAATTGTCCATCATCCCGACGCTTGAGAACAATATCGAGTGATTCCACATTCTCGCCAACAATCACCACTGCGACTTCATTGATAGTGGGCGCATTGAATTGTCTTGAATGGCTTCCTGTTGGTCTTTTATCTGCTCTGATAATGATTTTGTGGTCGTCAGAATGCATTGTATCCAAAGCTGTTTTGAACAATCTGACCAATTCATTACACTCATGAAGAAGATTTTGCAATTGTTGTATTATTTCACGTTTAGTTGCAGTGAAAATTTCACAACGCTGATTAAGTTCAACTGCCGAATCACCAACGAAATAGATCTGAAGGAATTTATGATCTTTGTTTGGTGGTGGTAACAAAGCGCCCGCTCGATGGTGAATTTGCCCTTGAATCTGAATTTTGTGATGCAAATTCGTGAAAAATTATAGTTGTTCATGTTGATAAAAGAGTGACGCTATTACCTTATAACTCGGATTGTAGCCTGGTTGTTGAACAACCTCTGCTCCAAATGACGTCATTTCAAAACATCCGTTATATTTTTGTGCGTGCAACAGGAAATGGTTTGATTTGCTTGTATTTCCATATAGAAGCGAATACAATGGCTCTGGTGGATGTGTCAAAACCGGCAATTTTACCTTGCCACCTGCGCAGCATAAGCCGGGAGCTTCCAATCGAAACTTCAGTGCATTTCAGTGCTGACATACCACAGACAATGAACCGATAACAACGCAGCTATGGTCTTTGTAGGACGTTGAGAAATTGTATGCAAATGCAGCGCGATTCAAGTCTGTTCTTGGTACTCTTTGTGTAGAGCGAATCTGTGCTAAACGGGTTCGTCTCGATTCATTTCTTCTGCACGTTCGTCTTGCGTTTGATTTTCATGGACATTCCGACTATATGTTGCTCGACGTGTACGTCGTCCAATGTTTGGCCGTCTTATAGCAGGCTTATTCCTACAAATCACAGGAAGAAATTAAACAAATCTGGACGTCTGATAAAAACGAATAAGAAACCGAATAATATTGAAACGATTTGTTTTTACTTTGACATATATTTCGATACACTACTGTTTTATATAATTTGATATTTTAATTATCTGTTGTTCACCATTACCCTGGAGGATTTTCTAAAAATTTTATTACGTTCTGACCTTCTCCTGTTAGTTACCTACAACTGAAAAAAAATTTGAACCAAATCGGCCCAGCCGTTCTCCAGTAGTTTTTTACAACACATTTTTTGGGCTCCATTTTTATATATATAGATGGTTTGGTCAGTTAAATTAGGGTCAAATTCGTACGTCATGTATATAAGGTCATGTTTTGAAAAAGCTGGCACTGAGACCTGGTCATATAAAAGAGTTTTGTCATTATTGCTGACAAAAAAAACATCAAGAAGCTTAGGTGCCGTTCCTCAAGCATATAACTATTTAGGTCCCCAGTAAAAACGTCAGTATAGTCAGTGCATAATGTAGATACATCGTTAACAAAGTCACTACAGTCGACCGTTCGGTGTGGTCTGTAAACGCATCCGAATAGCATATTTGAAGAGTTTCGACACCCACTTGCTCTTAAAAAGAGGTAAAAGAGGTAACGAAAAAGATTTTGATCAGGTGCTCCTTCTCTTAATTCTTCTCTTAATTCCTCTTCGCGGCCAACAGAAGAGGGGTCAAGAGATAGCGAGGCATTCGCTTGGAGGTCGTGAAGCTTCTGCATGTTCTCAATGCTAATTACCTCGGCTCCCTCGTATTGTGTGACGTGTGCGACCGCCCGTCGTGTAAACACCCAGAGAAGACGCTTAAGCTTTTTTAAGCGCATGGCCTCTTTGAAGATAGCGTAGTTCTCTCTTGAAAGCTGCTCATTTAGGTAGAGGGCTGCCGGCGAATTGATCCCCAAAAGCTGAAGGATTAGTGGCTGCTTAAATTCTCTTTGGTACGCACTAGCCGCACGTAGCATTGCGGCCTTATCTCGCACGTGGTCAAATTTAATAATAATGGTCGGATCCACGGCTGGATTAGGCCTCCTCGGTTTTATACGGAAAATATTACGGATCTTTGGCGGTGGCGTGAGTTTTAAATTGAAGCAGAGAGAGTGGATCAGTGATTTTAAATTTTCATTTTGATCGTAAGGGATCCCGTGGACGCGATGCTCGCGTTGGCCTGTGTTGCAACCTGAGCCTCGATATCACCAAGACGCCCACCCAGATGTTGAGTTTCTTGGGCATTGGCCTCCAACTGCTGCATCTGTTTCTTCAACTGTTCCACACCGGCGACTTCTCTTTCCAGCTGGAGCACCCTTTGAGAAAGTTTTTGTATTTTCTCGCTCATCACATTCACCTTTTCGCTCAGTTCATGTAGAATGCGATCCTCGGATGTTTGAATTAATGTTGTGATTGTGGCAGTAATGCTGGCAGTTTGCTCAGCAAACTTGTTCTCGATTAAATCGAGCAATTGTGATCTAAATGTGTTGGTTCCGTTTTATATTCACGTTCGCTTTGGTTTGGCGTTGGCAAGTAATCACTCAATGATAGCCAGAGAAATATAAAAGTTTTGGTTTGTTTTCGAATTTTTTTTAGTTTTACTGTGACTCGGTTTCTTGGAGTTTGTATATTACTTGTAAAATAGTTGTTTAAATTGCTCTATTTTTTGTGTACGTGTATTCGTTTCGATAATGATAACCATTTTAGAATTTTAAATCATATTTCATATGAAGCGCCATTTTCAAGTATTCTTTAACAACTGTTAACCTAGTTTTGGCAGAACTGAAATAAAATTGTCAACGATTGTCAACACTTAATAGCTTCTACATTTTTTTAATGAAAAGATGCTTTTTATTGTCATAGAGAAGTGTGTGTGAAAGAGAAAAGAGATCGACTGTTCACCAAAAAAATTGCGCCAAACTACAGAAAAAACGAGCGTGACCAAGAAATGACAAAAAATAACAAAATTCACTTTTATAACCCAACTTTGCCGAACTGATATGAAATGTATTATTTAAATAAAGAGGTGAAAAAAATGAATGAAAATTAGAACTCAGAACTTTCTTGCATAAAAAACGCTTGCCCATCGCTTAGACGTCTGGGCTATGCTTTATGTTGCGTAAAAGACAGCGATTGTTACTTCTAATACACACTTTTTCAAAAGGAGGGCGATTTTTTTATTATACCCTTGCAGAGGGTATTATAATTTTGCCATGATATTTTCAACGCAGTGAAGGAGGCATCTCCGACCACATAAAGTATATATATTCTTGATCAGTATCACCAGCCAAGTCGATCTAGCCATGTCCTTCTGTCTGTCTTTCCGTCTGTCCGTCTGTCTGTCTGTCCGTCTGTCCGTCTGTCTGTCGGTTTCTACGCGAACTAGTCTCTCAGTTTTTGAGCTATCGGGCTGAAATTTTCAGCGTAGTCTTACGGCCGAAATCGGACAACTATATCCTATAGCTGCAATAGGAACGATAGCGAAATAAATGTAAAAAAAATTTTAACTTCTCTGTTTTTCAACGAATTTCTATAAACTTCGAGATAAAGTCGTTTTTTTATAGTTCTAAAATTACGGTTTTAATTTCGTTAAGATATATTCGTTTTCTCTTTCAAAGTGAACGGTCGTGTTTTTGTTTTGCGCCTCGTATTTGTGTAAAATCTTTGCTATAAACCACCGGGGTTTATTTAAAACTTCTATCCTGTGTCAATAATAATTCACCGTTTCACTTCGCGTGTGCATGCAGCTGTTTTGTGTATTAATAACTATATTAATTGCAAATTTTAGTTTTGTGCAGCGATCGTTATCTGCATTTTTGCATTCCTCTTTGTGCTTTATCCGTTACGCCGAAATTACAGCTCGACGGCTTAAGCTCCCTAACTCTCGCTCTCTTGCTCTCTTAGTGCACGAACTACTCTTATTTTCTCTTAACTTCTGACTGGTACAGTGGTAACTCGCTATAATGTCTTCTAATGTTGTCTGTGTAATAAAAACCTGCAAGAAAGTAATTTCTGATGAGGACCCTACCATTGGCTGCTGGCTGTGTGACAATGTCGTGCACGCCAAGTGCATTGAACGCACAGGCCGGCTGGCTGATAATTTTGCCAAAATATTGGATTGCGCTACTGCTGTGAGGCTTGTCGCGATGTTGAAAGGAAATGATGTCCTTTATGCGGCAAACCAAAATGGTTTTAAGGAGCTTCTTGTTAGTTTTCGTAAAACTAATGAGGTGCTCCTGGCGCTTGACTCCCAGTTTAATGGCCTTAAGCTATTAAATGAGTCCCCTAAGCGCAAAAAAACCACGGTTGGCACACCGCATTTGGGCGGATCCCAACAACTCGCTACGAGTTCTCAACAGCTGACTCCTCGGCACAGCCCCGACTCCAATATATCTCACTCCAATGATATTAAGATCGGGGGCGAGAAAAGATTCGGCCTCCGAATGTGCCGCGGGAGGGGCAGCGCCACCAATTATATCCGTCGTGTCCGCTGAGGGGTCACAATCAATGACCTCACAGAACCCCACCCAGAAAACTCCCCAGGGTATCAGGCCTGGAATACCGGCTGATATTGGTACTACAAATGTAGTACCGAAAGCCCTAATAGCTATTCCACCTACGAAACAGATATTTGTTTCGCGGCTTTCCAATTATCAAACATCTGAGGATGTTAGTACCTATATCCTAGGTCGCACTAAAGCCGATGAATCCAAGATTAAGGTGGAAAAATTTAAATTTTCTTATGCTAGGGATATTTCATCTTTCAAAATAAATGTCCCTGACGAACTTTTTAACACAATATGCTCTGCTGCATTCTGGCCTAAGTAAGTTGTTGTTAAGGAGTACGAAGCTAAGAAAAAGAAAAAACGGCCTGTAGGGGTTAGTTTACCCAGGCCGGACAAAACCGCTGTGCCATCTACGTCGTCCGCTTCAAAAAACTAACCAATTCTCTTCTTCTTTCCTATCAGAATGCAAGAGGCTTACGTAGTAAGCTTCCCAAATTGTATTCTGATAGCCTTTCATTTGCATCCCAGGTGATTGTGCTCACAGAAACCTGGTTAAAGCCGGAGATTCTAAGCTCCGAAGTTTTTCCAGCTGTGTACACAACGTACAGGCTAGATCGGCCTTCCAGGCGAGGGGGCGGTGTCCTCATTGCGGTTGACTCCAACATCACGTCTGAACTATTAACTTTCGAGGAATGCAGCGATGTTAAATTCCTCTGTGTGACACTATCATTTAATGGTTGTTTTATTCCTACAGGTAGTTCTAGGCTCAAATTTTCGGCCTATACTGTACCGAAAGCCCTTATTCCACCTACGAAACAGATATTTGTTTCTAAACATCTGAGGATGTTAGTACCTATAGGTCGCACTAAAGCCGATGAATCCAAGATTAAGGTGGAAAATTTAAATTTTCTTATGCTAGGGATATTTCATCTTTCAAAATAAATGTCCCTGACGAACTTTTTAACACAATATGCTCTGCTGCATTCTGGCCTAAGTAAGTTGTTGTTAAGGAGTACGAAGCTAAGAAAAAGAAAAAACGGCCTGTAGGGGTTAGTTTACCCAGGCCGGACAAAACCGCTGTGCCATCTACGTCGTCCGCTTCAAAAAACTAACCAATTCTCTTCTTCTTTCCTATCAGAATGCAAGAGGCTTACGTAGTAAGCTTCCCAAATTGTATTCTGATAGCCTTTCATTTGCATCCCAGGTGATTGTGCTCACAGAAACCTG
Organism: Drosophila triauraria; assembly: GCA_014170255.2. Classification (NCBI taxonomy): domain Eukaryota; kingdom Metazoa; phylum Arthropoda; class Insecta; order Diptera; family Drosophilidae; genus Drosophila; species Drosophila triauraria. The sequence goes on from JABJVT010000007.1 coordinate 11,539,510, forward strand.
GTTAAAGCCGGAGATTCTAAGCTCCGAAGTTTTTCCAGCTGTGTACACAACGTACAGGCTAGATCGGCCTTCCAGGCGAGGGGGCGGTGTCCTCATTGCGGTTGACTCCAACCTCACGTCTGAACTATTAACTTTCGAGGAATGCAGCGATGTTAAATTCCTCTGTGTGACACTATCATTTAATGGTTGTTTTATTTTTATTACATGTTCCTACATTCCTCCCTTGTCGGAACTTCCTACTTATTGGAACCACCTTTCCGCTATTCAGGCGGTCTCCAATAGACTTTCGGATAGGGACCACTTAGTAGTTCTAGGGATTTTAACATTCCTGGGGCTATTTGGTCCACAAATGAATCCTCAAATACCCTTTTGACTACAGCACGTCACGACTTTATTGATGGCTTGTTTGACATTTCGCTGTCTCAAGTCAACCATGTACAAAATTCCTTAGATCGCTTGCTAGACCTCTGCTTTGTCTCTGATCCGGCAAGAGTCAGTTTGGTTAGGGTCCCGCCCTTGACGCTACCCGAAGATCCATACCATCCTACTTTCGATGTGACTATCGATATTGGGACTGCTATGGAGAATAAGTCTGATCGGCCAGATAAAAAATTCACTGCTTTCGCAAGGCGAATTTTCGACGGCTGAATAATTTTATATCTGAATTTGATTGGTCCGATCTCTACATGTGCACTGACATGGTGGGTGCCATGGATATTTTTACAATGCCATGAAATCCTTTTTACCGAATGTGTTCCGTTATACTACCCGTCAATCTCCAATAAGCCTCCCTGGTTTAGTAAAGAGTTGACTCGCCTCAAAAATGTTAAGTCCAATCTCTATTCTAAATTTAAACGTAACGGTTCTCAAGCTGTTCATTCTCGCTATTTAGCGGCTCGGTCAAAGTTTACCGTGCTTAACGCGCAGTGTTACAAAACTATTTGACTCGTTGTAGGGTTCAGTTTGCGCAGGACCCAAAACAGTTTTATAATTTTGTCAACACTAAACGTAAGCCTATTACACATCCTTCCTCGCTTTCATTTGAAAATACGACAGCAAACAATGATCAGGCAATCGCCGATCTTTTTGCTCAGTTTTTCAAACCACTTATTCTCCGTCATCCGATTCAAACCAAACCTATTCTTATAGCATGCCCAAATCAAACCTAATCTTCAGTCCTAGCTTAAACGGAAGCTCCCTTCTTTGGATCTTCAACGTGTCAAGCCGGTTTATTCGCCAGGTCCCGACGGAATACCAGGCTGTGTGCTTAGGTATTGTGCCGAGTCCCTGTGCAGTCCCCTTCTAAAATTGTTTACCTTATTCTTAGAAACTTCCCAATTTCCCCTTATTTGGAAGGAATCATTCGTGATTCCTCTCCACAAAAGGTAGCAAAGTGGATGCTAACAACTATAGAGGAATCTCTAAGTTGTCAGCCATCCCAAAACTTTTCGAAAACGTAATTACTCCCCATTTGCAGCACCTGTGTAGATCAGTAATTTCTCCATGCCAACATGGATTTATTAAACGAAGATCAACGACTACTAACCTTCTGGAGCTCACTTCTTTCATAATAAGGGGCTTTCCACAAAATTTGCAGACAGATGTGATCTATACTGATTTCAGTAAAGCATTTGACTCCGTTAATCATTCCCTTCTTGTTAGGAAACTCGACTTAATGGGTTTTCCTGTCGATGTTCTTAGGTGGATCTCAAGTTATCTGAATGGTAGGACGCAAAAGGTTCTATTTAAAAACAACTTGTCGAATGTTCTCCGGGTGACCTCTGGTGTCCCGCAAGGGAGCCACTTGGGTCCCTTACTTTTACTTTATTTATTAACGACCTGCCCAAAGGCTTGACTAACTCCAGAGTACTCATGTACGCTGACGACGTTAAACTTTGTGTGCAATACAAAGACCGCGCTTGCCAGTCGGATTTACAAACAGATCTTAATAACTTTCAAACATGGTGCAATGTTAACTTATTAAACCTGAATGGCTCAAAATGCAAGCTGATGACATTCTCACGTGTCTCTCCCATGCTTGCGACTTATACGCTGAACTGCTGCTCTTTGGAAAGGATCACGCTAGTTGACGATTTGGGTATCCGCCTAGATCCTAAACTGGAGTTTATTGATCATATTTCGTGTATTGTGAATAAAGCCAGGGTGTGCTTGGATTTATTAAACGGTGGTCGAAGGAATTCGATGACCCCTACGTCACGAAGAATTTATACACTTCGTTAGTTCGTCCTATTTTAGAATATGGATCTTGCGTTTGGAGTCCCCAGTGGGACGTTCACAGCAAACGCATTGAGTCTGTTCAAAAGAACTTTTACTTTTGCTCTTCGTGGCTTAAACTGGGATGCAAACCTTAGGTTGCCCTCTTATTCTAGTAGACTTCTCCTGATTAACCTACCTTCCTTAGCAAACCGTAGAACGATGTTAGGCATTGTCTTTATGTATAATCTGATCCGTGGTGACGTGGAAAGCAGCGATCTATTGGGTCAGTTGAATTTCCACGTACCATGTAGAACCACAAGATCCTACCTGCCTTTGGTTTTGCACCACTGCAGAACATCGTATGAAATTCATGAACCTTTTAGAGTATTATGTGCAAATTATAATGATTTGTATAAAATTACCTCATCTGTAGATAGCCTTCCTAAACTAAAAACATTAATCTTAACCCACCTAGTACACATGCAAGATAACAATCGAGCTGCCTGATAGTAGTTTATATTTCCTCGCATTCTTTTATCTATACTTTTCTTTCGCGCCTATTTAACACCTAACCCTAACAAGCCCGGGCTTGGTTTTAAATGGCCACTTGAGTGTACTGACCGTAGTGCATCTTCAACGCACAAGAAAAAAAAAAAAAGATCGGACAACTATATCATATAGCTGCCAGAGAAGGGATCGGTCGATTTATATGAAAATGTAAAAATCCACATGTAAAATGTAAAATTTACAAAATTTACATAATTTGATTTCTGCATAAGACAGTCGTCTGGGTGAACAACTAAAGTTCTTCGACTTTTCAAGACATATCTTCATCTCGCATCTTACGAACGGAACATCGGGTCAAACTGCTTAAATATATGCAGTTTCTATAATCCTGTTAAATCTACCTTTGATTTCATAGCCTTGTTGTTTTTGTTGTTTGTTTCATCTTCCCCATAGTTGTACTGTTGACCATTTACAATGTTTATGTTAAACATGTCTTTTTCAAAGCTCTTCTTAAGAATCTCAACTCAATCTCAAACTGTTCTATAGTTTATTTCCCATATTTTTATTTCCTAATAGTTTATTCCTAGTTGCTTTGTTACTTAAAAGTTGATTCATTACAGTTTCTCTACATAACAGTTTGTTCTTAGGTAACTCGTTCCTTAATAGTTGATTCATAACAGTTTCATTCCCTAACAGTTGATTCATAACATTTTTCTGTCTTAACAGCTCTTTCATAAATAACTCATTATCTAACAGCTCCACACCAGCTTAATTTTCTGACTTAGGGCCGGTTTATACCCTCCCTGTCAAACTGCCTGACAACTAATGTCCGGAAAATATAGTCACCAGATTAAAGCAATTTGATTTCCTGCCTTTAAAAAATTTATATGACTGTTAACTTTACTGTTATTAATCGATTATTGCTATAAAGCAGGTGTTGGCACCCATACACACACAGTTTTTTAGTGCCTTTGTATGCGAAGCTAAAAGACCCGAATGATACTAACAGACCCGAATGATACTAACAGACCCTAACGATTTGCTTCTCTGCTGCTTTGAGAACCAAGCAATTGTATACAGGCTTCTCGGTAGCTTCTCTGTCGCAGCGGCACCTGAACATATATATCGAAGTTGTTTTTACATAGCTCCGAAGTTTGTTATGTTAGCCTAACAGAATCCCGAACAAACACGAAGCGCTTATACTATACATGTGACTACAGCGCTGCCTGACAAGTTTTCCTATACACTGTGCATACGACGCTGCCGACCCCTGCTATAAAGCACTGAACTGTCACTCCGGTGAAAAAATATACAAATTGAAAAAATGTCGGGAAACAAAATTCGCGGAAAACACCGTAAAGTCAAAGCCTGGAAAGTTTTGCTCTTGAGTTTACTGTCCAGTCAGGAGTACCACGGCTGTGGAAGATCATTTTAAGAAGAAAAACAAACCAGAGTTTGATGCAGAGAAGAGGGAAATGTATCCGCACTGGTGGAGGAGTGCCAACCTCTATCTCTGTTTCAGCCATCACTGCAAAGATGGGTAGTATCATGAAAACAAACGCAAGCATTCAAGACAGCTATCCGTCTCTTTTTATTGTTATCGGTTATCGGAAATAATTTTGTTTCCGGCCCGGAAAATATTTTACAGGGAGTCTGGGTCTCGGCTAAGTTAGCTCTCACATTTATACGATAGGAAATAAAATGTTCTAAGCCGGAACTTTATCTGGCCTCAAAATTTTAACAGGGAGGGTAGGAACCGGCCCTTAATAAATATAAATCTTTTGCTAGTGTTTTATTTATTGTATTTAGTGACGCTTCAGTATTCGAAATATCCTTATGTGTAGACTTAAGGGTGTTTAGATCTAAACTCAGACCGTTAGCCGCCATAAAATTCCTTTCCAAAACCACTTCATGACTGATGGACTCTTCTGCTACGACAATGAACTCATTATTTATTTTATTTGTTTCTTTGAAAGTATAACATAGTGTTTTTCCGTAAGCTTTAAGTGGGTTTTTTTTTAATCCATAATATTGGGACTTCAAAATGTCCAACGAAATGCTGATCGGAACTAACGATCTTTTGATGAACGAAACTGCGCTCCCAGAGTCTATGAGTCATTCCGCGGAAATGGGATATTCTAGATCGTACTAAAAAAAATTGAATATATCTTCTTCTTCTATATATATAAAAATGGATTGCTGTTCGTTAGTCTCGCTAAAGCTCGAGAACGGCTGGACCGATTTAGCTAATTTTGGTCTTGAATTATTTGTGGAAGTCCAGGGAAGGTTTAAAAGTAAAGAAAAATATGAGTATGCAGCCAATGACCATTTTCAACAGCCATTTTCTTTTCACATACATAACTAAAACGGCTGCTTTGATATTATTGTCAGGTAATTTTCGTCAAACATTTCCTGTCGTTTGTATAAATGGTGAGTCTAGAACTGTTAAAGGGTACTATATATATGTGCGTGTACTTTTCTCATTTTCTCAAGACCAAGACGAGCAAATATAGGAAGGCGAACGCGTAGTACAAATGGGGTATTACAAAGACGATCACGGAGTGCAGATGAAGGTAATGCACGAAACAGATCTGTTGACACCGTACCTGTAGTGAATCTTTAAGGTGGTCCCGAATACATCGTGCTGTTTTGGCTGAAATGATTAATGTAGGGATACATTGAAATGAAGGACGCAATATGTCCGCGACTCTTCCGCGATACTTTTGCGACTCTTCCGCCATACTTCCGCGATACTTTCGCGATTCTTCCGCGATACTTCCGCGACTCTTCCGCGATACTTCCGCGATACTTCCGCGATACTTCCGCGATACTTTGCGATATTTCAGCGATACTTCCGCGATGCTTCAGCAATACTTCCGCGACTTCCGCGACTTCCGCGATACTTCCGATACTTCCGCGATTCTTCCGCGATATTTCAGCGATACTTCCGCGATATTTCAACTATACTTCCGCGACTCTTCAGCGATTCTTCCGCAATACTTCCACGATACTTTCGCGATACATCCGCAATACTTTCGTGATACTTCCGCGATACTTCCGCGACTCTTCCGCGATACTTCCGCGATTCTTTCGCAATACTTCAACGACTTTTCCGCGATACTTCAGCGATACTTCAGCGATACTTCCGCAATACTTCCCCGACTCTTTCGCGATTCTTCCGCGATACTTTCGCGATTATTCCGCTATAATTCAGCGATATTTCAGCGATACTTCCGCGATATTTCAACGATACTTCCGCGATTCTTCCGCAATTCTTCCGCGATACTTCCACGACTCTTTCGCGATTCTTCCGCGATACTTTCGCGATTATTCCGCTATAATTCAGCGATATTTCAGCGATACTTCCGCGATATTTCAACGATACTTCCGCGATTCTTCCGCAATTCTTCCGCGATACTTCCACGACTCTTTCGCGATACTTCCGCGATACTTCCACGACTCTTCCGCTATACTTCCCGACTCTTCCGCGATTCTTCCGCGATACTTTCGCGACTCTTCCGCGATAATTCCGCGACTTCCGCGATACTTCCGCGATTCTTCCGCGATATTTCAGCGATACTTCCGCGATATTTCAACGATACTTCCGTGACTCTTCAGAGATTCTTCCGCGACTCTTCCGCAATACTTCCACGATAGCTTCGCGATACATCCGCAATACTTTCGTGATACTTTCGCGATTATTCCGCTATAATTCAGCGATATTTTAGCGATACTTCCGCGATATTTCAACGATACTTCCGCGATTCTTCCGCAATTCTTCCGCGATACTTCCACGACTCTTTCGCGATTCTTCCGCGATACTTTCGCGATTATTCCGCTATAATTCAGCGATATTTCAGCGATACTTCCGCGATATTTCAACGATACTTCCGCGATTCTTCCGCAATTCTTCCGCGATACTTCCACGACTCTTCCGCGATACTTCCGCAATACTTCCCGACTCTTCCGCGATTCTTCCGCGATACTTTCGCGATTATTCCGCGATATTTTAGCGATACTTTCGCGATATTTCAACGATACTTCCGCGATTCTTCCGAGATGCTTCCGCGATACTTCCGCGATAATTCCGCGATATTTCAACGATACTTCCGCGATATTTCAACGATACTTCCGCGACTCATCCGCGACTCATCCGTGGTTCTTCCATGATACTTCCGCGATTCTTCCGCAATTCTTCCGCGATACTTCCACGACTCTTTCGCGATACTTCCGCGATACTTCCACGACTCTTCCGCTGTTTCCCGACTCTTCCGCGATTCTTCCGCGATACTTTCGCGACTCTTCCGCGATACTTCCGCTCTCCGCAAATATTCCGCGATATTTCAGCGATACTTCCGCGATATTTCAACGATACTTCCGCGACTCATCCGCGACTCATCCGTGGTTCTTCCATGATACTTCCGCGACTCAAGCGGGAAAATCTATTTTACATATAGTCTCTGATACATAGCATGCGGCGCGTGATACATTGTTTGACATCTACTCATTGTTTTCTGCTCAGTTAGAATTATGTTACACACCGGTATTGTGTTCACCGTGAAATTGTGATGCAGGCATTTGTCTTTACGGTGGTAAGTTGAACTATGTAAATTATGTGGATCGTGCATTTGAGGTTAAATTCACCACTCTTTCCGTAGTCCAAAATGCCTAGAGGACGACGTGCGAACATCGGCCGCCGCACAAGACATGCAAGCCAGCAACAAGTGTATTCACAGAACTTAAGCGAAGAAAGGCAAAATATAATAAGAGAAAATGCACGATTGGGACAACGCGTGAGGATACGAAGTTAATTGGCATCATACAATCGCTTGGAGTTCTAATGATCCCACCGCGAACTACAGTGATGATGAAAATTTAGATATTGGACCACGACTATGACGACGATGTGCCGATATTGCAATGCGTTAAAGTTTAAAAGAGAAACGGCTGGATTGTGCTGCGCAAGTGGAAAAGTCAAACTGGATCCATTACTTACACCACCACAGCCACTGAAACCATTGTTCGATGGAAGTGATCCCGATTCCAGCCATATTCTCCAACACATCCCTGAATACAATATCTGCTTTCGCATGACTTACTTTGGAGCTAATATCTTTCGAGAAGGCCACTTCCAAGGTAGCAATACAACAAACATAACCAATCAAATAACAACTACATATACACCACACACTGCACCATCACACGATCAGAAGTTACACCGTATTCTTCAACAAATGATTGTTTGCAATTACAGATACAAGGACAAATATATCATTTGCATGGTTCAATGTTGCCAACACCAGATGAACAGAATCAATTTCTGCAAATATATTTCATTTCGTCGATGGTGGATCACCTGAATGTGCGGTGCAATATACAGGAACACAACAGTTAAAGAGACTAATTATTGAAAAGTTGCAAGCATTTTTCACTCAAATAATGCTGTGGTTAATATGCTCGAAACAGCATAGGAACGAATGCTATTAAATACGCAAGAATAATAATAATAAAAGGCAACCATTAACGGAAAGTACGCAGGTGAAAATGTATGTATTCCTCGAATACCAATTATTCCGACTGATCTTCCGCTTGACTTCAATTTCACTGCAATTTTCAGTTCGCCTTGCAGTTCGCGTTCGCAATGACAATTAACAAGTCGCAAGGCAAATCGCTTAGTGTTTGCGGGATAAATTTAGAAAATCACTGTTTTCACATGGCAGTTATATGTTGCGTGTTCACGAGTTGGGAAACCATCCGCTTTGTTTGTGTTAACGTCAGACCAAAAAACAAAAATGTGGTTTACCAAAGAGCACTTCAATGAAACGGATTCATTCACTTTCATTCACTTAGAGAAGTTCAACTAAATAACACTTCATTTTTGTATTCGAAATGAATTCATTACTGTTGTGAAATGAAATAAAACTTTTCCTTTTCAAATATAAAACAAACAAAAAAAATGTTTCTTCATCTTTTAATCACCAAACGAAATGTTACATAAAACGCAGACATCTGGTGGCGAAACGGAGTTCGCCGGGTCAACTAGTCTTACATAATTGTTGTTAGTGTTCGCGGTCTTCCCTTGTCGGCACTGGCCCATCTCGCCGCAGGCAGAACAGGACTCTATTTCCCGTTTCGGCTTGTGACAGTCCTTTGCGAAGTGCCCCTTTGAGTTGCAGTTCCGACAGCGAAGATCATCTGTTCCTGTCAGAGCAGTGCTGTTCTTGCCTTCTCCGTCCACTCCTGCTTTTGGGAGGCATATGTTGACGAAAGACTGCCGCATCTCCTGTGGACCTCTGAAGCGTTGGATGCGAGCCTGGTCTCTCAAGTTTGCTGTGGGTATTCCTCAATGATTTCCTCCATAACCTCTTCGTTGTCCATCTTCTTCTCCAAGTACATGGCGAATCTCTCTCCTTGCTGCCAAGTTCATTGCCCGAACTGTCGTCTCATTTCCGACTTGGAAGCGAGTTCGTCAAAAGCCATGACTTGCTGGTCACATAGCTTGTCGAAGGGTTTTAGCATGCGACTTGGACTCGCATGCAGCCAGCGTTGAGCGTTGCCTTTCATCTTGTTGACGAAGATCATGTGCAAGAAATCAGCGTCGAGTTCGTATATGCGTCCAATGTTTTGAGCTGGTTCACCCAACTGCGTGCGCAAATCTGGCCATTGATTTCCATTGCAGCTTCCTTTGCGAATGAAAGTGACGCTGCTGATCCGCTTCTGGCCGTAAACGCCTGTCTTCGCCTCCTTCGTTCACAGCGTTTGTTTTTGTTTGTATTGCTATGCTGCTACCTTGTGAGTTATCGTCAGTTCCGTCCCCGACGTTGCCACCTCGTTCAAGTGCATCTCAAACTTTGCCACCTCGCTCAACTGTATCCCCGACATTGCCACCTTGATCTGCAACATGTTGAGTTGTGTCGTTTCATGGCATCAAATTTTGGTGCGCAATTAGCTCAGCATGCAACGGCGCAAATATCTCCAGAAGCTCACGGGAACTCGGAAAATTACCGACCTCTGATGGCTGTTGCTCATCAATCTCGATCAAGTCGGCATGACTCCGGGACCCGCTCCAAGCGATCCATTAGCTTTATTTTGGTGCCCACGGAGACAATCCCAGTGAAGATAACCATCTTTAAGCTGCACGACGGACAAACTGTTTTAATCAGTGATGTCCATGGCGTTAAATTCTCCCACTTCTGATTTTTAGTAAGCAAATGTCCCACTTTAGAATTTCCTCGTATGATTGCTCAATTCAGACTGCCTGTGTTCTCTCTTATGTTAAGTTTACAGAAGTTATGTTAGGTTACAGAGTTCTTATACCTAATGTATGTGTATCGTGTATGTTTATGTATGTGTGCAGCTGACGTTGTGTAATACAGCCGTCCTGGTCAGTCATACTACAAATAAGAAATTAGAGAAGGATTGGTAGGTTTGGGAAAGGAACTTGAGAAACAACGCTAAAAAATAAATACTTTTTGGTATTTTTTTTATAAACAACTTTGAGCCGAGAGCTAATTTCCAAATAACTCTGCAAGACTCGAGATAAATCCGTGGTCAGCTATTTCTGTCAACCAGGCCTCCAAATCATTCCCACCCAAATCAATTTCACGCGGTCCGCATCAAGCGAATGCTGTAAACATCCAAGACGATATTGTAATCATCGGAGTCCCAAGCGAGCCCTGAGTCCGCTGACTTAAACAAAAACATCCCCAAAGCGATCCCTAAAGTCCGCTAATATAAACACCAATTTCCGGCCAAGTTTGGATTTCAAATTTAATTGGCAAATTCATCATCCTATTTTCCGACTCTCTTGAGTCATTCTCTTTATCAATTTTAAGTCATTCTCTTTATGAATTTTATGGATAAGCCGAGGTTTGATTATTGATCATTGAACCTGAGAGAGACGGTCAGTTTTTGAGATCCGATTCGAGGAGTTGAATAAATCGAGCAATAGTATATGAGCAGTGAATAAAACAAGACCTATTAAAAAATTGTAATATTGAATAAGTGATTATAAACAAGTGAGAAAGCTACAGTCGAGTGACCGACTGTGAGATACCCGGAACCCAAAGTATTGTGCGTGAAATTAAATAGCCCACGGACATGGAAAAAACAAAAAGTTGACAAATGAAGATAAATGTTACTAAAAACATGTTGAGGGGTCACAATCAATGACCTCACAGAACCCCATCCAGAAAACTCCCCAGGGTATCAGCCCTGGAATACCGGCCGATATTGGTACTACAAATGTAGTACCGAATGCCCTAATAGCTATTCCACCTACGAAACAGATATTTGTTTCGCGGCTTTCCCCTAATCAAACATCTGAGGATGTTAGTACCTATATCCTAGGTCGCACTAAAGACGACGAATCCAAGATTAAGGTGGATAAATTCAAATTTTTTTATGCTAGGAATATTTCATCTTTCAAAATAAATGTCCCTGACGAACTTTTTAACACAAAATGCTCTGCTGCCTTCTGGTCTAAGTATGTTCTTGTTAAGGAGTACGAAGCTAAGAAAAAGAAAAGACGGCCTGTAGGGGTTAGTTAACCCAGGCCGGACAAAACTGTTGTGCCATCTACGTCGTCCGCTTCAAAAAACTAACCAATCCTCTTCTTTATTCCTATCAGAATGCAAGAGGCTTACGTAGTAAGCTTCCCAAATTGTATTCTGATAGTCTTTCATTTGCATCCCAGGTGATTGTGCTCACAGAAACCTGGTTAAAGCCGGAGATTCTAAGCTCCGAAGTTTTTCCAGCTGTGTACACAACGTTCAGGCTAGATCTTCCTTCCAGGTGAGGGGGCGGTGCGCTCATTGCGGTTGACTCCAACCTCACGTCTGAACTATTAACTTTCGAGGAATGCAGCGATGTTGAATTCCTCTGTGTGAAACTATCATTTATCGCTTATCATTATAATCTTAACAAACTTAGTACACATGCAAGATAGCAATCGAGCTGCCCAATAGTAGTTTATATTTCCTTGCATTCTTTTACCTATACTTTTCTTTCGCACCTATTAACGCCTAACCCTAACAAGCCCGTGCTTGGTTTTGAAGGGCCACTTGAGTGTACTGACCGTAGTGCATATCAACGTCCAAGATATAACCGTCTTTCCGCTGCCGCTGTTGACAGCGCAGCTGCGTGACTTAGACTTCTTTAGCTCCTAAGTCATATTTATAAGACAAGATACTCCTGAGAGCTTGGAGCGGCAACGACAGCCCCCAAATTGATAAAAGCAAATAAAATTGAATTTAATAAATGAAACCAAAAGTGAATAATTATTGAAACTACTTTGTGAAAACTACAATTTGTAGGGGCAAAACTGGTCACTGTAATTTGGACAATCCGAAGGCCGCGTGTCCAAGAAAAGCCGAGGTTACGGGTACGACGCGAACTCTACCCTCTGCCTATTTGCCGAAAACTCTTGGACCGACCACATCGCAGACGCGCTGCACAAGTTTCACCAAGTCCCCAAATCTTTGAATATTTTAAAAATATATAGCCATCCATCGACTTCAACCCCCTTAGTGGGTATATTTTCACCAATTCTCAGTGCTAACATAGAAAATAGAAGGGTAAATTCTATAGGCGAGAATACTGTATTGCTTCCCTTGTTCTGGGGGCAAAGCCCAGCTTATATTGCGACAGGCGGATATCGGCAAGCAAGCGGACAAGCAGCTTGAAGATACGAGGGAGGGGAGTAGCTACAAAATTAAACTTTCTGCATGCAAATAGCAGCACCAATATTTTTATAGCAATATAGCAATATATGTTAGCAAAAAATTAAAGTGCAAGTTTATATGTAAGCATCCCGATAATAGCCCTATTGAATATTTATTTCTTGAAATTATAAATCAATTTAGAGCTTATCAATTTAATTCTTATCGGATGCATTTACCGCCCACGTTGCAATATTAATTATAGCGAAGTAATAAATCTGATATCAGATATTTCATTAAGACATTTTATTAGCTGGTGATCTCAATAGCAACATGTTGCGAGAAACAAATCTCAAAGTGAAATAGAAACATAAGGTCTAAAATTAGTAAACTCTGTGTTTCCAAAACATTTTAGCAAAGCATGAAGCTCTTTCTAAGATGTCTTCTTCGTTACTGAAAAAATATATTTTTTGTGACCAACTCATCGTGCCTTTGTTCTCAAAACATGACCTTATATATTTGAACTACAACTTTGACCTGCAATACAATGACGAATCAATACTATTTAGAGACTTTAAGAACATTTACTATGAACTGCTTATGGCCGAACTCGACAGATGCAACTTGAATAATATTTTCATATCTTCAACGGTAGACTAGCAGCTCACAATACTTCAAAACAATATCAGCTACCTGAAAGATACTTATGTTCCAATCAAAAGCAAAGTAATAAAATATTTAGTTAAACCATGGTTTAATAATGAACTTCAGCAGGCAATTATGTCGCGAAACGATGCATATCAAAAGTGGTATAAGGCTCCACAACACCACGGACACTTTAAGCTATTAAGACAGACCGTGACTTAACTAATTGAATCTGCGAAGACAAACTTTTTTAGTCGTAGATTCAAAAATTCAAAATCAACTAGACAACATGGAAAGAAATTATATGATTAGGAATAGGTAAACAAAAAGCAAAAGCGGAACAGGAAGTTGACATAGAAGAACTGAACCTAAGGCTGTCAGAATGCAATGTACCTGAAATCTGCAATAACAATATGAACCTGAGATCAGTACCTGAAAATCTTTGTGATAATAAGTTTAGATTTGTGTGTGTCAATCAGTGTAAAGTTCTTGTCAATATTCTTAAAATCAAATCGGACGCTGTTGGACTAGACGATATAAACCCAAAATTTTTAAAATAATTGCTTCCGAAAATCTTAGGATTTATCACGCCCATTTTTATACCCGGTACCCATAGGGTACAAGGGTATTATATGTTAGTGCCAACCGAGAATGTATGTAACAGGCAGAAGGAGGCATTTCCGACCCCATAAAGTATATATATTCTTGATCAGCATCACCAGCCAAGTCAATTTAGCCATGTCCGTCTGTCCGTCTGTCCGTCCGTCCGTCCGTCCGTCCGTCCGTGTGAAACAACAGATCTTAGAGACTATAAGAGCTAGAGTTACCAAATTTGGTGACAACATTGGAATCTGTTGCACGCAGATCAAGTTTGTCTTAAAATTTGGCCACGCCCACTTCCGGCTCCGAAAATAATAAAAAACGGTATATAAGCAATATGCGTGATTTTCGGCGTAAAGTAAATAAATAGTCTTAATAAGTAGGCAATCGTGGACGTGTTCTGAACATTTGAGTAAAATCGAATGATAAACATAGAAGTTATTAAACAATAAAGTTTCTGAGAGAGAGAGAGAGAGAGAGAGCGCGGACTTGCGTGTTGCTCAACATGTTCCTAGAAGCATTTGTCTTTGTTGGGTGTTGCTCAGCATGTTCCTAGCAACATTTGTGTATGTACCATTTGGTATCAATTTAAATATATTTTAGCTTAGTATATTATTACACTTACTACTATGATATTATTATTATTATTACACCTTTCAGCCAAATTATCTTTTCCCACAGCACCATTCTTACGACTTTTAAAATGAAATTATCTTCACTTTATCTTCTATCTTCTATATATATTAAAATGGATTGCTGTTCGTTAGTCTCGCTAAAGCTCGAGAACGGCTGGACCGATTTGGCTAATTTTGGTCTTGAATTATTCGTGGAAGTCCAGGGAAGGTTTAAAAGTAAAAAAAATATGAGTATGCAGCCTATAGCCATTTTGAACAGCCATTTTCTTTTTCACATACATAACTAAAACGGCTGCTTTGATATTATTGTCAGGTAATTTTCGTCAAACATTTCCTGTCGTTTGTATAAATGGTGAGTCTAGAACTGGTAAAGGGTACTATATATATGTGCGTGTACTTTTCTCATTTTCTCAAGACCAAGACGAGCAAATATAGGAAGGCGAACGCGTAGTACAAATGGGGTATTACAAAGACGATCACGGAGTGCAGATGAAGGTAATGCACGAAACAGATCTGTTGACACCGTACCTGTAGTGAATCTTTCAACGTGATCCCAAATATATCGTGCTGTTTTGGCTAAAATGATTAATGTAGGAATACATTGAAATGAAGGACGCAATATGTCCGCAACTCTTCCGCGATACTTCCGCGATTCTTCCGCGATACTTCCGCGATTCTTCCGCGATATTTCAGCGATACTTCCGCGATATTTCAACTATACTTCCGCGCCTCTTCAGCGATTCTTCCGCAATACTTCCACGATACTTTCGCGATACATCCGCAATACTTTCGTGATACTTCCGCGATACTTCCGCGATACTTCCGCGATACTTACGCGATACTTCCGCGATACTTCCGCGATACTTCCGCGATACTTCCGCGATTCTTCCGCGATACTTTCGCGACTTCCGCGATACTTCCGCGATTCTTTCGCGATATTTCAGCGATACTTCCGCGATATTTCAACTATACTTCCGCGACTCTTCCGCGATACTTTTGCGACTCTTCCGCGATACTTCCGCGATACTTCCGCGATACTTCCGCGATACTTCCGCGATTCTTCCGCGATACTTCCGCGATTCTTCCGCGATATTTCAGCGATTCTTCCGCGATATTTCAACTATACTTCCGCGACTCTTCAGCGATTCTTCCGCAATACTTCCACGATACTTTCGCGATACATCCGCAATACTTTCGTGATACTTCCGCGATACTTCCGCGATACTTCCGCGATACTTCCGCGATACTTCCGCGATACTTCCGCGATACTTCCGCGATACTTCCGCGATACTTCCGCAATACTTCAGCGATACTTCTGCGATTCTTCCGCGATACTTCCGCGATATTTCAGCGATACTTCCGCGATACTTCCGCGATACTTCCGCGATACTTCAGCGATACTTCCGCGATACTTCAGCGATACTTCCGCGAAACTTCCGCGATACTTCTGCGATTCTTCCGCGATACTTTCGCGATTATTCCGCGATATTTCAGCGATACTTCCGCGATATTTCCGCGACTCTTCAGCGATTCTTCCGCGACTCTTCCGCAATACTTCCACGATAGTTTCGCGATACATCCGCAATACTTTCGTGATACTTCCGCGATACTTCCGCGACTCTTCCGCGATACTTCCGCGATACTTCCGCGATTCTTTCGCAATACTTCAACGAATCTTCCGCGATACTTCAGCGATACTTCCACGATACTTTCGCGATACATCCGCAATACTTCCGCGATACTTCCGCGATACTTCTGCGATACTTCCGCGATACTTCCGCGATACTTCCGCGATACTTCAGCGATACTTCAGCGATACTTCCGCGATACTTCCGCGATACTTCTGTTCAGTCTCAGCAATATGTATATGCAATAACAAAAGTAGCGATTATCAGGTCGAGCGCAAATGCATATTATGCTGACATGAAGAAGTCGAATTGGGCACCGTTTCCCATTTCTGCATAGATCATAATACACAGTAACCCACATTTCTTCTACACACAATTTCGTTGACATAAGCATATTCTTTATACTTTGTTTAGCTATAAATACCGTTAAGTTTCCTCAATAAAATCAGTAACTGTTTTGACCAAAACGCAAGCTTTACTCATTTCCCTGCATTCAACAGAGGCTGTCGCTGAGTCTTCAGTCCCTCATATGCACCATCCTTAGTCCAACTGGTTCATGTTCTAGTTGCGGCGACACAAGGCAGACAGTTCATGTACTGTATGCCAGGCACCTTAGCCAACACAATAACAACTTCCGCGATACTTCCGCGATACTTCCGCAATACTTCCCCAACTCTTCCGCGATTCTTCTGCGATACTTTCGCGATTATTCCGCGATATTTCAGCGATAGTTCCGCGATATTTCAACGATACTTCCGCGACTCTTCAGCGATTCTTCCGCGACTCTTCCGCAATACTTCCACGATAGTTTCGCGATACATCCGCAATACTTTCGTGATACTTCCGCGATACTTCCGCGACTCTTCCGCGATACTTCCGCGATACTTCCGCTATTCTTTCGCAATACTTCAACGACTCTTCCGCGATACTTCAGCGATACTTCCGCGATACTTCCGCGATACTTTCGCGATACTTCCGGAATACTTCTCCGACTCTTCCGCGACTCTTCCGCCATTCTTCCGCGATACTTCCGCGACTCATCCGCGACTCATCCGTGATTCTTCAGTGATACTTTCGCGACTCAAGCGGGAAAATCTATTTTACATATAGTGCCATCTCTGATACATAGCATGTTTGACATCTACTCATTGTTTTCTGCTCAGTTAGAATTATGTTACACACCGGTATTGTGTTCACCGTGAAATTGTGATGCAGGCATTTGTCTTTACAGTGGTAAGTTGAACTATGTAAATTATGTGGATCGTGCATTTGAGGTTAAATTCACCACTCTGTCCATAGTCAAAAATACCTAGAGGACGACGTGCGATCATCGGCCGCCGCACAAGACATGCAAGCCAGCAACAAGTGTATTCACAGAACTTAAGCGAAGAAAGACAAAATAGGAGGACACGAAGATCATTGGCATCATACTATCGCTTGGCATTCCAATATGATCCCACTGCGAACTACAGTGATGATGAAAATTTAGATATTGGACCACGACTATGACGACTATGTGCCAATATTGCAATACGTTAAAGTTTAAAAGAGAAACGGCTGGATTGTGCTGCGCAAGTGGAAAAGTCAAACTGGATCCACTACTTATACCACCACAGCCACTGAAACCATTGTTCGATGGAAGTGATCCCTATTCCAGCCGTATTCTCCAACACATCCTTGAATACAATAACTGCTTTCGCATGACTTACTTTGGAGCTAATATCTTTCGAGAAGGCCACTTCCAAGGTAAGAATACAACGCACATAACCAATCATATAACAACTACATATACACCAGACACTACACCATCACACGATCAGAAGTTACACCGTATTCTTCAACAAATGATTGTTTGCAATTAGAGATACAAGGACAAATATATCATTTGCATGGTTCAATGTTGCCAACACCAGATCAACAGCATCAATTTCTGCAAATATATTTCACTAGCTGCCCCGGCGAACTCCGTTTCGCCACCAGATGTCTTCGTTTTATGTAACATTTCGTTTGGTGATTAAAAGATGAAGAAACATTTTATTTGTTTGTTTTATATTTGAAAAGGAAAAATTTTATTTCATTTCACACGGACAGACGGACAGACGGACATGGCTAAATCGATTCGGCTAGTGACGCTGATCAAGAATATATATACTTTATAGGGTCGGAGATTTATCCTTCTGCCTGTTACATACATTCTCGGTTGGCACTAACTTATAATACCCTTGTACCCTATGGGTACCGGGAATAAAAAACATTCTGATTGGCTAAAGTGCATGGAAATTATAATTCAAAAATGCTGTTTGCAACAAAATTTACATCATGGATGCCCAAAAAAGGATTTTACTGAGGTTTAAAATAGGACGAAATTCCTGTCTGTTATCTGAGGGGGTGTGCGAAGGGGTGAAAACGAGCAATCAAACCCACACCAGTATGTATTATAGATCTACGTTGTTAAATAACTTACAGTATAAATATCAGCCTGAATATGTGAATTTACTGAATTTGTAACTGCTTTTTCAAGTAAGCAAAATTACTGAGGCAATCGTTCCTATGGAAGCGACAAGATATAGTGGTACGATCCGGTAAATTTTTTTACAATATACTTTTAACATTTTTATAGGTTTTTGGTGAAAGTTTCATGCCGATAGCACGTCTAGAAGTATTTATGGCCGCGGCTCCATTCAAGCCCGACCACTGTGCGAAGTGTGCAGGCTTTGGGCATAGTGCGGCTCTAGTTGCTGATCGTATGAGAACCAATAAAAGCTTGTATTGGACATGCCCTAGCTGCTAAGACATCAAAGTCGATATAATGGCTTTCATAAGACAGACTGATCCTGGACTTAACGATCTTTTAAGACGCTTTCGAAAGTCGGAATTGATTTTTTAGGACCGGAAACTGTTAAGTGACTCAATAAAAATATCACCTAAGCCCACATCGTCTAATGCGTTCTTACAAATTCCAGGCCTATCTTCTCCTATCTCTCAGCCCTGACGCTGATTATATCATTTGTGTCGAAGACGACAACCAAGCTGCTGATGCTACTTCTGGATCTACTGAGTTCAGGTCACTATTAAGCAAGTAAACGGATCGATTTTTAGTGATTGCAATTGCAGACTGCAAGGGTATACAAACTTCGGTTTACCGAAGTTAGCTTTCTTTCTTGTTATACCCTTGCAAAGATTATAATTTTGCCATGATATTTGCAACGCAGTGAAGGATGCATCTCTGACCCCATAAAGTCTGTCCGTCTGTCTGTCGGTTTCTACGCGAACTGTCTCTCAGTTTTTGAGCTATCGCACAGTGGGCGATTGGGCCTCGCTAGCGGCATTTAATTAATAACTTTTAAATGAAAATAGATATCTTCAGAAGGTTTTTTTTCACTGCTCAGAAAAAAGTAATAAAACTTTTTAATTTTTAAAAATTTTTTTAAATTGTTTTTTTTATTTCAAAAATTTTTTTTTTAACTTTCATAAACAAATTTTATAAATCAAAATTATCTTCGGAATCAGAATCATTCATATCTAGATGCTTCATTAAAAGCAAGCTCTTAACATCATCGTCCATAATAATATTTTTTGCAGATGAAATTGAAGACCCATTTGACAATAAAGATATCAAAGGGTCAGACGAAACTAATAAAGCATTTATGATAGCTTCTATTGTATTTTTCCTCGAATTTGTTCTTGTATTGCTCTCGCGTATGTTTCGAAAGTCCTTGTTCCTGGCTTCAAGAGGTTCTTCGGACATCTTACCAATCGGTAGAGAAAAATGGTTTATAATATCTGCTCCATGAATTAAAATTCTGTGAACAGACGATGGCATATAAAACCAGGGGTGTGCTATTACCAAAAATTTTTGCAGTTTCCAATGCGTAAGATCCGAATGCGTCCGAATTTATGTCATATCCACAAGCCAATGCTCGTAAGGCTACGCTGAATCGATATATTAAGTCATAGCTTACTCCTGTTATTCGAGCAGCCAAATTTGGTTGTTGAAAAAACCTCCTTGCAGTGTTTCCGTTGTTCGTGCTGCCAGTACCAGCCATTGATATATCCACCAAAAAATGCATTTCTTCCCTTAGCTTCTGCTTAATACTTCTTTTATTTTGTTCAACGACATCCTTGTCAGCACCACGAGCTTGCCACTTTTGTATTGGTATTCTATATGCAATGTGCAAAACACACTCGAAAAACCTAATCCAAGCGTGGAAACTTGATAAGCCATATTCAAATAGGTTTCCATTAGTAGGAAAGCTTTTCACCAAATTTAAATCGTTCATATTTTTGGGAGTCGCGCCACAGATTCCGCATGTTTGCGAAGCCGATTTCGATATGACACTGAACGTTTGCCATAAAGCATGGTCATATGAAATTGGTGATCAATTTTTAAGGTACTCACAAATGTTGGAAAAATATTTAATATTTGGCTCTTAATGTTTTCAATTTCTCTGCTAGTCGAGTCTGCCGATTCTTTCTCGCAAAGTAATTTAATGGGTCGACAATATCGGGTAGAAGAGGCCGATTGTTTTTCCATGAACTGTCGGTCCTTTCTCCACTAACAATGGTACCTTATAAATTGAAAATAAATATTGACCTATCATGTCTCCATCGAAGTCATCAAATTTTTGCCTGTAAGTAGAATGGCCGCTGCTGCCATCACAACCCCATTTGTAGGTAGCTGTTAATTGGGTGTTATTATTATTTTCAATATGGTTTTAAAAACTTTCTGGGTGTGCTTCAATAATCCTAGCAATCATATGGTCCACTAAGCGAAATGATCTGTGACCGTGATGACACTTGGATAGCATTTTTTTTTTGTACAACGCAGTTTGTCGTAGCATGGATATATATCGGCGTTTTCCCCTTTAGCGGCTCTCTTTGACAAATTTCATGTGTAATTGGTATGTCCAACATCTACAAATAGCGCTAGTGCTTTTTCATCAGAACATTTTATCGGTAGACTGAGGGGTACTCATAGTTTTAAGAATCTTACCGCTAAACTCTTCGTCGGCGTTTAGTATTGACACCACCTGTGAAGCACTACGTTTTCCAGCTTTATACAAGCTGCAGCTTGCAGCTACCAACAATGCTTCTGATGGCACATCTTCAGTAAGGCCTCACAATTTGTTGACTTCCGTTTTTTTGCAACATTCCGATAAATCTTTTTGTGGACGTCAAACATTTTCGGAAGATGATCTTTTAATCAATACTAACGGCGTATCTAGCCATTCCTGGTTTCTGTTTTCAAAAAAAACCTTATTTCTTCCACAGTTTTTCCACTTTTCTACAAGCTTACTAGTAAAATTTCGCAGCTTTTTGCCAATCTCGCACTGCTCCTCTTGAGTATATTTAACGTTTTTGAGAACAGTACCAAATTCAAAGTTTTCCATGGTGAGAAACTTCTTGGTTGGGATCGCTTCCTCATTAGTGTTGGGTTGCTCATGAGTGAGTGAACAAAAAAGAGTTGTTCACTAAACTGAGTGAGTGAACATGTTCCTTCTTATTTGTTCCTTTGTGTTCACTTGTTCATTTTTACTCACTATTGTTCAGTTGTTCAATTTTGTTCTTTTTTGTTCACTTGTTCATTTTTGCTCACTATTGTTAAGTTGTTCAATTTTGTTCATTTTTGTTCACTTGTTCATTTTTGCTTACTTGTTCAGATTTGTTCTTTTGCTCATTATTTCTTAGTTGTTCAATTTTGTTCAGCTGGTCTTTTTGGTTCGTTTTTGTGCAGTAACTCTTTTTTTTTATATGATATATTTTTGCTTATTGTTATCTCAGATTGCGCAAAAATGAGCAACCACCTGCTCGTACTTTATTTTAAATTAGAATTGCCGGTCATAGAGGTGGTAATGTTTTTGGCATCAGATGTTTTAATTTAAAAAAAAATTTACAAAAATCCATTATTTAACTTTTAGAATTTTGTTTATGAATTTAAATTTTCTAAGATGTACTTTTTTATCAATAAATTTTACAGGATGATGGCATTTGCCAAGAACGAATGAATATATGTGTGCTTTTTTACTTGCAAAGAATATATCCGTATATGAAAACATAAATATACATACACATGTATATCAGATTTAAACTAATATGTAAAATATGGATTTTTTTAAGTCGTTGAACAAGTGAGCAACTGAACAATGAACAGTGAACAATGAGTAGTGAACAAGTGAATAAGTGAACAAGTGAACAAGTGAGCAAAATGAGTGAGTTGACTCTTTTAAAAAGAACAAGTGAACATGTTCACCCAAATGAGTAGTATTTACCCAACACTATTCCTCATGCCATACTAAAATAAAGTACCCGTTTTGCTACCGACATTGTTTCTAAAGTGAGCCATGATTTAAAGGTAAGCAGGTAATAGCAGTTCATATTACACATTTTGGACGCACAATGACTCATACTTCCAGCTAAAAACAAGTGGGAAAGCTACAGTCGAGTGTGACCGACTGTAAGATACCCGGTACCCAAAGCATTGTGGGTGAAATTAAACAGCACATGAACATGGAAAAAAGGAAATTTTGACAAATGAAGACAAATATTACATGTTGAGCAACACTCAAAAGAGACAAATGTTGCTAGGAACATGTTGATCAACTCTCAAAAGGGACAAATGTTGCTAGGAACATACTGAGCAACACCCAACAAAGACAAATGCTGCTAAGAACATGTTGAGCAACACGCACGTCCGCTCTCTCTCTCTCTCTCTCTCTCAGAAACTTTATTGTTTAATTACTTCTATGTTTATCATCCGATTTTACTCAAATGTTCAGAACACGTCCACGATTGCCTACTTATTAAGACTATTTATTTACTTTACGCCGAAAATCACGCATATGGCTTATATACAGTTTTTTATTATTTTCGGGGGCGGAAGTGGGCGTGGCCAAATTTTAAGACAAACTTGATCTGCGTGCAACAGATTCCAATGTTGTCACCAAATTTGGTAACTTTAGCTCTTATAGTCTCTGAGATCTGTTGTTTCACACTGACGGACGGGCAGACGGACGGACGGACGGACGGACGGACGGACGGACGGACGGACGGACGGACGGACGGACGGACGGACGGACGGACAGACGGACAGACGGACGGACAGACGGACATGGCTAAATCGTCTCGGCTGGTGATGCTGATCAAGAATATATATACTTTATGGGGTCGGAAATGCCTCCTTCTGCCTGTACATACATTCTCGGTTGGCACTAAATTATAATACCCTTGTACCCTATGGGTACCGGGTATAAAAAGAGCTAGACCGAATCCGTGCGAATCTTGCAAGTTCTACTCCACTAACGACAGGTGCACGCTAGTGCGGTCTAGTTGTTAATACACTTAATTACCACTACGTTTTTTGAGCAACACATTTATAAACCGGTCACAAACACTGATTCTTTATGTAATATATACCTTGAAGTGAATAGCAAGCCACACTTTAAATAAAACAAGTAAAAATTTTTAATTTCCCATAAGCTCGAAATTAATGCGCACAACAAAGAAAACATATTGTATAGCACTTGCTAAAACATATGTTGTGTTTGACAGCTCACAGCTGATGATTAGCTGATCGTAGAGCTTATAAAAAACCGCAAAAAATCTAATCAAAGCATCTGTTATCGATTTGTGAAAAAACTTAACGCATTTTCAAATTTGAAAATTTGAATTAAATGCCGCTAGCGAGACCAAATTGCCCACTGTGTATAGGGCTGAAATTTTAAGCATAGTCCTTTTGTATATATCTCTTTCAAAGTGAACGGTCGTGTTTTTGTTTTGAGCCTTGTATTTGTGTAAAATCTTTGCTATAAACCACCGGGATTTATTTAAAACTTCTATCCTGTGTCAATAATAATTCACCGTTTCACTTCGCGTGTGCATGCAGCTGTTTTTGTGTATTCATAACTATATTAATTGCAATTTTAGTTTTGTGTAGCGATTTGCTTATCTGCATTTTTGCATTCCTCTTTGTGCTTTATCCGTTACGCCGAAATTACAGCTCGACGGCTTAAGCTCCCTAACTCTCGCTCTCTTGCTCTCTCTTAGTGCACGTAACTACTCTTATTTTCTCTTAACTTCTGACTGGTACAGTGGTAAGTCGCTATAATGTCTTCTAATTTTGTCTGTGTAAGAAAAACCTGCAAGAAAGTAATTTCTGATGAGGACCCTACTACATGTTCCTACATTCCTCCCTTGTCGGAACTTCCTATTTATGGGAACCACCTTTCCGCTATCCATTCGGTCTCCAATAGACTTTCGGATAGGGACCATTTAATTGTTCTAGGTGACTTTAACATTCCTGGAGCTATTTGGTCCACAACTGAATCCTCTAACACACTTTTAACTACTGCACGTCACGATTTTATTGATGGCTTGTTTGACATTTCGTTGTCTCAAGTCAATTATGTACGAAATTCCTTAGATCGCTTGCTACACCTCTGCTTTGTCTCTGATCCGGAAAGAGTCAGTTTGGTTAGGGTCCCGCCCTTGACGCTACCGAAGATCCATACCATCCTACTTTCGATGTGACTATCGATATTGGGACTGCTATGGAGAATAAGTCTGATCGGCCAGATAAGAAAATTCACTGCTTTCGCAAGGCGAATTTTCGACGGCTGAATAATTTTATATCTGAATTTGATTGGTCCGATCTCTACATGTGCACTGACATGGTGGGTGCCATAGATATTTTTACAATGCCATGAAATCCTTTTTACAGAATGTGTTCCGTTATACTATCCGTCAATCTCCAATAAGCCTCCCTGGTTTAGTAAAGAGTTGACTCGCCTCAAAATGTTAAGTCCAATCTCTATTCTAAATTTAAACGTAACGGTTCTCAAGCTGTTCATTCTCGCTATTTAGCGGCTCGGTCAAAGTTTACCGTGCTTAACGCGCAGTGTTACAAAACTATTTGACTCGTTGTAGGGTTCAGTTTGCGCAGGACCCAAAACAGTTTTATAATTTTGTCAACACTAAACGTAAGCCTATTACACATCCTTCCTCGCTTTCATTTGAAAATACGACAGCAAACAATGATCAGGCAATCGCCGATCTTTTTGCTCAGTTTTTCAAACCACTTATTCTCCGTCATCCGATTCAAACCAAACCTATTCTTATAGCATGCCCAAATCAAACCTAATCTTCAGTCCTAGCTTAAACGGAAGCTCCCTTCTTTTGGATCTTCAACGTGTCAAGCCGGTTTATTCGCCAGGCTGTGTGCTTAGGTATTGTGCCGAGTCCCTGTGCAGTCCCCTTCTAAAATTGTTTACCTTATCCTTAGAAACTTCCCAATTTCCCTTGTTTGGAAGGAATCATTCGTGATTCCTCTCCACAAAAAAAGGTAGCAAAGTGGATGCTAACAACTATAGAGGAATCTCTAAGTTGTCAGCCATCCCAAACCTTTTCGAAAACGTAATTACTCCCCATTTGCAGCACCTGTGTAGATCAGTAATTTCTCCATGCCAACATGGATTTATTAAACGAAGATCAACGACTACTAACCTTCTGGAGCTCACTTCTTTCATTATAAGGGGCTTTCCACAAAATTTGCAGACAGATGTGATCTATACTGATTTCAGTAAAGCATTTGGCTCCGTTAATCACTCCCTTCTTGTTAGGAAACTAGACTTAATGAGTTTTCCTGTCGATCTTCTTAGGTGGATCTCAAGTTATCTGAATGGTAGGACGCAAAGGTTCTATTTAAAACAACTTGTCGAATTTTCTCCGGGTGACCTCTGGTGTCCCGCAAGGGAGCCACTTGGGTCCCTTACTTTTTACTTTATTTATTAACGACCTGCCCAAAGTCTTGACTAACTCCAGAGTACTCATGTACGCTGACGACGTCAAACTTTGTGTGCAATACAAGGACCGCTTGCCAGTCGGATTTACAAACAGATTTTAATAACTTTCAAACATGGTGCAATGTAAACTTATTAAACCTGAATGGCTCAAAATGCAAGCTGATGACATTCTCACGTGTCTCTCCCATGCTTGCGACTTATACGCTGAACTGCTGCTCTTTGGAAAGGATCACGCTAGTTGACGATTTGGGTATCCGCCTAGATCCTAAACTGGAGTTTATTGATCATATTTTGTGCATTGTGAATAAAGCCAGGGTGTGCTTGGATTTATTAAACGGTGGTCGAAGGAATTCGATGACCCCTACGTCACGAAGAATTTATACACTTCGTTAGTTCGTCCTATTTTAGAATATGGATCTTGCGTTTGGAGTCCCCAGTGGGACGTTCACAGCAAACGCATTGAGTCTGTTCAAAAGAACTTTTACTTTTGCTCTTCGTGGCTTAAACTGGGATGCAAACCTTAGGTTGCCCTCTTATTCTAGTAGACTTCTCCTGATTAACCTACCTTCCTTAGCAAACCGTAGAACGATGTTAGGCATTGTCTTTATGTATAATCTGATCCGTGGTGACGTGGAAAGCAGCGATCTATTGGGTCAGTTGAACTTCCACGTACCATGTAGAACGACAAGATCCTACCTGCCTTTGGTTTTGCACCACTGCAGAACATCGTATGAAATGCATGAACCCTTTAGAGTATTATGTGTAAATTATAATGATTTGTATAAAATTACC
The DNA here is from genome assembly GCA_014170255.2 of Drosophila triauraria. Classification (NCBI taxonomy): domain Eukaryota; kingdom Metazoa; phylum Arthropoda; class Insecta; order Diptera; family Drosophilidae; genus Drosophila; species Drosophila triauraria. The sequence continues at coordinate 11,565,990 of JABJVT010000007.1, forward strand.
TCATCTGTAGATAGCCTTCCTAAACTAAAACATTAATCTTAACCCACCTAGTACATATGCAAGATAGCAATCGAGCTGCCTGATAGTAGTTTAAATTTCCTCGCATTCTTTTTTCTATACTTTTCTTTCGCGCCTATTTAACACCTAACCCTAACAAGCCCGGGCTTGGTTTTAAATGGCCACTTGAGTGTACTGACCGTTAGTGCAACAACATTAATGAATAATTTCTTTAGAACGCAGTATATGTGTCGGAACGAACAAAATCGGACCACTATATCATAAAGCTGCCATTGGAACATTCCGGAAATTAATAGAAAAATATTATAACTTCGCCGTTTTTCAACATATATATATGAATATATAAAATAATGTAAAATGTAAGATGTTATAACAAAAATTTACATTACATAGTTATTTTTTACCCTATCTGGGTAAATTATCAAAAAACTACCTATGGTAGATGTATTAACTCTGAGTCTCGTCTTCAAATATTTCCACATAGATCAAGTTGGAACATTTGACGGATTGAATAGCTGGGACTTTTGTACTAAGTCGGAAATATGTAGGCATTTCAAAAATAATTTATTTTTTAGAGTTTTTGTGTACCGTTTTTCAGAGGCGAGATTCTTTGAATAAAAAAAAATTTATATTTAAGCAGGAACGGCAACTAAAGGTACTCCATGAAATTGTAGTTGTCAAAGGGTGATTGAAAAACTAATTTTGAGAATTTCATTGATACGCGATCCTCAAAATTCAGGTATGCCATCAGGTGCAAAATGGTCATCCTGATAGTTGTCAAACGGTGATTGAAAAACTAATTTTGAGGATTTCATTGATATCCTCAGAATTTAGTTATGCCATCATTTATAACAGGGTCATCCTGATAGATATTACACAATGGAAGGAAGTTGGAAACCCCAATTTCGTGGTTCCTGGACCCCTGCGGGACCCAAAAATTTCACGATCTGTAGGGGCACAGGTATATCGGCAGGTATTGATAAGCTTACCAAATCAGGTACAAGCCGCCAACATTATTCCTGTATGACTTATGGCTAATCCTGGGATTAGTCTGCAAATAACAGTGTCAGCCGAGGTGACAACGAAAGTGCCAAAGTATTTTTTAAACAGTGGTGAATAAATGTGTGACACAGTATGAATTAGTACAGTCCTAAATTAATTTGTGCCAGTCTTTTTTAAACAGTGCTGATAATATTGTGACCAAGTATTCTTTTAACAGTGATTAAGTGCAAAAATATTTAATTTGGTAAGTCAACATTAATTATGATGCTTAATAAAATCCTAAATACTGATAGACAAAATCAAACCAATTAAAATTTTTTTCTAATGTATACAATTTTTAATTTATGATGGCAACTTTTACTTAAATATTTCATATAAAAAATTTCATTTAAATGTTGTCTTTTTAATATGGCATTTCATACTTTAAGTAATTTCTTTTTTTTTTTTTGTCAGTTTAATTATCACGTCACACAAGAGTAGCTCTGGTTTTCGTGTTTAATAAATAGTAACTATAGATCCCGGAAACTGCGGGTGGGAAAGAGCGCCACTTTGAGGCATTTTATGTGTGGTCGATTATATGGTGTTAAGGTAATCGTCCATGTCTGTCTCGGACGAGCATCCATAGGTCCGCAGGGTTTCTTCTGCGCAGACGTCGTCGGCCTAAAGGTGTGGCAAGGTGTCTAGCCAAACGGTTGGTATGCGCTAGCAGGCAGTCTCTGTATCGGTTTGCAAATGATGAAACTGTTTCTGTTACAGTTGGTATTAATGTGTCTTGAAATAGCGTGTGATTGTGTACGTAGTGGTGCCACTTAACACCCAGCATTCTTCTCAGAGCCTTCGTTATGCATGTTTGCACCCTTTTTAGTTATTATTATTATTATTATTACTATGGCCTTATTGCACCGCGACCAGATGTTAGGTCTTTTGTGCCGGCCTGTAGGATTAAGGTAGAGCCTCTATTCCTAGGCTTCTGATAAAGGAGAGCACTTTGGCGAGGTCTATCTCTTCCCAAATCCTGTAGGGGGATAAGTTCACCTCCTAGTTGTTGAAGTCGACGTCTGATTAGTGAGGGGCATTCACATAGAACATGTTCTGATGTTTCTGGCTCCAGCTCACAGAATCTACATGTGTCGATTTCTGAAAGTTTTAATTTCTTAAGGTGATACCTTAGGTTGCAATGACCTGTTAGGTAGCCTGTTAGAGTGCGAATCTCACTCTTTTTTAGATTGATGATGGGTTTGGATCGCGACATCTGGGGGACGAGGAATTGTTTGGCTTGTCTCAGCCCTGCACTGTCGGTCCAGTGACGACTTATCTCCTTTTCCTCCCATTTCCTGACCAGTTCCCTTTGTGTCCTTTCGAAAGTCCACAGAATGGTTCAGGGCCGATTAGTGGTGTCATCGCCCCGCGTTTTGCTAGAGTCTGCCACCTCGTTTCCTATATGGCCTTCATGCCCTGGCACCCAGCCCACCGTTAAGGTGTTTTTGGAGGCAAGGGCGTTCAGCTGCTGGAAACAGTTTTCTACTAGTCTGGAGGTGATCGTAAAGATCTCAGCGCTATGAGCGCCGCCTGACTGTCAGAGAAGATGTAAATCCGTGCGCCTTGCATATTCCTGCGAAGGCATTCACGAGCACAGATTTCTATGGCGTGTATCTCTGCTTGGAAGATGGTTGGGGACTTTCCCATGGCTATGGATTTGTTGAACCTTGGTCCGAAAATACCAGCCCCGGTGTCGCCGTTTTCCAATTTCGATCCGTCAGTGTACCACGTTTGTGATCCACTGGGCAGAGATATTGATTTTGTTGTCCAGTCGTGTCTGGTGTACAGGACTACAGAGAAGTTTCTGTGGAAAACAAGTTTTGGTTTCTGCTCGTCAGTTATACGCAGAATGGGTTCGTTTATTAGGGTTCGAGTACCCGTAGATGCCCAGTTAAATCACCACTTTTATGTCGGTGATGTTTGGAGGCGAAGTGCCCCCAGGCAGGCCTCCTTTTCAGGGCGATGGGTAGAGGGGAATGCCAGTTATAACTCCAAGTGCTGCAGTGGGGCATGTCCGGATGGCTCCAGTGATGCCTATGCAGACCAGTCGTTGTATTTTGGTAAGTGCAGCCGCAGCTGTCTTCTGGGTAGATTTCGTCCACCAAGCAAGAGATGCATAGGTTATGATCGGTTTTACCACAGTGTTATAAGACCAGTAGATCATTTTGGGACTCAGGCCCCATGTTCTACCGAAAAGCCTATTGCACGCAAAGTATGCTCGAGTGGCTTTGTTAACGGTCTTTTCAAGGTGTGAGTTCCAGTTGAGCTTGGAGTCAAGTATAACTCCCAGGTAGTTAGCCTCAACCGAAAGTCAATGGTTGATCCATTTAGGGATGGTCTTGTCAGGAGAGACCTTTTCCTGGTAAATGGAACTAGCACAGTTTTAGACGGGTTTATGGATAGTCCTTTATCCTGACACCATTTATTGGCTATATTGAGGGCTTGCTGCATGCGGTCCGAGATGGTTTGCTCATGCCAGCCCACTATATAGATGACTAGATCGTCAGCGTAGCCCTGAGTGGGGAACCCTAGGTTGTTGAGCTCAAACAGTAGCTCGTCTATGACCAGAGTCCACAGGAGAGGAGAGTACTCCCCTTGAGGGCATCCCTTGTGGCTGTGATTGAGGTCATGGTTCCTCCTAGGTCTACAGTTATGATTCTGGATTTGAGCATTTCCAGAATCCACCTAATAATGGGTGGCGACATTTTACGTACAAGAGAGGCACGGATTGCCTCGTAAGACGTGTTGTCAAAAGCTCCTGAGATGTCTAGAAAGGCACCTAGTGCTATTTGTTGAGAGCCAATGGCCTTTCAATGACTGTTGTAAGGCAATGGATGGCAGTCTCAGTTGATTTACCAGTTTGGTACGCATATTGGTACTTATGTAGGGGAAGATGCTTGAGGTTCGCTTCCCTGATGTGCTGGTCAATTATCTTTCCATAGTTTTAAGAAGGAAGGAGCTAAGACTAATTGGTCTATACGATTTAGGCAATTGGGAATTTTTCTTCCTACCTTTGGAATAAACACAACTTTACTTTAGCCCATTTGCTTGGTATGTGTCCAAGCACGAGACTAGCTCGGAATAGACGGACCAGGGGGGAGTGCAAGTTGGTGCAGTCCCCGCTGCAATAGGCATGGATAAATTCCATCTGGTCCAGGGATTTGTATGGGCTAAAACTTTGTATGGCCCATTGTACGCTATTTTGATGAAACAGTCTAAAGGGCATGTTTCCAATACGTTCTGATAGATAGGGGTTCCTTCTTTCAGCCCCATTGGAGTCTGCCACAATAGCCACGCGCAGGTGTGGGCACTCTCCAATCTCAGAGAGGTAGGTTGGTGCCTCTCTTTCTGAGATGGGTTGCTCCATGGCCACGCACCCAGGAAAGTGAGTAGATAGGAGTAGACTACTCGTTTCCTTTGGGTTGTTTGTGTGGGTTCCATCTGGCTTTTCAGCGTACAGATGCCGTTTGAGTGGTCTTTGGAGAGGGCTTTTGTAGCCTGACAGCTTCGGGGAGAGTTGAAATCTGCCCGCAGTGTTGGCGCCACGTAGCCCGTTTTGACCTTCTCAGCTCTTTGTTATACAGCGTTAAGGCGGATTTGTAGGAATCCCAAGTGACCTTCCCTTTTCTCGCCTTATTAAAGAGCCTTCGCGCAGCTTGTTTAAGATCGTCAAGGCTCTTGTTCCACCAGGAACAGCCCGACTGATCTCACGAACTTTTGTTCGCAGCTGACGTGATATGCTGATTCAATGTTTGTATGAAGCACAGTAGCCTCACGCTCTAACTCGTCTATTGTTAGTATCGGACGGGTGGAGCAGTCTCTGGATTGCTCAAGTTCAAAACAGAAAAGATCCCAGTTTGTGTTTTGGGATTTCTAGTAACTAGGCTACATTGCAAGGCACCTCCTATATCAAATCTGATGTGCTGGTGATCTGACATAGTGATCTCATTCGCAACGTGCCAGTTTGAGACAGCGGACAACATATTCAGACTGCAGAGAGTTAGGTCGAGGACTTCTCTAATTGCATTGATAAATGTGGGCTCGCTGCCCTGATTTAGTAAACCTATGTTATTACTAATTATGTACTCAAGAAGGTACTCACCTCTTTGTTGATGTTGCTGCTCCCCAGACCGTGTGATGCGCATTGGCATCGCAAGCAATTATCCACCGGAGCCGGTTTCTCTGGCAGTACTCTACCAGGGCACAGGTAGCCACCGGAGGTACATCATCAGTGTCGCCGGGTAGATAGGCAGAGGCCAGCCTCCTGCTCGCCATGGGCAGTGGGTATTTTAACCCAGACCGCCACCAGGTCCTCAGTTATGAACTGTGAGAGGGGAACAAACGTTAGATTTTGTTTATTAACAAGGCCGCTCTGGGGCGAGGTTGGCCGTTTGCATATAGCAGCTTACCAGATGGGGTGCTAAGCCCCAGGACACGTCCGGCATTTATCCATGGCTCCTGGATAAATGCTATGTCCATCGTAGCAAACCTCTCGCAAAAGGACGTCGGACGCGGCCTTTGCATGGTGAAGGTTCGCTTGAGACATCTGAGGTGTCTCCGGGTGTTGGGGGAGGGTGGGGAAGGGGACGGGACATTAGTCCGCCCTCTTGCGGCCCCTAGCCGCCATCTTCCGGCCTCGGTTGGTGCGCAGAAGGGCTTCTCCTCAGGTGTGCGCCTCACACCCTTGTTTAAGCGCCCTGTTCCGCGTGATGCGCCCGTGCAGGGGGAGGGCGCATAATTTTATTCGGTGGCATGGGCTCTTGGGCAACTATGGTGCCGCTAGCCTCTGTGCCTACGCGAGCTGTGCCATCAGCGGCATTCTGTGATGAAGAAGACGTCTGATAATAAAGATGTCTCGCCGGGCCTCCAAAGTATGCGAAGATAGAGCCTTCCCAATTTGATAGTCTTTAGTTGTTTTTGTATGATTTCTTTTTATTTAAAATGGTTTAGAGTTTTATTGTCGGAGCAGCCGTTGTTGCCGCTCCGAACTCATATTCGTCTGTGTCTTTGACAAATTTACTTAGGAGTTAATGTAGTCTATGTCTCGTTGCAGCGCTGCCAACAGCGGCAGCGGCAGACGGTTATGTATTCTTAAGTATATGGAATTTCTCAAAGGCGGGAGTGCGGAGTTGCATATGTGCACAAACACGAGGACCGCTCGTGGTGCATTTATGCTGACCTTGCACTCTTTGTGTGCGGGCAATGCATAAGTGGGCGGTTCATATTTCGTCCACTTGAGGTTTATGGCCGAGACCTTTATTTATATAAACACTGCAACAAAGTGTTACAGTGTGTACCCGCTAAGTACTCTTGGTACAGTGGGTATCTAATATGTGTGCATACTACATCTCCTCCTTTTGAAAAATAACGTAATATAATGAAGTTATTTTATAATTGCATATATTTTATATAACAAAATTTTTCCATTTTTTTGTTTTGTAGTTAAAAATTTTCTCTTTTTTTTTTGTTTGTTACTTTACGTATTCTTATGTTATTTATATGTTATTTATTATAGTATTTATGTCATGTATGGCCATACGTGAAATATAAAAAGAACTAAATTGGTTATGAAGTATTTATATAAGAATTAAATTGGTTATGAAATAAATGGTTTTAGTCTATCCTTGTGTACTATTTGTTTTTTATTTTAATATTTGTTATAGTTATGTTATCTCTATCTCCTATTTGTTCTACCTTATATGGACCTGTATATTTAAAGTCTAGCTTATGGCCAGTTTCATTTTTTAATAAGACCTGGTCTCCTATTTTTAATTCGAAGTCTAGACTATTTTTATCGTATCTATCTTTTGCTTTTGTTTGTTAATATCTAGCATTATTCTAGCTCTCTTATATGCTTGTTCTAATCTAAATTTAGATTCCTTAGCAAAATCTTCTATATTATATAATGGTTCTATTCTATCTATGCTGTTGAAATGTTTTGGCAAATTTGAAGATTTACCAAAGACTAACTCGTATGGACAATAATCATGTGCCATAGAGGGTGTTGTATTAAAGCAATAAACGAAGTATTGTAGCCATATATCCCAATCTGTTTTATCAACTGAGATATATGAGCGTATGAACTCATTAAGTGTTCTGTGGCTTCGTTCCACTGTTCCGACAGTCTGGTGATGGTGTGCAGTAGAAGATATGTTTTGATATTTAAGTTTTACATAAATCTTCAATTATCGAATTTTTATATTCTGTTCCCATGTCCGTAATGAACGTCTTCATTGGACCGTACTTTAGAATAAAATTTTCAAATATAGCTTTAGCTACTGTGTTTGCACTTTTATTTGGTATTGGTACAGCTACTAAATATTTAGTTAAATCGCAGATGAGTGTTACTGCGAATTCGTTTCCATTATTCGATCTTGGTAGTGGACCAATTGTATCCACAATTACCCTGTCGAAAGCTCTTTGTGGAGTTTCTGTTATAGTTAGTGGGGTCTTTGTATGTTTAGTCGTTTTAGACTTTTGGCATTTTGGACATTTTCTTATGTACTCTTTTATGTCTTTTGACATATTTTTCCAGTAGTAGTGTCTCTGGACCTTGGCCAAGGTTTTTGTAATGCCTGTATGACCTCCTTGTAATGGATTATCATGGAATGTAGACAGTATAGCTTCTTTTTCTTTATTATTTTTAATTACGGTCACCGGGTTGAGTAGCGCTACTCTCAATGAATTCAGTATGTTATTGCCCATTTTCTTAAAATTATCAATTGAAACGTGTTCAAAGATATTTTCCCACGGTGCCACTTTGAGTTGGCTGATTTTGTTAATACCGGCCTGCTTTTCAAGCCTTTGGAAGAATTGACCTAAGTCAATGGTTCCATTAGTATACAAATCGCTAACATCATAACTTGCTGTAATTTTCTTTCCGTATTTGAATAAACACATTTTATTATTTACATGCAAGGTCACTACTTTACGTACTTCATCATTATTAATGACTTCATATACGTTGGGCTTTGAAGCTTTATCTATAGATTGCTTATGCAATTCTATTTGTTCTTTTCCTGCGCAGGATTTCTGTCTACTTTGATTTCTTGTAGTGACTTTATTTATACTTCCAGTAATGTTTTGTAACTCTTTGATGGTTATTCTTGATAACGCATCAGCTACGAAGTTATCTTTCCCCTTCAGATATTCTACCGTAAAATCAAATTCCTCCAATTCAAGCCTCATACGTGTTAATTTTGAACTTGGATTTACCATTGAAAACAAATAGGTTAGCGGTCTATGGTCTGTTTTAACTGTGAAATGGTTACCATAAATATATGGTCGAAAATGTGTTATAGCCCAATGAATAGCAGCTAATTCTTGCTCAGTAGTACTCTTGTTACTTTCTCCTTTAGTAAAGGATCTTGATGCGTATGCAATTGGGAGTTGGAGTCCATTATGGTTTTGAGTTAAAACCGCTCCACGCTTGCTTACTTGCGTCAGTTATTATGCAAAATTCTTAGAGAAATCTGGATATTGTAACAAGGTTGGATTTATAAGTGCCGTTTTGAGGTGATCGAAGGCATTCTGGCATTCAGGTGTCCATTCGAATTTTACATCTTTTTACATAACCTGGTTATGTGACGAGAATAGTCGGCAAAATTTTTATAAAGCGCCTATAGTAATTACAAAATGCAACGAATCGTCTAGCGCTGTCCGCATCATGTGGAACTGGGTAGTTCTTTATAACATCATATTTCTTATCGTCAGGCAAGATTCCTTTATCGGTGCATTTATGTCCCAAAATGTGACTTCATGCATGAAAAATGAACATTTTCAGGATGTAACTTTAGGTTATGTTGCCTACATTTCTCGAAGACATCAGTTAAGTTCTTGAGCATATGTTTTCGGAACATCCTATGACTATTAAGTCATCCATATAAAGAAATGCTTGCGAGGGTTCTAATCCAGAGAATGCGATAGTCATCATTCTCTGAAATGAATTTGGGGCTATTTTAAGCCAAATGGTAATCGCGTAAAGCGATACGAGCCATTGCTCGTTGAAAATGACGTTATATCCCTGGAACTTTTTCAAGTTCAATTTGGTGAAAACCAGACATTAAATCTAAGCATGAAAAATATTTCGCTCTACCTAGTTGATCTAGAATATCATCTATTCTGGGTAGTGGGAATTTATCGGACAATAGTTTTTATTAATTTGACGATAGTCGATTACTAATCGCCATTTCTTCTTGTCAGAGTCCGGAAGGGACTTCTTCGGAACTAATATTATAAGCTGAGGCTGATGGTTCTACTATTTTATCGTCTATCAATTTTTGCACTTGGGCTTGAATTTCTTGCACTTGGCTGTGAGGACTTCTATAGTTCTTAATGTATACGGGCTCATCATCCTTTACTCTAAGTCTTTGCTTGTAAAATTATTTGTTGTTATCGATTCGGTTTCTAGTCCGAATATGTCTGTATATCTGGTGCATAAATCTTTTAATTGAGTTTTGAACAAAGGCGGAAAGTTTTAATTAACTTTTTCATAACGAAGTCATCTCTTCCTTCGTTAGTTTCTTTTATTATATCATAATTGTTTAGAGTTTCGTATTTAATTTTATTTAAATTTACAATCTTATTGGCATTTGTTGTATTTATAATACGGACATAAATATTTTTGTGATTGGATATCGTATTTGCGATATAAATTCCTTCATCAATTTCTTGGTTTAATATAAGGATTTGATTTTTATTGAGGGAATATGTATTTCACGGACAACTTCGGAACGAGCTGGGAGTACTGTGGCATTATTTTCACAAGTATGAAGTATTTCTAATTTAATTGGGTAATTTAAGTTGTTTGGGCGAAGAATCAGTGAGTCGCCACTCTGAGTGAAATCTAGTTGGCAATTATATTGTTTTATGAAATCTATGCCTAGTATGCCATCACTAGGGATTGGGAAGTTTTGATCGACTAAATAGAAGTCGTGCGGAATTATATATTTACCTGTAGTGAGTTCTATATAGGCCAAGCCTTTTGAAGAAATTGTACCTTCGCCAATTCCCGATATTTGGGTATGAATTTTATCATTTACATTTTCAAATGTATCTATACTTTCTTTTAATATAGATATATCTGCACCAGTATCAAGCAACAGTGTATAAGATTTACCTGTTCTTTCATTGTTAATTTTACAAAAATGCTTAGGTTAAGGTTGATGGTTTTGATCTTACTATTTGTTGGCTCTAAGTATCTGAAGGGTTCTGCTGGTTTCCCGAATTACCTTGGGTTAACCGTACATTGTTGTTATTGTTGGTGTATGACCCGCGGTTGTTTCCGCCACGGTTGTTTCCACCACGGTTATTTCCTCTGTAGTTATTATTGTTTTGATTATTATTATTGTTTTGATTATTATAATTGTTTTGATTATTATAATTGTTTTGATTATTATAATTCCGGTTGTAACCGTTATTTTGGTTATAGCCATTGTTTCGGTAGTTACCTCGGCTATTACCCCTACCGCGATAGTTGTTTCTGTAGTTGTTACCGCGATAGTTGTTTCCTCTGTTTGTATATAATATTGTGTTAGCATTGCCTGTCATTTCAGTACTACATTGTATGTACTTGGTGACGGCTTCGTTCATGCTTGTAAAATTGCTTGCTTCCAAAATTGTTTTAAGGCGGCCATGCTCACAATTCTTAACCATTGTGGTTATGGCTTCCTTCGTGCTGAATTTGTCAGCGTGCTCGGCTGATAGGCCTTCGTCAATGTACGAAGCTTCAAGGAGCTTTCGTAAATTGTTTATTTCTGTTGTAAATTTTCAGCTGTTTTGCCTTTCTGTACTGTTTTTGCCATTTTGCTTTCACTACGTCGGATGTTTCGCCGACTATAGTGTCTTGCAATTTCTTAATTATCGCTTCTATTGTGGTTTCGTTTTGTACTCTGTATAGTGTCGATCCAACGATTTTGGATTTAATCACTTCTACAGCTAGGTTTTCAAATGTACCTTTTGTTAGGTTGACTAACTTCAAAGCTGTTGTAAACCTTTGTAGGTGGAGCTTTTGTCCGTTAAACTCCGGAATGGTACTTGCAATTTCCTTTATGTATGCCCTTTGGGCAATAGTTTCGTCAGCCATTGTGATCGTTTTACTTCCACAGTGCTGTCGTTATTATCCGAGTCTGTAAGGTCCTGGTCTGATGATTCAGATTGAATTAGGACTGCAGGGATAGTGAGGTTGTTAATGTCTTTTCCTCTATTTCAGGATCTGTAGAGACGGGATTATCTGTCTCAGCCGGCTCAAGAGCTGGCGAATCTGATTCTGATTCTGATTCTGGATCGTCTCCAGTTTCTACCGTTAATGGTGTGTTTAATATAGTAGGCACTGAAATGGTTAAGTCGTACCTCTGTTTTATATGTATTAAGTTCTCTCTCAATCTTAGTAAGAACTTAGATACTCGAGACCAATGGGCTTTGTCTAGCCGGTCTCTTTGGTCGTGTATTAATATACGCGCTGCGTTAAAACGGTCTACTAATATCTTGGCGTGTTTATTCACAGTATTTTGCTGTGGTAGCCGCGTCCTTGCTAATGCCTTATATGACTTGTCGAAATCAACTTTTATGTAATTTAATTCTTTATAAAGCTCATCCCATTCCATTATTTAATGAAATGTGATTTTCTTTAAATCATTATTAAAAGATTTCTACCAAGTACTTGGGGTAATAAAGAAAAACCAGTTGAGGCAAAGAAACTTCACTTTCCGTGTCGGAAGTCGGTAAAAAGAATTGAAGTGAAGTCAGTTCCAGTCAATTGTGCTGTTTGGTTAAAATCAGAATAATCTGAAAGGTGCAGTGCAGATGAACAAGTTATAAAGATTTTAACATTAACAATGACATATTATGTTGGTTTGCTTTTGCTTTCATTACAATAATAAGTGGAGAAGTGAACATTAAATAAATTTAAATTTAATAAATTTATTTTAAACATAAAGAATACCCACTCAATTCATAAAATAATAAAAAACTGTCTCAATAATGCTTGTTTAAATGAAAAAGAACCAAGATTGTATCGATATATATATGAGTAACCGAAATCTGAGATTTATAGAGACGTTGCTCAATTTCTAACGATTGCTACTACTCTATTCTGAAAATCTGGTTCCCTAGAAATAGTGATTGGATGAATTTCTATTGGTTTTGTTTTTTTTTTTTTTATTTCATTCTTATTTTGTTTTCAAGAATAGTTAAAAATTTGGAAATTAAAAATTTCTTTTTAGTTATTTTTCCATTTTTGCATAGCCATACATGTTGTATTTAAAATAGTTATTTTTTATTTTCAATTATTGTCTGCGCCTTTTTTTTATATTTTGTCCAGGTCGTTAGCCTGGCTTTTATTAATGGCCTTTTTTGTAATACATTTATTATGATAAACGTAGGCTTTGTACAAAATAAAAGCACACATTATAAAAACAATAATTGATAATAAAATATTTGTTAAATTTGCATCAATGTTTTTTGTTTCTATTTTGTTAATGACGTTCGCAGTGGAGTCCACTTCTTTTAAATCGACTACGCCCATTTTGGGTGTTTTATTAGAATTTGATATATATTTGTATACTTTAACTGTGTAATTTAGATTTTTAATTCGCCATTGGCTCATAGTACATCTTGAAAAATGTAATTAAAAAAATTTTTTTTTTAAATTTCATATATATGTATATTGCTTATGTTTTTTCGAATTTTTTTTTTTACATGTTTCCTGCCTATTTTTTTTTGTATGGTTTTCAGGCCACACGCTAATTGGGCAACTTTAATGTCGCTCAATTGTACAATATTTTTCTATATACTATGTAAAAAAATATGCATCGCAGTGCAATGAAAAAAATTATGCAACGCAGTGCAAAGTTTTGATCTCCTTCGCTCCAATGATGTGAAGATAAATGTCCTCTGCGTCAGCTGGTCGTCGCCGGCTTGGCTTCGCTGACGCTCCTTCGAAGGCGTAAGGGGCGGCCTGCCCCTCACACTTGTTGCTACGGCTGCTGTTGTCCTGGGCCTATGGGCTCAGGCGGTGCCGGTGCCGGTCATCGCACAGGCTTTTATACAGGTGGATTCACAATGCGGGGAGTACAGGGGTCCCTCGCAGTCTCTCGGGCACGCCTTCTTCAGTTTTGGGATTTCAATTTTCTCTGGCGGAGGCAATTTTTTGTCAGGTTTGGCAATATTTGTCACAGGGTAGGTGGATGTGCGTGTGGCTGTGGTTTTATTGTTTCTTGTTGTTAGAACATTTTTATATACTCAACCTCGGCATGTATTTTACCGAGATGGTCCAACTTAATTCACTGCCGCTGTTCAGCAGCTTTAGCAGTTCAGCCTTTCTAGCCTTTAGTCTTTTCACAACGCTACGTTTCGCACACATCACACTCTACTCACTGCGTTTCTTTTAATATTGGTTTTCTTCCTCGGTGTTGTTGTCATTTAGTTTACACATCCGAATTTTGCAAGAAGATTGTCACGGTCGCCATGTGATGAAGAAGTCTGATAATAAAGATGTCTCGCCGGGCCTCCAAAGTATGCGATAGAGCCTTCCCAATTTGATAGTCTTTAGTTGTTTTGTATGATTTCTTTTTATTTAAAATGGTTTAGGTTTTATTGTCGGAGCAGCCGTTGTTGCCGTCGAACTCAAATCTTGTCTTTGTTACTTAGGAGTTAATGTAGTCTATGTCTGTTGCAGCGCTGCCAACAGCGGCAGCGGCAGACGGTTATGTATTCTTAAGTATATGGAATTTCTCAAAAGGCGGGAGTGCGGAGTTGCATATGTGCACAAACACGAGGACCGCTCGTGGTGCATTTATGCTGACCTTGCACTCTTTGTGTGCGGGCAATGCATAAGTGGGCGGTTCATATTTCGTCCACTTGAGGTTTATGGCCGAGACCTTTATTTATATAAACACTGCAACAAAGTGTTACAGTGTGTACCCGCTAAGTACTCTTGGTACAGTGGGTATCTAATATGTGTGCATACTACAATTCTTTGGCGTTGTCGCAGCAGTGCCCTTTGTAGCCTTGGAGCAGGTGGGCTTCTCCGCTGCGAGAGCAGGAGCCACCGCCTGCGTCTTCGGCTGCGCGCTGGCTTTTGGCTTAAGGGTAGCCGTGCCCCACGCGAAGGACAGCTGGTATGCCAGCGACTTCAAGCGATTGGCCGAAACAGGATCCAGCGCAATCGTGATGATGGCCATGCTTTGCCTCATTTCACGGTGGAAGACACGCCAGTCCGCTGTTCTGGCCTTCGACGAGCTTCAGGATCTCGTCCGTCTTCATTTCCGCGTTTGGAAGCGGAAAGTACCCAATGAAGACAGCGGCACGTGGAGCCTCTGCCTCTGGGACCACCTTGATGTGGGCGTCTTTCCACAGCCGTAGCTTTGGCACCTCTGTGCATAGCCACTCGGCTGTCTCCGCATTCCCACACGTCACGGCCATCCACCCTGGTCGAAAGGTGCAGCCAGAGAACAACGGCTCCACAGAGCCGTGTCTCAGGGCCATCACTCTCGATAGGATGGCGGACTGAATAGTGTTCAGCTGTTCGGTCGTGAGGAGATGCTCAGGGTAGTCGGCAGGAGTATCGCCATCTTCATCGAGCTGGCAACGTCCTGTAAGAGGCCATGACACCGACTTGGGGCGACTGCGCCTGTATTGCCTGCCCATCCGCTTCTGCGGTTGTGGTGGCTGCTGGAGCCTCCGTGGCCGGCAAAACAGTTGCAGTATCGCCCTTCGTCTGGGCACTAGGTGCCGCGGTTTTGTACATGGCCCTCTTTTCGACGCCTCTTCTGGGGTCGTGTTGGCCGATCTACCTCTCTTACTGGTGGTAGCGCCACTCCTGCTGGGCATTTCCCTTGGAGGGTCCATAGGCTTCTGGGCGAGCCTTTTGGCCTCCTCCATGGGTACGCCGTTCGCAAGGTGTCTGCGCAACCTCTTCCTTGCGGCGCCCGATAGTGCGATCCGCCTTGGTTTGTCATCCTTAGGGGAGGCGAGCAGAGTTTCTTCCTCTTCCTTGGTGATGCTGTCGGTGCCAGAGCTTTGTGAACATATGTCCAAAGCATCTTCGGGCTCCCGGATGGGTTCGATTTCAATCGATTTGGGCTGCTAGAGCACCCTGTTTCTTGAGGTTTATTTACATTAGATTCCATAAATTGGTCCCACGAGTAATGAGGAAGGAAGTATCCCCCGGGGTAGAGCCTCATACCCCGGATCGGGCACTTATACGACCGGAGGTGCCAGGTATCCGGAAGCCACCGTTAGAAGACACACTAACGTAGTGCTATTCATCACAGAGGCACGGTACGGTAACACCGGTGATTACGGATTTTTTCGAGTTTGCCTCTCTAGATCCGCCATATTTAGTCTAGAGCAAGGGCACCTCGAGCAGGATGTGGTTCTTCACCACGTATGGTCGGTCTTCAGTAGTCGGCATGTGGCTGCCAACTCCCACTGGCTGAGTTAGCTTGGCGCGGCGACAGGCACACACGCTTCACTACCAGAACCTTAGCCCTCACCCTTTTTAGTTAGAGTCATTGCAATGCATTGCATGCCCCAGCATGCAATCCCCCAGTCGGAAGTACAATGGCTTTAAATAGTCGCACCTTGGCATGAAGGGATAGACCGCTACCAGAACAAAGAAGCCAATCCATTTTTTCGAGCTTTGTCCTTGCTGATCCTCAGACTCGGTCAATCTGCCCCTTCCAGAAAAGTCAGCGGTCTAGGATTACGCCAAGGTACGTCAGCTTATGCTCATGCTTTAGTCACTTCCCATCCAAATAAACGGCACTTGAGCGGCCAGGCCGAAGTGCGAAAGTGGCGTGACGTGTCTTTTCAATGTTAAGCGCTATGTTCCATCGATATGCCCAACATTCGAATTCGTCCAAGAATGTCTGGACACGACTGAAAGCCGATATGGGGGTGCTGCCAGCAGCTAGAAAAGGAGTGTCATCTGCGTAGGTGGCTAGAAGCGTACCACGAGCAATGGGGCTTGGAAGATCCGATGTGTAAAGTGTGTACAGTACCGGGCCAAAAACACTGCCCTGAGGTACACCAGCGTGAATTGGGCGTAGTTCCGAACGATGTCCACGGATCTCAACGGCAAACTTCCTGTTATCCAGAAATGACACAATAAGCTTCCAGAGTCCCACAGGTAAAAGCGGCATTAATATGTAAAAGAGACCTTCATGTCAAACCCTGTTAAAAGCGATCTTCTTAAGCACTCAGAATGTAGTTAACAACTCTGTGAACTTGCTCAAAAGCGCTATGGGGACTATGCAAGACAAATTGGTGGCCCTGCAAAGGGTCCATAAAAGCGTCAATATTTAGCAACCGAGCAAGCACGGTCCGCTCGAATATCTTGAAGAAAGTAGACAGGAGACTTGGCGGGTTGTAAGAATCTGGTGGGCACGGGTCTTTCCCTTTCTTATGGACCATTTTGATAAGTGCCCGTTTCCAGGCAAAAATGGCCAAGGTTAAGGGAAGCATTAAAGAGATGGCAGAGCTGTGCTGAACTAGGAAGTGCCTTTGCTACTTAACCATCAATTGCATTCATGACAGGATCTTTAGTGGGAACCAGTCGCTTAATAGGATCACGTACCTTATCTTGATCCACAGGCCGCACAGCAACAGAAGAACCAAAGGAGAGCCCAAACCTAGAGATAGTTGTCTGGTTCTGCTGGCTTGTAGCAAAATCATACGGAGTAAAGCGTTTTTCCAGGTTGCCTGCAAACACTTCGGCAATTGCGGAATCGCTGTGAGCCCAAGTACCATCGCTTCGTTAAGAGAAAAACTGGGAAGTGGCTGCCTTTTTAGGTTGCGGGTGTATTTCCACAATGCAAACCCATGATCCTGGTCAAGAGAACTTTTCTAAGTTCCGAGACAGATGCCTTCCACCTAGCTAAATCAATAGTATGCCTTGTCCTTATCCAGGTATGACGAAGTGCATAACCTTTCCTGGCCAAGGCTGAAATTTCAGGCTTTGGAGATGTCCAGGATGGCGGAGGAAAAGTTATACATCTAGCAGGTGGGGCAGCTTGACGAATTTTGTCTTCTAAGTCCTGAGCAAAAGAATCAATGTTATCCGCCGTGACAAGTGATGGGTAATCTTCAGTCAGTCCAGAAAGTCTGGCACTAAAACTTCTAGTTTATGATCCCCGAGGCAAAAGCCTGGTTTTAGCAACGACCTGATAGGCAGCAACGCAGAATATATCAGTAGCGGAATGTGGTCAGAGGAAAGGTCCGAGCACTCCGATATGGCTGTCGGTAGATGATCATTATTCCAAGGAAAGTGCGTAGCTCCCCCGGTAGCCAGAATCTGCATGGTTGAGCTAGAGACAATGGACATCAGAGTGTTTCCCAAAGGGCAGGAGCGTCTGCATCCCCAGAAGCTGTGGTGGGCATTCCAGTCCCCTCCAAGCGGCTGACCCTAGAGCCACCCAGGCGAAGATATTGCTCTGCTGACCAAGAGTGACTATGACCAGGAGGACAGTAAACAGCGCTAAATAAAAATCTCCCAAGTTTAGTGACCAAATTTTTGGTAATTGCTTGCAAGTGGGGTTCCGATATTGAGGAGCTCAGGTGGTAGTATAAGGAGGACTTAATGATGATTGCAACACCTCCACGATCATCGGGGTGGTTGGCACAGTGTACTGCATATTCATGAACACGGAAAAAAGAACGGCTGGTAAAATGTGTTTCAGCGATCAGCAGGATGTCAATGTTGCGTTCCTGGAGGAGAAACTCAACCTCCAGGGACTTGCCAACTAAGTTGTTGGCGTTCCACATAACTATATTTATCCCGTAATTAGTCATCGCAACACGTTGGCTCCAAGGGACTGATGTGTTTAGACATCATGCTCTGTAACATTTGTATTGTCGCCATCATCACCGACATCATTGGATCGAAGCGCAGCAGAAGCTTGTCAATCGCAGCCGCTTGTGATATTGCAGCAGCTTCCTGCTGCTTCTGTAAATCATTAATGAATTTTAGTAGTCTGTCTTGAGCAGGTTGTTCAACTGAAGGAGTCTTCCTGTCAGTTCCAATATGGGGCTGGCTTATTGAATGCAGCACATGTTTGCAGGAGTTAGATGCCATCGATTGCTAGTTTTTAGAAATAGGAAGACTAGATGTAAACCAAGCACTCTGAGCCGGCGGCGGAGCAGGTTGAAAATCTTTACGCTTTTGAGTTCGTTGGTTTGTTGAGCCAATGAACTTACGCCTCTGACGTGAGGACGCACTTTGATTGGAGCCACAGCTTATACATTTGAGCTGTTCTTCTTGAACTGAAAGGTACTGAATGGAATCCTTTTGTCCTTAAAAAGTTGTTGAACTTTTCTGTATATTTTTCGATCATCCACAGTTATTCGGCATGAGGCTCGCCCAGTCGTTTTAAGGCGGAGTCCAATGGTCACACGAGATAGTAGCGAAATCAGTTCTTTGATATCCGTAACACCCCTCAAAAGAAACGGTGGGTGACGGGGATCCCGTTTGTTGGTTCTGGGTTGCGATGCTTCGGCTGAGTTGATTGGATCACCAGTAGTAGCGGGAATGACTGTGTCAAGCTCATCATCATCAGACAGAATGGCGAAGCTATTGCTTTGCCAATATAAGATTCCTTTTCTCCGTTTGGAAGACTTTTCAGCTGCGAAGACTTATGGTCGCCAATTTTTCCAAGATTTTGCCTTTTCTTTGATTATTTACTTGAGTAAAAATCTCCTCATCAGCAGTACTCTTGCTTATCCACTTAGGGTAAGCATTTACGGTGCAGTCCGGTTCCAAATCCATATCGTCCGGTACTTCGGGATATCCTGCATTTAGCCGAAGCTGATAGTTTCGGCACTTGTGGTTCATTGGATTGAATCATATTAGGTTTACGACTGTCGGTCGCAGAGGTGCCTTGAAAGTAGTATACATCCTTCCCCGGCAAGGTATTTGTATCCGCCATAGTACACGGCACTAAGAAAAATTAGAAAAAATTAAGTATACGCGCAATAGCCAGCCTGGACGTGGGCAAGGCCGACGAAACAGAACACAAAGCAGTATCCAAAATTAACCCAAAAATTTCGAGAATTTTAATTTGTATTCCATTTTTCCAGAAAGTTTACCATATTTGGAAAATAGAAAAGATCGATTATTTGAATTTTTTATTTATTAATTAGCTTCTCAAATAAGGACCCAAAACGCTCAGCATATTGCGACAGGTAAGGCTAATAATAATGACTTACGCCAGGAAACCCGTGCCCGGTCGGCTGCTGCTGTCTAAATAAGAAGGCACAGCGAAAGAATCCTCGTCGCTCTGAGGAATCGAGAAGCTGCAGCACGCGCTTTTCGTCGGAAAGACTCCTACGAACGGAACCTAGAGCGAAGTCGGGACGCTGTGGTGCGTGCGGTTCGTCGGGAGAATTTCGACGAACGTCAACAAGAGCAGGTGCAAAATACTGCTGATCACGAAACTCACAGGACTGATCCTGAATTTCGCTCTAGGGAACGTATTCGAGATACTGTGTCGCGTGCTGTTCATCGGGTGGACTCCGACGAACGTCAACGAGAGCAGGTGCAAAATACTGCTGACCACGCAACTCACAGGACTGATCCTGCATTCTGCTTTGGGGAACATATTCGGGATGCTGAAGCGCGCGTTGTTCGTCTACAGTTTTCCGAATAACGTTAAAGAGAGCGGCAACGGGATGCCAACAAATGGAGAACCATCAGGAGAAATCCGATAGTTAGGACGCAGGAGCAACGTACAAACACATCGCAGCGCAGGGTAAAGCGTTCACTGGGAAGGAGAAAAAAAGAAAGTTATAGCTATGATTCGGCAATTTGGGCTGCCAACATTTTTCATTACTCTATCCGCGGCTGAAACCAAATGGAATGAACTTTTGGTCATTCTTTCCCATCTGTTAGATAATAGGGCCTTAACTGAAGAACAAGCAGCCGATCTATCAAGCTCAGAAAAAGCTCGATTGATACGATCGGACCCCGTAACGTACTCTCGATACTTCGATTATAGGTTGCGACAATTATTGAAATTGTTTAAGTCCTATACTTGCGAGGAAGTTACACTTTGCCATTATTATTGGAGAGTCGAGTTCCAGCATAGAGGCTCCCCTCACTCTCATGGGATGCACTGGCTGTCTGGTGCTCCCAAGCTCGACAAATCAGAAAATTCCAAGAATGTTATACATTTCATCGGTAGATTTGTTACTACTTATAGAGGCGGTGCTGATCTTGCTGAAAAAATTCAATATCAACGCCATAAACATAGCTAATCTTGTTTGCGAAAGTTGTGGGGACAGAAATTTTGCCGATTTAATATGGCATATACTCAAACACTTCACTCGGTTCTGCTTTTTCCGTTAGAAGAAAACGAAGGAAACGTTGCACTGTATAAAGCTTTGTTTAAAAAAATAAAGGAAGTTTTAAATATAACTTCCTCTGAAGAAGAAGCTAGGCTTCATGATTAAGCATATTTCCTTTCTCATTTAGAGACAAATTATGAAGAATATATTTTAGTCTTACGTTCTAGCTTAAAAAAGTAGCAAGTTTTTCTTTGTAGACAGTCTTCCGATCGACTCCTGAATGCATATAATAGGCATATCCTAGGCTTACATAGGGCAAATATGATAATGAAGTTTATCCTAGATGTCAACTATGTAAACAAATCCAACAGAGGCGTATCACAGTTGCTTCGGGAGGCAATGAATGAAATAAGTCATGGAAATATTTCTATTAAAAGAAAATTACAGTACTTAGGGAACAAATATATTAATTCGCTGTAGATATCAGCCCAAGAAGCACCATATATATCTTGGGCTTACATATGTCTGAGGCGAGTGAAAGATCTGTTTTCGTTAACACTTGCCATTCAGACAAACGAGTTAGGCAAGCTCGTTCCAGTGAACAGATGACCAACTACCTTCAGACTCCGGAGATATATTTGAAAAAAATTTAGTCGATTGCTATGTACAGAGACCGGCCCAGTTAGAAGGTCTTTTGCAACTTGGTACAGAGTTGTCAAGCGCTCTGCAGCCCAGCCTAATGAGAGTGATGACGAAGGGGATGACTTTGGTGTGGGTGTTGGAAATGTTTCCGAAGAAAGCTACTTGTTAATGGACGGGTCTGGTTCCATTAAAAAACGGTATCGTCCCCTTATTCTTAGATTGGTTCGCTTTATTATTTTAGGCACCATTTGATGCGTTTTTTATCCTCGGCGAAATGAAGAATCGGAAATACTCTCAAATGATATCGAAAATAAGTTTGTAAATAATCATGATAATATTAGGATAAAAAAAGTACGATTTTTTTGATGATTTGGAATTGGAAAGAGCTCTTGACGATTTTCACGAAGATAGATGAAAAAATGCTCCTGATGTGAAGGATGCAGCCTCTCAGTCTTTAGATGAAGAATTAAGGTTTTAGTTTTGCTCACAAACTCGGTCCCTCAACTTAAAACAGCGCCAATACTATGCTCATGTAGTGCATAATGTGGCAAATAAAAATATGTTTACGAATATGTTGGAGGAGCGGCCGGAGTAGGCAAAAAGATACATCTACAATGTATCAGTCTGTAACTTGGCGAGCAAATAAACTTTGTGGGGCTACAAATTCGGTAAAGGTTTTACTTTGTGCTCCAACTGGGAAAGCTGCTTTTGGAATTGGAGGACTAAGACTTCATTCTGTACTTTCTCTCCCAGTCAACCAATTTTTCTTTCGCTTTACGGCCTTTAAGCAATGATTTGTTAAATACAATTCATTGCAAGTTGATTGATCTCCAATTAGTTATAATAGATTAAATTTCAATGGTTGTTTCAAAAATGCTATCGTATTAAGACCAACAACATCGTCAAATATTTAGAGGCCCTGATTTATGTTTGGGCGGAAAATCAACTATTGTTTTTGGAGACTTAAAGCAGTTATCCCCCCCTTGGAGACAGTTGGATATTTTCAGAACAAACCAATAATCCGTACAACGTCTTAGCAGAGACTAATCTGTGGAATAACTTTCGGTATTTTGAGCTTACTTAGATTATGCGGCAACGAAGTGATCAATCATTTGCATTGGCACTGAACAACATGTCTGAAGCTAATATGACTATATCAGACATAGAGCTCATTACAGATAGAGTGGTTCCATCGAATAATGTTCCTGAAGATGCAATTCATTTGTTTTGTTCAAATGCGGAGGATGGTCAACCTCCTCAATACCATTAAATTAGCCCAAATACAGACAGAAGAACTTATTTCTACTGCTGTTGATACAATTAAAACTGCAAACATATCTGCACAAAATATGGAAAATATGTTGCGCTAGGCCCAAAATATGAAAACCTCAAAAAGTCAGGGGCTACCATATCTCCTAAACCTGAAAACAACGGCTAAATATATGGTTACCGTCAATTTAGACACAAGTGTGTGACGCCCTTTTTGGAGCAGGGCTCACAAACCATATTGCCATTTTTTACTTATGAGACACAAAGTCATCACAAAAACTTACTTTATACATACTTTATACATAAGTATTAATTTAGCTAAGTTCCACCGCCGTCGGTTTCCCTCACGCCAACGTAGCCGATATTGCCATTGAAAACACGCCCCTGGCGGGCCATAACGATCAAAAGATATGTGATTATCGATAGTGAGTCCGATAGCATTGAACTGGTTCCCCGGAGTCAGCGATTCCGAGTCTTCGGTATGGCCACGAACCGAAGCTTGATCTCTACTAGACATCTGCATGAGTGGCAAAAAATTCACATTCAAATACACAAAGCTCAAAATGAGTTGTGTGAATTTGAAGCGAAACCAAACTGAATTGAATGAGTTGACTCGCTTATGTACGACTCAGCCGCACACATAATAGAGAAAGAGAAATGAATGGAATGAAGTGAGAACTCTGAAAACTGAGACGCTGAATTCGATTGATTCGAGTTGCAACTGAAGATACACCAGTGTAAGGAAACATAAGCAATTGAAATGCGTTTTTGCATTCGTGGTTTTTTTATTTAACTTATTTCTAAAAAAAACAAGGTTATTAAATTCATAAATTCATGGTTTTCTCTGAACTCTGAAAAATATAACACAAAAAACACTTATGGACAGGTCACGTTGGTTAATACTAAACGCATGTTAATATCTACGCACGAAAAAAAAACTAAAAACAAATTGTTTTATCTATTGTGAGGAGTAGTAATTTAAACTCCCCACAAAGCAGTGTGCAGGAGATGCACACTCCTAAGGGCAGCAGCAGCGCTGTAAATAACAGCAGCAGCAGCAACAGACGAGCGGGGCAGGGAGTTGCGAGGCCGCCAAAAGGAGACGCTGCTTATATAGCGGGACTCTGGCGGACCTTGGACTCAGTGGCGTGATCGCCGGCCGTGGACTTTGGCCGGCAAGGAGGAGACGCCGCTAAGATAGCGGGACTCGGACGAACTTTGGACCCGGTCACGCGATATGCACCGGACTTTGGACCGGGTGGCGTGACCGACGCCGGCAAGGATAACGGTACCGGCGGAGCCTATAAAAGGCAGAGGACGCCTGCGCACAGGAATCAGTACGTGTGCGAGAATTAGAGCGAGTTCGTCAACGAAGAGAAGTTAAACCAAGTCCGCGAGTCAGATCGAGATTGCAAAGTCAAGACGTTTGGGAGCTTGAAGTGGCAAGCTTTCCAGACTGAGGCTACAAAGCTGAGATCAGTCGCGTGCAGAGATTACGAAGACAAGGAGTCAACAGCTGAAGGAACAGCGAGGTCCTGCAGCGAGGACCAACGGGAGAGATGAACGGTCGAGTGGAGGCAAGTTGTGGGAGTTGCGCGCGTGGCTAGGCTTTGCCGGGCGATACACCGTGTCGACGATATCCCAGACCAAGGCGCCGAGCGGGCGATAAGGGTGGCTAGGCTTTGCCGGGCGATACATCCTGCTAGCTCTGTACTTGAAGCTGCAAAGTGGGCGTTCGAGTAGCTGGGCTTCGGCTGGGCGATACACTCTGCTAGCTTTGCAGTGAGGTTGCGAAGTGGGCGTTCGGGGTGGCTAGGCTTCGGCCGGGCGATACACCCTGCTAGCTTCGGCAGCAAGACAACCAAGCGATCGGCGACGAAGGAGGGCAGCCGCACCCAGAAGGAGCAGGACGCAGCGGAAATTGTATTACAAGTTGAAGTACAGTACAGAATTGAAGTACAATAAACACCTGAATATTAAATTTACCCGAAGCGTTCTCTCTGGGCGGGCAGTCACGTATAATATAAATTTGGTGGGACGAGCACACGATCTCGACTGAGCTAGCCGCACATAATCGTTTCGAGCCAAACCGAAGAAATCAGCTCGTTACATCTGGCCCCAAAACGTGATTGTCTGAACAATGAGAAAATAACAAAGAACGCAAGATGGGAAAAAGTTTGATAAAGAACATAAAAAAGGAAGAGTATGATGGCGTGGCAAACCTGCTGGGCATCCAGCTCATCATCTCTGTCGACGCCATGAGGAAAACCTTGGCGGAGTTCGTAGAAGAACACGGTACAGACCCAGAGGTGGCTGAAACATTGGCTAAGCTGGTGGAAAAATTCAGCAAAATCCAAAGCATTAAGGTACAGCTACAAGACCCAGAAGCCCTAATAGCAAGCCTTGATGTCGCAAGCATGCTGGACACAGGCCGAAGCAGGGAATCGAGCAGGAAGAGACGCCCGGAGGAAAAATTAAGCAAGCAAAGGTAGCAAAACAAGTCCGAGAGTGGAACTTTAAATTCGACGGAAACGACAAGCCTTTGGAGTTCTTAGACAAAGTGGAATGGTATGTCGAAACATACGGCCTAGACCTAAACCTGATCCCCAGAGCGATGCCAGAATTTCTGCAAGGCAAGGCTTTAAAATGGTTCATAGCGAACAACAGGCTATGGAAAAGCTGGGGAGAATTCGCATACGATTTCAAAATTTCTTCCTGCCCAGAGGGTACCTGGAGAAGCTGGCAGACCAGGTCAGGCAAAGGAAGCAGCGATACGGCGAAAGGTTTAAGGACTACATAGTCGAATTACAAACTCTAATGCGACCACTGCGGATGTCAAAAAGGGAGATACTGGCAAGGATACTGGAAAACAGTACGCCAGCACTCCGCATATTCATGCGGCCGTACGACTGCAGGGACCTCGATGCCGCCATGGCACTAACGGACGAATTCGAGGAACTAGACCAGCAGAGAGAAGAATTCGAGAGGGAAAACGCTGCCCACAGGGTCAGGTTCCAGCAACCGCAAAGGACAGACCAGAGTGCGGTATGCAGTAGATGCCAGGACGAGGGAGAGCACGCAGGAGGAAATGCACAGTCCGGTCGGAGACCAGCGGTGCCCCAAAGGGAAGTGGTGCAGAGCCCAGCACAGGCCTGCCGTAGGTGCGGAGGGCAAGACCACTGGGCGAGAGAATGCCGGAATCAGCGGATAACATTCTGCTGGGTATGCGGAAGGATTGGAAGAAGGACGGTAGACTGCTGCCAACCGTCAAAAAACGCCCAGCGATCCCAGCCTGTGAGAGGACAGCAGGGATCGCACGGCTCCGCCTCGCAAAATTAGTGGCCAACTTAACAGCCGAGGAGACACAGCTGACCGCAACGGTGCTGATAGGAGGAGTCCAGGTCAGAGCAACGGTGGACACGGGAGCCACAGCCAGCTTTATAAGCGAAACGTTGGCGGTCACGATGCAAAGAGACGGAACAAGGGAGCCCATTAAACGTCAAGTTCACATGGCAGACGGAAGCCGAGTTCAGATCAACGAGCAGATGGTAGTACAGATCGGACTCGGAACAGAAACGGTGACAATACAACTGCTAATACTCCCAGGAATAATCGACGCGCTGGTTTTGGGTTGGAATTTTCTCACCAACATCGGCGCAGAAGTGAAGTGCGCAGGACACAAGGTGGCGATAACAGCGAGGAGACGGAACAATGGATGGCTAGAGAGATTGTCCGTCGCCGTCGTCGAAAGGCCTCAGCAAGCCAGTAAAAGTGAAGAGGAGAAATTCCTGGAGGCAGAGTTGGCCGAATTCAGGCAGATGAAAGGACCGTCAAACGTAGCCGTACACAGCATCACGATGAAGGACGACAAACCCATCAAGCAGAGGTACTACCCGAAGAATCCGAAAGTACAAGGAGAAATCAATGCCAAGGTGAATGAGTTGCTGCAAATGGGATGCATCGAGCATTCCAAAAGTCCGTACAGCTCCCCCATAGTAATGGTAAGAAAGAAGACCGGCAAGTGGAGATTATGCGCCGATTTTAGGCAGATCAATGCAAAATCAATAAAGGACGCATATCCCATTCCACGGATAAATCTCATCTAGGACCAACTAAGGGAAGCACGATACATCAGCAGCCTTGATCTCAAGGATGGATACTGGCAAATTCCCCTAGAGGAACGGAGCAGGCAGTTTACAGCGTTCACAGTGCCGGACAAAGGTCTGTTCCAATGGAAAGTGATGTCATTTGGACTGCACTTGGCGTCAGCCACATTCCAACGAGCACTGGACAAAGTAATAAGGCCCGAAATGTCGCCACATGCTTTTGCGTATCAAGATGATATCGTAGTGATTGGAAGGACGAAGGAGGAACACATAAGGAACCTGAAGGAAGTCTTTCGCCGACTGAAGGAAGCAAACCTGCGGATTAACGCGGAAAAGTGCCAGTTTTTCCAAAAGGAACTGCTATGTCTGGGACACCGAATAACGAAGAAGGAATCAGCACGGACCCGGACAAGGTAGCAGCAATCGCAGAGCTAAAACCACCATCAACTGTGAGAGAACTCAGGCAATACCTGGGGGTGGCGTCGTGGTACAGGAGATTCGTCCCAGACTTCGCAAAAATCGTGATGCCTTTAAGCGAACTGCTGCGCAAGGGCACGAAATGGGAATGGTCCCAAAAACAGCAAGACGCGTTCGAAAAAGTAAAAGCGAAGCTGGTAGCAGACCCAATCCTGGCCTGTCCAGATTTTGGAAAAAATGTTCGTGCTACATACGGATGCTAGCGACTACGGGATAGAAGTGTTTGGCGATAGTGTGGGCCATACGCAAGCTGCGACCATACCTGGAGGGGTACCATTTTAAAGTAATCACAGACACATATCTTTAAAATGGTTAAACGGCATAGAAAGCCCTTCAGGCCGAATAGGGAGATGAGCCTTGGAACTACAGCAGTATGATTTTGAGATAGCATACAGAAAAGGCCAGCTAAACGTGGTGGCAGACGTTCTATCCAGGCAACCACTACCTGAGACTATTCGCCAAGTGAAGGAGACGACCATATCGTCGAATGAGTCATGGATCAAGGAAATGCTGGAGAAAATCAAGAGGAACCCACAGAAGTTTCCCGACTATATGCTGGAGGGATCAACCTTGTACAGACACATTCCACATCGAGCTGGCAGCGAAGACGTCGTCGCGTGGAAATTATGTGTGCCCCAAGGACTAAGGGTCCTTAGTCCTACAAGAAAACCACGACTCGCCAGCGGCTGGACATGTGGGAACGAGAAAAACGATAGCCAGAATAGCGGCAAGATATTACTGGCCAGGAATGCAGCGGGACTCGAGATCGTCTTTCAGGAAATGCGAAAGTTGCCTGAAGTACAAGCCAAACCAGCTGCAAGCAGCAGGACAAATGCTCATGCAAGTGCCGGAAGAACCCTGGGCTACAGTGTGCGCCGATCTTGTGGGACCGCTGCCGAGATCAAAGCACGGGAACCGGATGCTGCTAGATGCTGCCCATGAGGGCAGCAACGACAAAATCGCTGCGAAAGGCATTCAGAGAACGAATTATATCGAGTTTCGGAGCACCTAAAGTAGTGATAACGGACAACGGGCTACAATTTACGAGCAAGGCTTTCAATAAAATTCTCAAGGAAATGGGAATCCGCCATCAGTATACGGCCTCATACACTCCACAAGAAAATCCAACTGAGAGAGCGAACCGAACGGTCAGAACAATGATTGCCCAATTCGCCGGAGACGACCAGAGGTGCTGGGACAAAAAGTGGCCAGAGATTATGCTAGCCGGCGTTCCTAACACAAGGACGCGAACCCAGGCTGCCAAGCGCTTTGTACGACAAGGAGACACTGGGCACGGGACGACAAACGGAGACGCCCGATGAAAATTCTCGAAAGTTGAAGGAAATCTTCGAGATTGTCCGAAGGAACTTGGAGAAGGCGGCACAGGACCAGGCCAGGTACTACAACCTGAGAAGAAGGCCTTGGAATCCGAGAGTTGGAGACACGGTGTGGGTAAAAGAGCACCACTTGTCGAAGGCCGTGGAAGGATTCGCGGCGAAATTGGCACCCAAATACGACGGACCATTCAAGGTGACGAATTTCCAGTCCCCAGTCATCTGCGTCGTACAGCACGAAATAACAAAGAAGGAAAAGCTGATACATATGAGTCAGTTGAAGCCACAGAGTGTAGAAGAAGGGATCTAGGATGTTACGGCCAGGGCAGAAGACTCCGACACTCGAGTCAACAACGCGCCATAGCGAGGAATTAGCAGGGCGCGCGAGGACAACGATGAGGATGTTACCGCAGAGGCAGAGGACTCCAACGACAGAAGCGACGAAGAAGGCCAGGATGGTACCGCCAGGACGAAGGACTCCGTCGTCAGCACCAGTCACACACCACTGCGAAGATCCAGAACAGTGCGTGCGTGAGCGGAACCAAGCGGATGCTATCGCCAGGCGGAGGACTCCAGTATAAAGGAAAAAAGGCAAGAAGACAAGGAAAGTTATCCGAAAAACGGAAAGCAAACAAAAGCCACGGGGGGAAAAAAAGGAAGGAAGCACTTACAAAGGGCCTGCACACGCAGACGACTCGGATTGGAGGCAACTGCCTTTTGCATCCGAAGAAGGGAGGATGACGATACGCGGTATCGTAAGCGAGTCAGCTGCAACAACAAAAATTGAAGCAAGTTTCAAACGGTTGAAAATGTGAAGAAAAATGTTGAGAAAATGTGTGGTCTGAAGAAAATGCTTATCAAAGGAAAGGTTTATCTGAGACAGAACGAAGTTGTGCAAAGCGAAAGCAAAAGCAAAGTTGAGCCAAGCGAAAGCAAAGCAAAGTCGAGCCGTAACTGGCAACGTTGCGGCGTGGGCCGCTGTCGGGGACAATTATGTGAATTTAACCGAGTCAAAACCACTACTACGGCGAGAGCCAATCGATACAACCACTAATTCCAAGGGTCTTTACGGGCCGGACGGAAGGTTAATGTCAAACAACAAAAAAAAAACAAAGAAGCCGGTAGCGGCGGATGAAGAAGACGCGAACTGGAGGGCAAGGGAGAGGATACGTACCAGCGGGCAATTTGCGATCCAGACCCCAGGAATCGGCATCGGTGACCCTGATCTGCGAAGGCCGGCACAGGCGAAGATCCAGAGGAGTTCTGACGAGGGGCTGCAGCAGGCGCCACCTCAATCCCGCTGTCGGTTCCGCTGCCGTCGCAGTGCTGCTCGGCCGCTGCCGGACAGGTGATATTCCGCAGAAATCCCGCTGTCGTCGCCACTGCCACCGCAGTCGCAGCGCTGGCCAGCCGCTGCCAGGCAGGTGATCTGCCAGCATTCCAGTGCCTATGAGGCCTAGCGGAGGGTAAAACAACTCAAACTTTCACAAAAAATGCAATTTCACTGGCCGGCAGTGGTGGGGGAAAATGCGCAAACTGGTAGGAATATATCGATAGCGAACTATCGATAGTGATCGCGGAAGTACGGCCATACTTATATCTGGTATTTTTTGGTGTTGAACAACTTCGTGCACTGGAAAATTCCAGAAATGATCGATAGCAGTGTGACCAGGAGAGAAACGGTATTTAGATACCAGCGCAAGGATAAAAATACCGCGGAGGAATTCGGGAGTTTTAAATTTGAGAAGGCGATTAGAAAGGTCGATCCCCGAAGGAAGCAGCATCGCTTTGTGACCGCCGCCGCGTTCGGACGTCTCTGTGTTCGCTCCCGAAAGCTAAGCCAAGGAAAGACCACGAGCCCTTTGAGACCGACGCGTCGAGGCCGTGGCAGTAAATTGTAAAAAAAATTTAAGCACACGTAAGTCACACCCCCTTGTACGGGCAGCAGAGCAGAGATCAATTTATGAAGATCAAAAATGCAAGTAAGTAAAATAGTCAAAATTATAGTAAACAAGTGAGAAAGCTACATTCGAGTGACCGACTGTGAGATACCCGTACCCAAAGTACTGCCCGTGAAATTAAATAGCACACGGACATGGAAAAAACAAAAAGTTGACAAATAAAGTCAAATGGTACTAAAAACATATTGAGCAACGTTCAAAAAAGACTAATTCTGCAGCTGTACGCAGCTGCCCTACGAATTAATACTGCGCTCGAAAGCACGCAACACTTTTTTCGCTACTGCCACCCAAAAGCTAAGTGCTCAGACACGCGAAATTATTCCTAAGCAGTGCGATAGAGCGAGAGAGCATGAAAGCATTTATTGTTTAATAACTTTCATGTTTATCATCCGATTTTACTCAAATTTGCAGAGCACGTTTGCAATCGCCTACTTATTAAGTCTATCTTTTACTTTAAGTCGAAAATCACGCCTATAGCTAATATACCGTTTTTTATTTTTTTCGGGGGCGGAAGTGGGCGTGGCCAAATTTTAAAACAAACTTGATCTGCGTGCAAAAGATTCCAATGTTGTCACCAAATTTGGTAACTCTAGCTCTTATAGTCTCTGAGATCTGTTGTTTCACACGGACGGACGGACAGACGGACAGACGGACAGACGGACAGACGGACAGACGGACATGGCTAAATCAACTCGGCTGGTGATGCTGATCAATAATATATATACTTTATGGGGTCGGAGATGCCTCCTTCTGCCTGTTACATACATTCTCGATTGGCACTAACTTATAATACCCTTGTACCCTATGGGTACCGGGTATAAAAAGTAAAATACAATAATAAGTTTTTAAAACATAAGTACAAAAGTAATATGATTTCATGACATAAAAAGCGAATATAAAAATAAAAAACAGAAGCTTATTTTTCCATTGTTTTATATTGCAAAGATAAGCTTGTTTTAGAGCAGCGCATCTATCTGTTACAATACATCCAGCCTGAGCATGGAGCATGCTTAATGAAAGATAGCGCAGGCCTCACTCTTATGTTCTCTATCTCCGAGGCGTGAATGTGATAAAAAATTATGGAATTTATCTGATGGATGGCTTACGATACGTCGATTCTATTAAAATATAATCGATGCTTGAACAAAAAAAAAAAGCATCTATAGTATCGATATTGGAATCGACTTTTTCCCAGCTCTACTGGTGGGAATAAACACCTAAGCAAATAAAGAAGTATATTCAGTGAGCGGTAAATTCCTGCAATTAACTCCTAGCTACAAGTTCCATCCCTTTCTACATAAATTTATTGTATAGTTTTCCTGGCACGACTGAAGTCTTACACCAGCTGAGAAACTAGCAGGGACTTGAAGGGAGAAAATAGGAAAAAAAAACACATTGCAAATAACTGCTACACTGAAAAATAAACATTTTTTTTTATTATTTTCTTTATAACCAAGAATGAAATAATGTACTACAAATAAAACAAAATAATAATAACTAAACGATGGAGATAAAATAAAAAAAAAAATTATTTAAGAAAATATTTAAATCAAATTCGTCAGTACCATCGAAATGTACAACCCCGCACGACCGCACCGTACCCAAAGCCCACGAGCATCCGTCGCGAACCCGCAGTACATACCGCGATCGAGTGCTTATAAAAACAATAAAAATTCAACCGAAGAACTACCGGCAGCAGCCGTAGGACCTAGAGGAGCCGGATTATAGCCGGATGTAGGAGGAAGACAGCGATTCAAAACAAACAGAAGCCATGACATCCGATCAGGAGGAATATACCGGTGAGTCCGTTCCAATACTCTCGATGCGTTCTCTGAATGCTCCCAGCGTTTTTATTGAAGCCCCACCTCCTACCGCAACGACCCGAGAAACCTTTAGGGAGCCCACGCCAGAACAAAGTCGTCGGGAATTTACTTGCGACCCCGAAAAGATCCGCAAATGGAGTCTTCTATTCGAGGGTTATTTCGATCCTCTAGCCTTCATCAACCTGGAAAGCCTTGCATTACCTATCGACCTAGGGCTTCCCCAAAACAAAGCCGGCAAGTGGCTCCAAGTTAGTCGTCTCCACGGAGCCGACAGAGCCGCTTTCCGAAAAGAAGTCCTCGACTTTTTTCTTCATCCGAGGTATCTCCAACGAGTAGACGACAAAATCCGAGGTCGTGAACAGTTGGAGGGGGAAACCTTCAAGGACTATATAATAGACGCGTACTCATGTGCCATGCCGGCTACGACGAAACGCAAGAGCTTAACAGGCTGTACGAAAACGCCGCACCCGAGTACCAGCTGTACATCCGACGTAACGAGTTCCGAACCATTGGGGAACTTACGCAGCTGGCCACCGAACTGGAAGTACTCCGACAGCGAAGTGTAGGACGCGCTAATCCGACTTCAACCGTCCGACGCACGTCTAACCCCTTCCGAGGCAGAGCACCCTCCTCAGCCCCAGGGGGACAAGCAAATCAATTCCACACACGGACAGAA
The DNA here is from genome assembly GCA_014170255.2 of Drosophila triauraria. Lineage (NCBI taxonomy): Eukaryota > Metazoa > Arthropoda > Insecta > Diptera > Drosophilidae > Drosophila > Drosophila triauraria. Next base: position 11,598,618 of record JABJVT010000007.1, read on the forward strand.
TCTAGGCCACCGAATCCGGCAATGGGCAACAGGACGACCACGCCGAATTGGCGAGCTAATGTTAGGGATGCTTGCCGAGACTAAGAAGAATCAGGACTTTTCAGCCGTGATTGTCGGAACCACCGACAATACTTTTGGTCGTCGAGAAATTCGCACTGTCGAATGTTGTCGTCGTTCACAGCCGGGATACGGGTCGGGTCCCCACGACGGGTGGAGTCATTGGGGACCAATCCTACAGAAAACACCCTGTAAACGCCGCACTCAGAGTCGAGAACGAGAGGATTGCCGCTGAGGTATATGAGTATAGGGGTGAACCAATACGACTAACCACAATGTATACCGGGACATTTATTCGCCAAGAGACCACAGACGCAGTTGGCCAGCCCCACGACTTCCAAGAAAACTATTCCCAAATTAACATAGTCGGCCGCAACATCCACCCAACCAACACGGAAAGCAAGACGATCCCAAGGAGGAACACCAAAGTCACGCATCTGGAAGCAAGGCCCCGAGACCCACTACGACAATCATCGAACCCAATGGACACCCAACGGACACAGAGCAGGACATCGCCGAGGCCCCGGCTGAGCACAACTAAGCACGAAGCAGAGCAACCACAACTAGAGCAGCGAGCAACGCAAAGCGAGAACAACGAAGCGGCACCTCGCCGGGAAGGCACACAGAAAGGACATACGAAAGTACTTCAACACGGACCACGAATACAACACAACGGGGAGGGCGAAGCAAACGTAAATCGAAAGAAGCAAGAAATATCACACGCCGAGGACCACGAAGCAGGGGAACGAAAACGGGAACAAGGAGTATCACAAGAGGAGAAGAACGAAGCGGAAGAAGTGGTTTTAAACACTTTTCCACAAGTGCACACGATTTCGTCGAAGGTATTGGTGATCTTTCTTCAAATCAAGTTAACTCTGTTGTTAAATCAAGTGGCAAACTCCTTGATTTCGTCTTCGCATCTGATTTCTCGAATTCATGTGTATCTAGGACTGAACCACTTTCAACACCCGAGGACCGTTATCATCCTTCTTTACTTGGGCGTTGAGGATGCACTACGGTCAGTACACTCAAGTGGTCATTTAAAAACAAGCCCGGGCTTGTTAGGGTTAGGTGTTAAATAGGCGCGAAAGAAAAGTATTGATAAAAGAATGTAAGGAAATATAAACTACTATCAGGCACCTCGATTGTTATCTTGCATGTGTACAAGGTGGGTTAAGATTAATGTTTTTAGTTTAGGAAGGCTATCTACAGATGAGGTAATTTTATACAAATCATTATAATTTGCACATAATACTTTAAAGGGTTCATGCATTTCATACGATGTTCTGCAGTGGTGCAAAACCAAAGGCAGGTAGGATCTTGTGGTTCTACATGGTACGTGGAAATTCAACTGACCCAATAGATCGCTGCTTTCCACGTCACCACGGATCAGATTATACATAAAGACAATGCCTAACATCGTTCTACGGTTTGCTAAGGAAGGTAGGTTAATCAGGATAAGTCTACTAGAATTAGAGGGCAACCTAAGGCTTGCATCCCAGTTTAAGCCACGGAGAGCGAAAAGTAAAAAGTTCTTTTGAACAGACTCAATGCGTTTGCTGTGACTCCAAACGCAAGGTCCATATTCTAAAATAGGACGAACTAACGAAGTGTATAAATTCTTCGTGACGTAGGGGTCATCGAATTCCTTCGACCACCGTTTAATAAATCCAAGCACACCCCTGGCTTTATTCACAATGCACGAAATATGATCAATAAACTCCAGTTTAGGATCTAGGCGGATACCCAAATCGTCAACTAGCGTGATCCTTTCCAAAGAGCAGCAGTTCAGCGTATAAGTCGCAAGCATGGGAGAGACACGTGAGAATGTCATTTGAGCCATTCAGGTTTAATAAGTTTACATTGCACCATGTTTGAAAGTTATTAAGATCTGTTTGTAAATCCGACTGGCAAGCGCGGTTCTTGTATTGCACACAAAGTTTAACGTCGTCAGCATACATGAGTACTCTGGAGTTAGTCAAGACTTTGGGCAGGTCGTTAATAAAAAAAGTAAAAAGTAAAGGACCCAAGTGGCTCCCTTGCGGGACACCAGAGGTCACCCGGAGAACATTCGACAAGTTGTTTTTAAATAGAACCTTTTGCGTCCTACCATTCAGATAACTTGAGATCCAACTATCTCAAGCCACCAATTTGGGATTCTAGACCATAGTGCAATATTGGAGCTCACATATCTATATACTATATCTAAAATTAAGTCGTCTAAGTTGTTACACACTTTTATAACTCAGGAACGGCTGTACCGATACGGCTGAAAACTGGTGGGTAGGTAGCTCAGAGCAAGAAGATGGCTTAGCTAGTAGTGTGTTGGCTCGCGGCCGGGAGAACGGCGGTTCGACCTTAGCTCGTGGCAGTTCTTATTTCTCATTCTTTTTTTTATTACTTTTCTGAATTGTTTTTGTTCTATTTACGTATTGGTTTTTTTCACAGCTCGGAAGGTTGGTTCAAGGTTGGTTCTATTTACGTCTTGGCTTTTTTCAGAGCTCGAAAGTATGGTTCAAGTTTCACTTTAAGTTCTCAAAATGCAGTTTGCAGTCGCAAGCAAAACAATATTATCCTAACTCATATTTTATATACTTCCGCTTCTAGACACCAAAGCCTTATTACGCCCAATGCAATTATATGGGACCTTGGGACCTTGGCGCAGATGTTTGAAGTGTGACTCTCGATCGGGGATCGGGAATTATCAGAGTTCGTTCCCGGGTTAAATAATTGTTGTTCTTTATTTCTTTTGAATAGCTGGACTATTTTTATACCCGGTACCCATAGGGTACAAGAATATTATAAGTTAGTGCCAACCAAGAATGTACGTTACAGTCAGAATGAGCCATCTCCGACAAAAGGTATAAAGTATAAAGTATATTTATTCTTATTCAGCATCACCTGCCGAGTTGATTTAGAAATGTCCGTCTGTCCGTCTGTTGTTGGTAAGCAGATTTCAGAGACTTTAAGAGTTAGAGCCAACAAAATTGGTGACAGCATTGGAATCTGTTGCACGCAGATCAAGTTTGTTTTATCGTTTTTTATCGTTTTCTCTTTCAAAGTGAACGGTCATGTTTTTGTTTTGTGCCTCGTATTTGTGTTATTATTATTATTATTATTATTATCCTAGGCTTCTGATGAAGAAGAGCACTTTGGCGAGGTCTATCTGTTCCCAAATCCTGTAGGGGGGGATAAGTTCACCTCCTAGTTGTTGAAGTCGACGTCTGGTCGACGTCTGAAGTCGACGTCTGGCACCCAGCCCACCGTTAATTTGTTTTTGGAGGCAAGGGCGTTCAGCTGCTGGAAACAGTTTTTTAAAAGTCTGGAGGTGATCGTAAAAGATCTCAGCGCTATGAGCGCCGCCTGACTGTCAGAGAAGATGTAAATCCGTGCGCCTTTCATATTCCTGCGAAGGCATTCACGAGCACAGATTTCTATGGCGTGTATCTCTGCTTGGAAGATGGTTGGGGACTTTCCCATGGCTATGGATTTGTTGAACCTTGCCCCGGTGTCGCCATTTTTCAATTTCGATCCGTCAGTGTACCACGTTTGTGATCCACTGGGCAGAGATATTGATTTTGTTGTCCAGTCGTGTCTGGTGTACAGAACTACAGAGAAGTTTCTGTGGAAAACAAGTTTTGGTTTCTGCTCGTCAGTTATACGCAGAATGGGCTCGTTTATTAGGGGTTCGAGTATCCGTAGATGCCCAGTTAGATCACCACTTTTTATATTGGTTATGTTTTGGAGGCGAAGTGCCCCCAGGCAGGCCTCCTTTTTCAGGGTGATGGGTAGAGGGGGTATGCCAGTTATAACTCCAAGTGCTGCAGTGGGGCATGTCTGGATGGCTCCAGTGATGCCTATGCAGACCAGTCATTGTATTTTGGTAAGTGCAGCCGCAGCTGTCTTCTGGGTAGATTTCGTCCACCAAGCAAGAGATGCATAGGTTATGATTGGTTTTACCACAGTGTTAACAGGCCAGTAGATCATTTTGGGACTTAGGCCCCATGTTCTACCGAAAAGCCTATTGCAAGAAAAGTATGCTCGAGAGAGGTAGGTTGGTGCCTCACTTTCTGAGATGGGTTGCTCCATGGCCACGCACCCAGGAAAGTGAGTAGTTAGGAGTAGACTACTCGTTTCCTTTGGGTTGTTTGTGTGGGTTCCATCTGGCTTTTTCAACTTACAAATGCCGTTTGAGTGGTCCTTGGAGAGGGCTTTTTGTAGCCTAACAGCTTCCGGGAGAGTTAAAATCTGCCCGCAGTCTTGGCGCCACGTAGCCCGTTTTGACCTTCTCAGCTCTTTGTTGTATAGCGTTAAGGCGGCTTTGTAGGAATCCCAAGTGGCCTTCCCTTTCCTCGCCTTATTGAAGAGCCATCGCGCAGCTTGTTTAAGATCGTCAAGGCTCTTGTTCCACCAGGGAACAGCCCGACTGATCTTACGGACTTTTTGTTCGCAGCTGTCGTGATATGCCGATTCAATGTTTGTATGAAGCACAGTAGCCCCACGCTCTAACTCGTCTATTGTTAGTACCGGACGGGTGGAGCAGTCTCTGGATTGCTTAAGTTCAAAACAGAAAAGATCCCAGTTTGTGTTTTTGGGATTTCTAGTAACTAGGCTACATTGCAAGGCACCTCCTATATCAAATCTGATGTACTGGTGATCTGACATAGTGATTCAGACTAGTTAGGTGGAGGACTTCCTCTCTAATTTCATTGATAAGTGTAGGCTCGCTGCCCTGATTTAGTAAACCTATGTTATTACTAATTATGTACTCAAGAAGGTACTCACCTCTTTTGTTGATGTTGCTGCTCCCCCAGACCTTGTGATGCTCATTGGCATCGCAAGCAATTATCCACCGGAGCCGGTTTCTCTGGCAGTCTACCAGGGCACAGGTAGCCGCCGGAGGCACATCGTCAGTGTCGCCGGGTAGATAGGCTGAGGCCAGCACTGCCTCTTGCTCGCCATGGGCAGTGGGTATTTTAACCCAAGCCGCCACCAGGTCCTCAGTGATGAACTGTGATAGGGGAACAAACGTTAGATTTTTGTTTATTAACAAAGCCGCTCTAGAGGTTGGCCGTTTGCATATAGCAGCTTACCAGATGGGGTGCTTAGCCATAGGACTCGTCCGGCATTTACCCATGGTTCCTGGATAAATGCTATCTCCATTGTAGCAAACCTCTCACAGAGGACGTCAAACGCGGCCTTTGCGTGGTGGAGGTTTGCTTGGAGACATCTAAGGTGTCTCCGGGTGTTGGGGACTGTGGGGAAGGAGGACGGGACATTAGTCCGCCCTCTTGCGGCCCCTGGCCGCCATCTTCCGGCCTCGGTTAGTGCGCAGAAGGGCCTCCTCCTCAGTTGTGCGCCTTACACCCTTGTTTACGCGCCCTGTTCCGCGCGTGATGCGCCCGTAGAGGGGAGGGCGCATAATTTTCCTCGGTGGCACGTACTCTCGGGCAACTATGGTGCCGCTAGCCTCTGTGCCTGCGCGGGTTGTGCCTGTTCTGTGGCGTTGTCGCAGCCGTGCCCCGTGTTGCCTTGGAGCAGGTGGGCTTCTCCGCTGCGAGAGCAGGAGCCACCGCCTGCGTCTTCGGCTGCGTGATGGCCTTTGGCTTAAGAGTAGCCGTGCCCCACGCGAAGGACAGCTGGTATGCCAGCGACTTCAGTCGATTGGCAGAAACTGGATCCAGCGCAATCGTTATGATAGCCATGCTCTGCTTCATTTCACGGTGGAAGACGCGCCAGCCTCCCACTCGCAGGCCGCTGTTCTGGCCCTCGACGAGCTTGAGGATCTCGTCCGTCTTCATTTTCTCGTTTGGAAGCGGAAAGTACCCTATGAATACAGCGGCACGTGGAGCCTCTGCCTCTGGGACCACCTTGATGTGGGCGTCCTTCCACAGCCGTAGCTTTGGCACCTCTGTGCATAGCCACTCATCTGTCTTCGCATTCCCACATGTTACGTCCATCCACCCTGGTCGAAAGGTGCAGCCAGAGAACAGCGGCTTCACAGAGCCGTGTCTCAGGGCCATCACTCTCGATAGGATGGCGGACTGAATGGGATTCAGTTGCTCCGTCGTGAGGAGATGCTCAGGGTAGTCAGCAGGGAGAATAGCCGTCTTCGCCGAACTGGCAACGTCCCTGTAAGAGGCCATGACACCGACTTGGGGTGACTGCGCCTGTGTTGCCTGCCCATCCGCTGCTGCGGTTGTGGTGGCTGCTGGGGCCTCCGTGGCCGGCAAAACATTTGCACGATCGCCCTTCGTCTGGGCACTAGGTGCCGCGGTTTTGAACATGGCCCTCTTTTTCAACGCCTCTTCTGGGGTCGTGTTGGCCGATCTACCTCTCTTATTTGTGGTAACGCCACTCTTGCTGGGCATTTCCCTTGGAGGGTCTATAGGTTTCTGAGCGAGCCTTTTTGCCTCCTCCATGGGTACGCCGTTCGCAAGGTGTCTGCGCAACCTCTTCCTTGCGGCGCCCGATAGTGCGATCCGCTTAGGTTTATCATCTTTTGGGGACCGCTGAATACCGGTTTTTTTCGAATTGTCCTCTCTTGATCCGCCATATTTAGTCTAGAGCAGGGGCACCTCGAGCAGGATGTGGTTCTTCACCACGTATGGTCGGTCTTCAGTAGTCGGCATGTGACTGCCAACTCTCACTGGCTGAGTTAGCTTGGCGCGGTGGCAGGCACACACGCTTCACTACCAGAGCCTTAGCCCCTAACGGTTTCTCATACTCCACAATTGAATGGTGTATCAGAACGGATGATTCGAACAATCACCGAAAAGGCTCGATCTATGATAAGTTGTGCTAAACTCAAAAAGCATTTTTGGGGAGTGTCTGTTTTAACAGCAACCTATTTAATAAACAGATCCCCAAGTAGAGCACTAAAAAAAAAAAATAAAACACCATTTGAGATGTGGCATAACAAAAAGCCAACGTTGAAATATCTTAAGATATTTGGTTCGACGGTATATGTTTTAAAAAAAGAACGAGAAAGAAAGTTTGACGAAAAGTCAAACTAAAAGTCAAAGCAATACTTGTTGGATATGAACCAAATGGTTATAAATTGTGGAATGAGGAATCAAGGAAATTTATGACAGCAATAGATTTTGTGGTGGATGAAATAAACATGCTAAAATCAAGAGTTTTACATGGAGAAGATTCTGAGGCTCAAAGTAATACTGTTGAACAAAATAATGAATCTTTAAGTAGAGCAAATGAAGAGTTGGATTTTCCTTTGGTAAAAAAGAATGAATCTGTTGATTCTGAGTTAAGTAAACAACTCAATGAAAATTCCACATGTCTAGAGAATGCCGATCCAGTCGTTGAAACTGGTGATAAATTAAAAAAAAATAAAAATGAAGAAGAAATCAGACGCAGTGAAAGAATTAAAAGTAAACCAAAATTATCATATCGATTTGAAGAAAGATGTCTGCTATACACGATGAACATAATTCTCAATTTCAAAATAATACTTGGTCCTTAGTGCATAGGCCAGAAAATAAAAACATATTTGATTGCAGATGGGTATTTAGTATAAAACTAGATGAATTTGGTAACTTAGTAAAGTACAAAGCAAGACTTGCAGCGCGGGGCTTCACTCAAGAATATGTGACTGATTACGATGAGGCATTTTGCACCAGTTGCACGAATATCCAGTTTAAGATTTTTTTTGGCACTTTCAAATCAATTCGATTTAATGGATCATCATATAGGCGTAAAAACTGCATTTTTAAACGGAACTCTTAAGGATGAAATCTACAAGAGCGTTCCAAATGCCTGAATCACTCTTATGATAATAAAGTATGTGTTCATACATGAACATGAGATTGTATTTAAGATCATCTTGTTTGCCTTACATGATAAATTTAGAAATACCAATTGTAATCTTAACGTATCCCAAAATATCACTTAGGAATTATCCATGCTGTACAAAAGGTCGCTCCACGGGGGAGCAATGGATAAGACTTCCTCGCTCAGACAAGCAAATGTGCGGTCTCTGCGTAGACCATAGATAAGAGTTCAAATGTTCTATATAAGGCAAAGATCGTTCAAAATAAAATCAGTTTGAAATATCAACTCAGCAAATGTAGACTTCTCATTTTGGGGGTTCTAAAATTTATGGTCCTTCGAGGCACTCTGCAGTTTTCCCCCACCAGTGGTAAGAAGCTCAGAGTTGTTTAAACCAGCACCTTAGAGTCTGATTTGTTGCGAGCGCACAATCAGCTACAGGCTGCAAAAAATAATAAATAAAGCTCATGTTTTCCCCCGCCAGTGGTAAGAGACCAAGTGTATAATAAAATACAAGTAAACAGCTTGTTAAAAATATATATATATATGCCAAACGGGCATAGAATTCATTAAAAATACCCGGGTTTGTTGCGCGACGTTGGCGTTACCAAGGCCAGAAAAACATTGGTAAATTGTTTTTGAACTATATATGTATATATATAAATACATGTAAAATCCTCGTGTTCGGTGCAGCGATAAAGTGTGTTAAAGAAACAAAAGTTAAACGAAAAGTGAAACACTAAAACTCAAAAACCGAACTTGACGTGATAAAAAAAAAACCAATAAAAAGAAACAAAGAGGCCGAAATTAAAACTAAAAGTTCAACAAGAGCGAAGCAGCAACAACAAAACAACATAAAGAAAATGTAAAACTAAAAATTTAACAATACCGAAGCAGCAACTATTTGAAACTGTTGGAACAACATTGACGACATCGAGACATCAAGTGATGACATCGAGCCATCAAGCCACGACACCGAGACATCAAGACATCAAGAAATCGGAGCGATCACCACGAAGACAAAACTCAGGAAGCAGCAGATAAGTTAGCTTTATTAATTTTATTTTTTTGTATGGCGAATAAAATATTAAAAAAAAAAATGTTGTCCGAAACGATAAGCACAAGCAAACTTAACGAAAGAAGTTAGTATAATTGAAGCTAGTAAAATAACCAGTGAAGCGATCGTCAGGTTAGATAGCCTTAAAAATAAATTGTTACTAAACCATGCGTCATTGATAAAATGTGGAGTAGTTGATCATGACTATTTCAACAATAAAATGTTTGAGGAAATTTTTAGGGTTATGGAAACCCAAAAAAGTCAAGTTGAAAGCCCAAAACTTGTTTCTGGAACCCAGGTTAAAAATATTATTGAAAGTGACCCGATAAAGGTGGCAGAGGTGTTCGACAAAAATGTCGATCAATTAAAAGAATATTGATATAAAACAGTACAGGAGCTCAGTGACACTAGCCGGGAGGGATGTCTAGTTAGGGCTAACAAAATAAAATTGTTATGGAATAGAATTAACAACAAAATTAAGGAGTTCTATAAAATATATGAGAAAAACATTTCCTTCGACGAAACTGTCGAAGAATTAGAATTTGACGTCAAAAACATTTTAGGCATTCTAGATGAAAGGATGAAATCTTCCAAAATAAAAAAATTGGTTGTCTGTAAAGTCGGTTTACTGACGTTGAACGTGACAACGTCTTAAGAAAATACTGATTGAATGGTAGCATTTTTCAAAAGAAAATTTTAATTTAACTTATTTAATAGATTTGTATGTATATAGAGAAGGAGGTAATCGAAATCACAATGAAATTAATCAAGTTAGATTTATTTGTACGCATAAATACAATTATGTCAATGTTTTTTTACAATTTATTTTACAATTTAACTTTTAAACATGTAATATTTAATTTCTTACGATCTGTGTTATTCTGTTGAGAATAGGACGATGATAGGAAAAGTAGGAAATGAAAGGGAGTGTTTCGAGTTTAATGTGTCTTGAAAAAGTCAAATCTATGGTGGTGCCTCCTAGTGTTGTTGAGTTATTAACGTCTGATGCACAATCGACATTAAACATGTCTTTCATGAATTTGATTAATGTTTCGTCATTTTTCACATTTGTGTTGAAGTCGCCACAAAGAAGAATTGGTATATCGGTATCAACTTCCATGATGGGATGTAAATACTGGCTGTTATAAAGATACGGAAATAGTGCTTGATGTAGCAGAACACTGATGTTAGAAATACTTGCTCCAGGATGAATATAAACTGCGCCAAGAACCATTTTGAACGTGGTATCAGCGGTGAAGCATGTAACTTCTGCTAAGCAAACGTCACCAGTGTTTCTAATTAGGCGGGTTGTATCCGAAAGTTCAACGTTGAGAATTTCGGCTGTGGATGTCGATGATAAGTTTCTATAAATTGCCACTCCACCTGCTGCATTTGTTTCAGAATCTGATCGATTATTCTGCCGGGTTACACATTCAAAATTTTCAATTGAAATTGGATCACAATTGTCACGCATCCACGTTTCAGTCAGAATCAAATAATCAGACCTTGGAATCACTGTGTCTTTTTCAATATCTGCAAAGTGAGCAGGCAAACTCTGTGAATTAAGGTTCGTTATTAAAATTTGTCCTGCATTGTTTGAGTCATTACAGAATTTTACTGCACTATCAGTAATTGTTCGAAGTGTGTGTCCACGAAGTCGAATGTATTCGTTACGGATATCTCTTGTTGTCTGTGAATCGTTTCCCTCCCGTCCGTGTTTAAATCGAAATGGAGCATCTTTTTCGGTGATAATATGCAAGCCTTCTAAACTTGTTACCCGACTCAGCGCCACGTACACCAACTGTTGCGGTTGCTTGGATGAGTATTTATAAACAACTAGCTAACCCAGCCACGCGTTGCAGCGGCGGACCCGACAGACACCCGTGATAGGGTGTTGTAAAAAAAAAAAATTAAAAAAACATTATATAAGGATTTAAAAGTAAACGTTTTATTGTTTATCATGAGAATCATAATTATTAACAAATCACTGTAGTGCTTTATGAAACACGATGTTTTTTGTTTGATTACCATAGCCATAGATGTACTTCTCAGAACGCAGTTTGGTTGCTCTTCACTTAAGTACCTTGTGATAAACGATATTTTTGTTTTATTATCATGCGCAAAACAAACAACGCAGATGGTCTTCCGACCCGTGAACATGCCACGTATAATTGGCCATGAGAAAACATGGATTTTCTAGGTTTAAGCCACAAACTTTTAAGGATTGGCCTTGTGATTTGTTAATGGTCATTGCAAATGCAAGACGTATCGGAAATTGAAGTCTTTTAAATTCAAAGGGCATATCGTTTGGGATCATCGGGATTCTCGGAATAAGAATTTCCTCACCTTTGAATTTTCCTATCATTATCGTGGCGTAAATGACATTGTTCATCAATTTTTAACCACCAAACGCGTACCGTTGCACAGTTTTGGTTGGTTTTTGTTTCGTAGCATGATTATTACGGAGCCAACCTTTAGGCGTAAATTGTGTGGTGGTAAACCAGGCACGTCCAAAGAGTTTAAAAATTCAATGGGATAGTTGGTGGCTTCATCTTCATTTGTGACGCAGTCAATTGATTTGAATGAATGCTCTGTTCCAATTATCTTATTTTGAATTATGTAATTCAAGTCATCTACATCTTTATTCCTTGCCGCTAAAATTGCTCGCTCACTTAACCATTCATTATTTTTGTGGTTAGTAATAATGTTTGGAAATACATTGTTGATAAGTTCTTCTTTGATTCGACAAAATTACAGAAATTATTTTGAAATGATATAAATCCGCTCGATTCATCGACAGGTACTTGACCATTACCGATAGTCAGCAATTGCTTCGAGAAATCTTCAGCAGATATATCATTAAGCAATGTAACTCTCATGTTTGTTGTCAGCTGCAGTTTCTTCACATAGCGCCATAGATTTGACGATTTGAGGCAAGCGTTTATTTCGTCGGCAGCCGTAGATCTTGGAATTACTGGCAGTGTTTGGCGGAAATCGCCAGACAGTAAAATCATTGCTCCTCCAAAACATCTCGAGTCATTGCGTAAATCTTTTAATGTTCGGTTAAGTGCTTCTAATGCACGTTTATGCGCCATTGTGCATTCGTCCCATATGATAATTTTCGATGCCGCTAAAACTTTGGCCATTGCTGAGTGTTTTGCAATATTACACGTTGGTTCTTCAATAGTTTGAAGATTTAACGGTAATTTTAATGCTGAATGAGCCGTACGGCATCCTTCTAACAATGTGGCTGCTATTCCAGAAGAAGCAACTGCAACCGCTATGTTGGATCTCGCCCGAACAGTTGCTAAAACTAATGACAAAAGGAATGTCTTGCCAGTTCCACCAGGGGCATCAAGGAAATATAAACCACCATTTTCATCATCGATTGCCTTCATTATAGTATCATAAGCTTCCTTTTGTTGGTAATTCAACATGGGTACATTCGTTTGAACTACTAAATCTAATTCCTGGTGATCATATTCACGTTCCCGTTCCAATTCTCGATTAAATGCGTCATTCATTTGACGATATGGCGCTGGCATTCCCAACCTGATTAATAAATTACCGCACATAAGGTAACACATATCTTCGATCAAGAGTAAAGCACGATTATGTATCTCCTCATTCATCTCAATATCGTGATTTCTGGAACTGACACGAATTTGATGTAAAATATCTTCTGACATATTATCCTTGTATTTGTGCCACAGGTTACATGGGTTTGATGGAAAACATGTCGAAATTATGATAGCGAATAATGTGCGTATCTGACTTGGAGACGCAGAAATAATGGCTTCAGCGATTGTCGTATCCCAATGAGTATCGTTTTCTAATAATTTCAATTCTTCACATGCAGCACGATATGTTGAAAATATTACACCATTAACAGTTCGTAGTGTCTCAAATGACGTTGGCCCACGCACATTTACCAGTAACAACCGCAAATAGAAACATTCATCATTCTTTGGATGAACTGTATACATACGACCAAGAGCATCAGTAGAACGCACATCTGGATACCCAGGCACCGCATCGCCTTGCTTCCGTCTTTGAAAATTCTTCGATGAAGCATTCCAAGTATAATAACGTGGCATCTCCGAGTAAAGCAAAGTTCGTGCAAACAGATCGCTTTGGCAGATTGCAAAAACTTGTCAATGTAGTTGCTGGAGGTGTTTCAGCACGTTGCATAACATTCGAAGCCGTGAAATATACTCGTTGACCATTCTCCAGATGCACCGCCAAATGCATAACAGTTGGATGACGTTCGTGAATGGGAAATGAGAGTATACGCCAAATCGCTTCATTACAGTTCACATAACGACCAACTTAATAGCGTGAAATTTCATCGTTGGTGTTCGAGGATTGCAATCCAAAACCGCCATATCACTGCCTTTCGTGACATATTTGCAAATATATTTTATTGACTTAACTGAATTGCAGTATTCAACGTTGCAATGTGTCTTGAACGTTTTAGAAATAAGTGGCGAATATGGAACAATCCAACTGTTGTCGACAACGAAATCCATTCTTTTCACTTTCGTTGTGACAGTTCGACCGTTGTCATCTGGTGATCGACGCCGATACAGCGGATAACCATCGTTGCCAGTGACAGTCTCCGCCGTTAATTTCCGTGGATATCGTTTAGAGCATTTTCCATCGACCATGCAAGGTGATTGGGGATTGATGGCACCACACGGTCCATGAATCATATTAGTAGTAACTACATCATGTAGGTCTGGATCGACTTCATGATCAGGAATCTCGGCACATATGATATCATCTATTTGGTCAGGCTGAATTCTTTCCACTAACCAAATAAGAATGTGCGTGTGGCAGGCCTCGCTTTTGCCATTCGATTGAATACATCCAGCATCGAGTATTTCCAAAGACGCGTTGTTTAACAATAAAGTTCATCAGGGACCGAATTTTTGCCTGAATATACGTGCTGTGATGTCGTGTCTATCACTTGATGTTTGTCCGGGAAGCAGCAATTGAGTAATTTCTATCCATTTTGGATTACACGTAAAAGTAATAAAGAGATCTGGCCGACCGTAATGACGCACATATGTCATTGCATCCTGTGCATATTCATGCATATGACGTGGACTACCAATGTACGTCGCCGGCAGAATAGTTAATCTACCAATATTAGCTGCATTTCCTTCAGTACTAACTGCATCACGTAAATGGATGTACTCCTCAGAACGCAGTTTGGCTTGGTTGAACCTAATGAATGTTAAACGTTCCGTTTCTATTTTACATACATGTCAACGCAATACTGCTGAAACAATCGACGAAACCGCAGCAAATAGTTGTCAGCATTTTGACGAATCATCAAACGATATGCGTAATAATTCTTTGAGCTAACTTTCTTTGTGGTTTCTTCACCATTCAATGGATTTATCATTTTAATATTAAAATAATATCCATCTTCTCCTTGCCAAAACATCAGCGGGTATTGCAATGCGTCATATGATCGATGAGTTTCAGATATATGTTGTAGTTGCCCAGTATTGCGACGTGTAAGCACAATATCGCGTTTTTCAAATTGTTCACCAACAATCAGGATGGCAACTTCGTCTAATGTTGGAGCATTAAATGTGCGTTCGTGTGTTCCAGATGGTCGTTTATCTGCTTTGATGACAACTTTATAGTCATCATTTGGCATGCGCTCTAAAGCACTCTTAAACAACCTGACCAACGCATGATGTTCATGAAGCAGACACTGCAAGTCTTGAAGAATTGCTCGCTTCATTCCTGCATTGATCCCTAGGCGTCGATCAAGTTGTTCTTCCATGTTGCCCATAAAATATATTTGTAAAAATTTATTCTGTGTATCTTCGAAAGGTAGTAATGATCCAATTCGATGGTGAATCTGTCCTTGTATCTTAAATGTCGGATTAAATCCTCGTTCTTCGATAATATCTGCCCCAAATGACGTCATTTGGAAACAACCATTGTATTTTGAGTGTTTGCAAGAAAGTGGCGTGATTCTTGTGTTTCGCCACGAAGCAATGAATACAATGGCTCATGTGGCGGAGTCAACAACGGCAATTTCACTTTACCATTAAGGCAGCATAATCCAGCCGTTTCTCCGGAAAACTTTAATGCACCACAATACTCACAAACAACATCCATTTGCCCAATGCAAACGCTACGATGCAAGCTGTAATCGACGCGGCAATCGTATCGAAAAACTGCTCGATTCAAATCAGCTCTTGATAAATATCCTCTGCGTCGCAAATCATCTATTTGTTGACCTCTGTTGTTCGCTCGACGATTCCGCATTGCCAACCGAGCTGTTTCACGGGCTGCTTCACTTTGCTCTTGTGATTGAAAAGCACGAAGTCGAGCCATACTTTCGCGGCGCTGTTCACGTGTATGTTCTTCAGTTCTTTCATTTGCAGTATTTCGTTGCTGTGTATACACTTGTTGCTGGCTTGCATGTCTTGTGCGGCGGCCGATGTTTCCACGTCGTCTTCTAGGCATTTTAGACTATGTACAGACTGGTGAATTTAACCTCAAATGCACAATCCTCATAGTTTACACAGATCAACTTACCACCTTCAAGACAAATGGTTGCTGTTGAAATTTAATAAAAGTTTGCACAATAAACGTGTTTCCAACTGAACTGTTAACAAACGAATAAATTTTACAACAAAACTGAACAATAAACGTGTTTCCAATCGAACTGTTAACAAACGAATAACTTTTACCCCAAAACTGAACAGATTACAATAAGAAGCTGTCAAACAATGTAACAACATGTAATCGAATGGTTACTTGATTAGAGATTTTTGTTAAAGTTGTAAAAAACTTTCCCGGTTTTTCTGCATTCCTGTTGAACATTTTCCTGAATTTTGTTTGTGGTAAACCTTTCCCTGGCTCTAAGCAACCTCCCTACC
The DNA here is from genome assembly GCA_014170255.2 of Drosophila triauraria. Lineage (NCBI taxonomy): Eukaryota > Metazoa > Arthropoda > Insecta > Diptera > Drosophilidae > Drosophila > Drosophila triauraria. The sequence continues at coordinate 11,614,425 of JABJVT010000007.1, forward strand.
AATTTACACCCAAATCTGTTTTGCCGTTCTTGAGATATAAAATCAGTAACTAACACGACTTTCTTTTATATATATAGATGACAGCAAACGTCCCACCTTGTGACTTGTGAATAGTGATGGTACAAGCAGGAACGCAAGGAAACTGTTTTCGTTTGCATTTTATAGTTTTTGTGAGTGTAATGTTTACTATTTTCTTATAAACTGGTACCCAGTTTGTAGACAAAGTATTTGGCTTGCTTTGCACGTGAGGTCGACATTTAACTTTGGCTGTGGTTCCTGTTGTTTCTTCTGGAAACTCGAACCATAAAGTAACAATTTCTTCTCTAGCCGCTGGCGAAGTTGTACTGGTCGATGGTCCTGCTTCTGCAGAAGTGTCTTCTACATTTGACTGCTGACGTTCGATATGTCGCAAGACACCAATAGATCCATTTACTAACCCATCAGCGACATGTATGTTAGAAGTTATCATGTATGCCACTGTCATCTTGTGTAGTTTACCATGGTATTGTCTCTTCTCTTGTTCACTTGAATACCCAAGCATAATATCATGTGCGAGACAGTTGTATGCATTTAGAATTGCGCTTCGTGCATCAGGCACGTTTTCCTTGCACCAAGCCTGAGTTTTATGTCTGGACTCAATAAGGGAGATATTATCGTTGCTTAGTTGAAGTCCATCGCCGATTTTTGTTAGAATCGTTGAAAACCGCTCATCAGTTTGTCGCACAACACGAACCAGTGGGAAGTAATCAATGCTGTGCCAAAGAATCGGACCTCCTAATTGATTGATCATTATAGTATAACATGGAGTTGCTCGTACAGGTGGAAGCTGTCTGAAATCTCCACATAATATAACGTGAATGTCTCCGAAAGGTTTGTCGTATATGCCAGTAATCTGCTGCAATCGGTAGTTAACTTGTTGAAGAATAGCTGAACTTAACATGCTGATCTCGTCGATGAAAATAGCTTTGACGCCTACGAACATGTTTCTGTAAGCTTGCAAATTTTCTGTGGATAAGAGTTTCGTCACGCGAGAAGTTGTGAGACGAAACGCTGAATGGACTGTAGTGCCACCAAGAGGTACAGCGGCTTTACCTGTGCTTGCACAGGCAATGTAGGCGTTGTTCATTGAGTTGTGCTCCTGAGTGTAGCGGTTGTATGTCTCCATGAGGCACTTTAACGTGTAAGTTTTTCCACAGCCTGCAGGACCCGTGAAGAAAATTTGAACTGCTTCAGAAGTGTAATCTCCACAACCATGCAATCGATGTATAACCTCAAGAATGATCTGTCGTTGTTCCGGATTAGTTGTTCGTACAAGTTCACAATACTTTTGCTTTGACATCACATTGCTGCGCTTCTTTACAATCGAGAATCCTTGTCGTGAGACGATTTGGTGAACATCATCGACGTTTTCAACTGTTCCCGCAAATTACTGTTGTCTTCGTTTTGCAAAATCATCATCGCTTCAAGTTCTCTCATGACGTTTTCAATGTTCAAATTAGACTCGAATTGACTACGGCGTTCCATGATCGCGTCTTTGTTGTCGTCAAATAATTGGAGAAATTTATTTTGATCAACAAATTCTAACATTTCGTTGCGGAATTGTACGTATAATAGAACCATTTCTCGTTTATAATTGACAGTTTCTTCCATGTCGTAATGTCTGTACCGTATAACGCGTCCGATTAGTCGTTTGCGGTATTGATTTCGTGCTCTTGACATTCTTGCTACGGGTTCACTTTCTAGATCTTCTTCGCCATCCACGTGCACGTCGTCCTCCTCGTCAACGAAATCATTAGCTTTAGAATACCACGATGCAAACTCAGCTAAATACACTTGTTCTAAAGATGCAGGACGCTCTTCATAGCGCTGAATTATGTTTTGGTCCAGACATGAGTACTGTTTTCGTCAAGCCCTTCGCGGTCCATTTGTTGACGACGTTTGCGGCAACGTTGTCTTTCCGTCGGCCATACTGTTGGAATGTACGCAACATGACGACTTGTCTGGCTCATTGGTTGACGTAGGAGATACCATGCGGCTTCTTGCGCTGACATCTCGACAGCGTTAAGCAGCTTGATGCTTAAAGCTTTCAACTGGTCTGTGTAGTCCCGTTCGGGATGCTCTTGCATCATCGTAGTAAGCTCACGACGTAGATTGCCCATTCCACGAGCTGATTTATTTACGTACTCCACAACATACTCTGCGCAGCTGTATTCATCCAAGATAAATTGAATGTCGATGTTTGAGTTGACTTCGCCAGCAATGTACGGATTGAACGTGTTTGTCATAAGTTCGTCAAAGTTTCGTCTGAACAGAAGAGTTGGTCTGCGTAACGTTGAGCGCACAATGTCAAGGTATGAATCGTGTGTCAAACCATTAGCTCCAAGAAAGTCATCCATGCCCGCGTACCGACGTTCATCGAGTGAAGTACGCAGCTCTTTCGCCTTCTGTTGTAGTGTTCGACGGCTTTTATCAGATTGAGGCATTGGAACCAATACACGAGTCGTAGACATTGGCCAGTACGGAATTCCGAATCTACAAATTGTCTCACCTCGCTTCGTGCATGTAAAAGTATGTTTGTGTATCTGGTTGGCGTAGATGGAATTGTTAGGTACATCATTCCGGGCTACCATACTCAATTTATCTACGAGCTCAATGGTTTTGGCATATTTTCTGACGGGGTTTCATGTGGGTCGTTGTTTAACCACAATAAAATATGTGCGTGGGGCTTCCTCGATGCTGGAACTCAAAACGAATGAAGTAATCTCTAACAAAATACTCTCCGAATGGATTATAGGAACGTTTGGATTCCAGCATTTTCATCAAGGAACCGACGAGCTTGTAGAAGTAAATGCAGCACGTCACAGGATCGTCACTAACTAAAGTACAGCGCTCGGAAGTGTTGAGATCTCCTGTTGATTTTCCAGGATATTTATTGCTCAGTCTGAGAAGTATAGCAAGCAATTTCATCCATCGTATTTCGTTTGCACTTATAGTGAGAAAGATGGTTGGTTTGCCAAGTTGACGAATCATGGCAAAGAGGTCACGTTTGCGAGAAGCCCAGTATTGGACGGAGTTTGGCACTGTCTTCATGAATGCGAAGTTTTGTAAGACATATTCTTTCAGAAATTCTTGGTCTTCTAACATACGTCGTGTAACATTTTCTGTGACTGAAACGTTGCGAAACGTGCTGTAAATTCCATCCACCATACGTAGCCGCAAAATTTTCATTGCTACGTACAAGATTTTTGAGGAGTGGCTCCGCGTCTGTCGCTTCGTCGTATTTCACTGGTTGCCATCATGTAAGGTGTCACTGAAACTCCCATGTGGAATCGACGTGGATTTCCATAGTATATTGATGGGAATGACAACTCTTCTGCATGACGGTCGTAAATGATGTTGAGGGAGTTGCCCGGTGTCCTGGTGCGATATTGAGACAATCTTCTTCGTTCCACATCACGGTATGTTGTCTTGAAGCGAGAATTTCAGATTCAGGATTCTGTTCTGCGGAGATATTTTCTATACGGTTAGACGGGTCATCCTCTACGTGATCGAAGTCTAGCAAAGCATGATTCAGTCTCGACAAGTCCACTTTGATTTCGTACAAACGTTATAATGGAGAGTTCTGCAGAACAGTTAACCACGAAGTAACTGTACTTTTGGACATATATCCACTAATGTAAACAGATTTGTGGGCAAGGTTTCTTTTAATGTTTACATTAATAACGTCGTCCTCATCCAATTGTCGCGGCAAACATTTTACCATTTCTTGAACGTCGACTGGTACGTTTATCACTTGTCCTATGATTCCATAAGAGAAATCATGGCGCAGACGACGCACTTGCATAAATGGTAGACGAGGCGAAATCAATCGTTCACTGATGGGATCTAACGGTGGTAGGCCTGGTGGTGGGTCAGGATATGAAAATCCATTAACTTTTGCTAGCGGTGGCATCGATTGTTTGCTTAGTGACTTTTGCAAGTGTTGCAAACCAGTTCATATTCTTCGCTGCTCAGTTGTCGATTTTCTTTGATAAACCAATCCGAAATTACCTTCAGCTGTGCTGCAGTGATGGGTTTAAGGTCCTTTCTAAACCAAAGTCTGTCACAGACCGAGCAAGCGTAGCCAAAATCGTTGTCCAAAAGAAGTAGATTTGAATCTTATGATAGATGATGACCATTTAGTGTTCCAAGTAGATTGTGCTTGAACTTCAATTTGATCTGAAGAAGTACTTGGTTGTACAGTAGTTTCTGCTGGTTCTGTTGCTAAAGTTTGACGTTGTTGGTTGGTAAATTGTCGTTGAGTATCAATATGAACGGTGTTTAACCTTTGCCCTGAATGAGATGAGGATGTAGTTGTCACTTCTAGAGAACCACTGGCAATAGCCAAGTTAGCAGCTTGGCGTAATCTGTTGTTTCTTATTCTGACATTATGTGCTTCTCTTGCAGCTGCTGCCTGTACACGAGTTTTGGAGGCAGCAATCCGCTGTCTGTACTCACGTTGTATTTGTGCCCTTGTTTTGGTTCTGCAAATAGCGTCGCAGAGGTAGATGCAACAGCATCTTGAACCTCCGTGGGTTCTCTCATCGTGACATCCTCTGGTTCGTCAGCCTTTTTTCCATGGTGGGATTGTAAGCGGTTCTGTAAAATAAATCGTCGTTCGATACAATATAATAATTAATATCGAAAGAATCATTACCTTTATCGCTGTAATTATCGTTGCTATAAACAATTGACTTCACTTCTCACTGCTCTTGATACTCGATCAAAACATGTAAATGTACATTGGACAGATGTCAAACGCTGCCGAACGCAAAGGCCGATTGTGCCAGAACAGTGCAAAGCATTAACCGCAACGTCTCGCGCGAAGCCAACCGTTTTTCTCTTACGCACACACTCGACCTCTCATTCTCTCTCTTCTCTGCTGCTGCTGCTCATGTCACGTCACGTTTGCAGTGTCAGCCGACGTCGGCAGAGGAAAATGTTCGATAGCAAAAATTGCGGCTCTATATAGATTCTCTCTGCAAGTAGGAGAGAGACGGATGTCGAACGCTGCCGAACGCAAAGTCCGATTGTGCATTTGTGTGCGTAAGAGAAAAACGAATTTACCTTCGCGCGAGACGAAGCCTTATAATGCCTGTACTTAAGTTTGAAGAAAAGGGGTGAGAGGGGAAGAGCGGCAAAGCGGTGTTTCCCCGTCTCGCTCTCACCGCCCGTTTTGCGACGGTGTTTCTCCGTCTCGCTCTGCTCTCCCGCTTTGTCTATTTATACTGCCTGATCCTCTCCAGAAACTGACTGCAAATGGCCAGTTTCTCGAGAGGATCCTTCAGTGCCGGCTGTAAATAGTCAGTTTCTGGAGAGGATCAGGCAGTGCCGGCTGTAAATGGCCAATTTCTGGAGAGGATCAGGCAGTGCCGGCTGCAAATGGCCAGTTTCAGGAGAGGATCAGGCTATGCCTGCTGCAAATGGCCAGTTTCTGGAGAGGATCAGGCAGTGCCGGCTGCAAATGGCCAGTTTCTGGAGAGGATCAGGCAGTGCCGGCTGAAAATGGCCACTTTCTGGAGAGGATCAGGCAGTGCCGGCTGCAAATGGCCAGTTTCAGGAGAGGATCAGGCAGTGCCGGCTGCAAATGGCCAGTTTCTGGAGAGGATCAGGCAGTGCCGGCTGTAAATTGCCAGTTTCTGGAGAGGATCAGGCAGTGCCGGCTGTAAATGGCCAGTTTCTGGAGAGGATCAGGCAGTGCCGGCTACAAATGGCCAGTTTCTGGAGAGGATCAGGCTATGCCTGCTGCAAATGGCCAGTTTCTGGAGAGGATCAGGCAGTGCCGGCTGCAAATAGCCAGTTTCAGGAGAGAATCAGGCAGTGCTGGCTGTAAATGGTCAGTTTCTGGAGAGGATCAGGCAGTGCCGGCTGAAAATGGCCACTTTCTGGAGAGGATCAGGCAGTGCCGGCTGCAAATGGCCAGTTTCAGGAGAGGATCAGGCAGTGCCGGCTGGAAATGGCCAGTTTCTGGAGAGGATCAGGCAGTGCCGGCTGTAAATGGCCAGTTTCTGAAGAGGATCAGGCAGTGCCGGCTGCAAATGGCCAGTTTCTGGAGAGGATCAGGCTATGCCTGCTGCAAATGGCCAGTTTCTGGAGAGGATCAGGCAGTGCCAGCTGCAAATGGCCAGTTTCTGGAGAGGATCAGGCAGTGCCGGCTGCAAATGGCCAGTTTCAGGAGAGGATCAGGCAGTGCCGGCTGCAAATGGCCAGTTTCTGGAGAGGATTAGGCAGTGCCGGCTGCAAATGGCCAGTTTCAGGAGAGGATCAGGCAGTGCCGGCTGCAAATGGCCAGTTTCTGGAGAGGATCAGGCAGTGCCGGCTGTAAATGGCCAGTTTCTGGAGAGGATCAGGCAGTGCCGGCTGCAAATGGCCAGTTTCAGGAGAGGATCAGGCAGTGCCGGCTGAAATGGCCAGTTTCTGGAGAGGATCAGGCAGTGCCGGCTGCAAATGGCCAGTTTCTGGAGAGGATTAGGCAGAGCCGGCTGTAAATGGCCAGTTTCTGGAGAGGATTAGGCAGAGCCGGCAGCAAATGGCCAGTTTCTGGAGATGATCAGGCAGTGCCGGCTGCAAATGGCCAGTTTCAGGAGAGGATCAGGCAGTGCCGGCTGCAAATGGCCAGTTTCTGGAGAGGATCAGGCAGTGCCGGCTGTAAATGGCCAGTTTCTGGAGATGATCAGGCAGTGCCGGCTGCAAATGGCCAGTTTCTGGAGATGATCAGGCAGTGCCGGTTGTAAATGGCCAGTTTCTCGAAGGGATCAGGCAGTACCGGCTGTAAATGGCCAGTTTCTGGAGAGGATCAGGCAGTGCCGGCTGTAAATGGCCAGTTTCAGGAGAGGATCAGGCAGTGCCAACTGCAAATGGCCAGTTTCTGGAGAGGATCAGGCAGTGCCGGCTGCAAATGGCCAGTTTCTGGAGAGGTTTAGGCAGAGCCGGCTGTAAATGGCCAGTTTCTGGAGAGGATTAGGCAGAGCCGGCTGCAAATGGCCAGTTTCTGGAGATGATCAGGCAGTGCCGGCTGCAAATGGCCAGTTTCAGGAGAGGATCAGGCAGTGCCGGCTGCAAATGGCCAGTTTCTGGAGAGGATCAGGCAGTGCCGGCTGTAAATGGCCAGTTTCTGGAGAGGATCAGGCAGTGCCGGCTGCAAATGGCCAGTTTCTGGAGAGGATTAGGCAGAGCCGGCTGTAAATGGCCAGTTTCTGGAGAGGATTAGGCAGAGCCGGCTGCAAATGGCCAGTTTCTGGAGATGATCAGGCAGTGCCGGCTGCAAATGGCCAGTTTCAGGAGAGGATCAGGCAGTGCCGGCTGTAAATGGCCAGTTTCTGGAGAGGATCAGGCAGTGCCGGCTGCAAATGGCCAGTTTCTGGAGAGGATTAGGCAGTGCCGGCTGTAAATGGCCAGTTTCTCGAGGGGATCAGGCAGTACCGGCTGTACATGGCCAGTTTCTGGAGAGGATCAGGCAGTGCCGGCTGTAAATGGCCAGTTTCAGGAGAGGATCAGGCAGTGCCAACTGCAAATGGCCAGTTTCTGGAGAGGATCAGGCAGTGCCGGCTGCAAATGGCCAGTTTCAGGAGAGGATCAGGCAGTGCCGGCTGCAAATGGCCAGTTTCTGGAGAGGATCAGGCAGTGCCGGCTGTAAATGGCCAGTTTCAGGAGAGGATCAGGCAGTGCCAACTGCAAATGGCCAGTTTCTGGAGAGGATTAGGCAGTGCCGGCTGCAAATGGCCAGTTTCAGGAGAGGATCAGGCAGTGCCGGCTGGAAATGGCCAGTTTCTGGAGAGGTTTAGGCAGAGCCGGCTGTAAATGGAAAGTTTCTGGAGAGGATCAGGCAGTGCCGGCTGTAAATTGCCAGTTTCTGGAGAGGATCAGGCAGTGCCGGCTGTAAATGGGCAGTTTCTGGAGAGGATCAGGCAGTGCCGGCTACAAATGGCCAGTTTCTGGAGAGATCAGGCTATGCCTGCTGCAAATGGCCAGTTTCTGGAGAGGATCAGGCAGTGCCGGCTGCAAATAGCCAGTTTCAGGAGAATCAGGCAGTGCTGGCTGTAAATAGTCAGTTTCTGGAGAGGATCAGGCAGTGCCGGCTGAAAATGGCCACTTTCTGGAGAGGATCAGGCAGTGCCGGCTGCAAATGGCCAGTTTCAGGAGAGGATCAGGCAGTGCCGGCTGGAAATGGCCAGTTTCTGGAGAGGATCAGGCAGTGCCGGCTGTAAATGGCCAGTTTCTGAAGAGGATCAGGCAGTGCCGGCTGCAAATGGCCAGTTTCTGGAGAGGATCAGGCAGTGCCGGTTGTAAATGGCCAGTTTCTCGAAGGGATCAGGCAGTACCGGCTGTAAATGGCCAGTTTCTGGAGAGGATCAGGCAGTGCCGGCTGTAAATGGCCAGTTTCAGGAGAGGATCAGGCAGTGCCAACTGCAAATGGCCAGTTTCTGGAGAGGATCAGGCAGTGCCGGCTGCAAATGGCCAGTTTTGGAGAGGTTTAGGCAGAGCCGGCTGTAAATGGCCAGTTTCTGGAGAGGATTAGGCAGAGCCGGCTGCAAATGGCCAGTTTTTGGAGATGATCAGGCAGTGCCGGCTGCAAATGGCCAGTTTCAGGAGAGGATCAGGCAGTGCCGGCTGCAAATGGCCAGTTTCTGGAGAGGATCAGGCAGTGCCGGCTGTAAATGGCCAGTTTCTGGAGAGGATCAGGCAGTGCCGGCTGCAAATGGCCAGTTTCTGGAGAGGATTAGGCAGAGCCGGCTGTAAATGGCCAGTTTCTGGAGAGGATTAGGCAGAGCCGGCTGCAAATGGCCAGTTTCTGGAGATGATCAGGCAGTGCCGGCTGCAAATGGCCAGTTTCAGGAGAGGATCAGGCAGTGCCGGCTGTAAATGGCCAGTTTCTGGAGAGGATCAGGCAGTGCCGGCTGCAAATGGCCAGTTTCTGGAGAGGATTAGGCAGTGCCGGCTGTAAATGGCCAGTTTCTCGAGGGGATCAGGCAGTACCGGCTGTAAATGGCCAGTTTCTGGAGAGGATCAGGCAGTGCCGGCTGTAAATGGCCAGTTTCAGGAGAGGATCAGGCAGTGCCAACTGCAAATGGCCAGTTTCTGGAGAGGATCAGGCAGTGCCGGCTGCAAATGGCCAGTTTCAGGAGAGGATCAGGCAGTGCCGGCTGCAAATGGCCAGTTTCTGGAGAGGATCAGGCAGTGCCGGCTGTAAATGGCCAGTTTCAGGAGAGGATCAGGCAGTGCCAACTGCAAATGGCCAGTTTCTGGAGAGGATCAGGCAGTGCCGGCTGCAAATGGCCAGTTTCAGGAGAGGATCAGGCAGTGCCGGCTGAAATGGCCAGTTTCTGGAGAGGTTTAGGCAGAGCCGGCTGTAAATGGAAAGGAGAGGATTAGGCAGAGCCGGCAGCAAATGGCCAGTTTCTGGAGATGATCAGGCAGTGCCGGCTGCAAATGGCCAGTTTCAGGATAGGATCAGGCAGTGCCGGCTGCAAATGGCCAGTTTCTGGAGAGGATCAGGCAGTGCCGGCTGTAAATGGCCAGTTTCTGGAGATGATCAGGCAGTGCCGGCTGCAAATGGCCAGTTTCTGGAGAGGATTAGGCAGAGCCGGCTGCAAATGGCCAGTTTCTGGAGATGATCAGGCAGTGCCGGCTGCAAATGGCCAGTTTCAGGAGAGGATCAGGCAGTGCCGGCTGTAAATGGCCAGTTTCTGGAGAGGATCAGGCAGTGCCGGCTGCAAATGGCCAGTTTCTGGAGATGATCAGGCAGTGCCGGCTGTAAATGGCCAGTTTCTCGAGAAGGGATCAGGCAGTACCGGCTGTAAATGGCCAGTTTCTGGAGAGGATCAGGCATTGCCGGCTGTAAATGGCCAGTTTCAGGAGAGGATCAGGCAGTGCCGGCTGCAAATGGCCAGTTTCTGGAGAGGATCAGGCAGTGCCGGCTGCAAATGGCCAGTTTCTGGAGAGGTTCAGGCAGAGCCGGCTGTAAATGGCCAGTTTCTGGAGAGGATTAGGCAGAGCCGGCTGCAAATGGCCAGTTTCTGGAGATGATCAGGCAGTGCCGGCTGCAAATGGCCAGTTTCAGGAGAGGATCAGGCAGTGCCGGCTGCAAATGGCCAGTTTCTGGAGAGGATCAGGCAGTGCCGGCTGTAAATGGCCAGTTTCTGGAGAGGATTAGGCAGAGCCGGCTGCAAATGGCCAGTTTCTGGAGATGATCAGGCAGTGCCGGCTGCAAATGGCCAGTTTCAGGAGAGGATCAGGCAGTGCCGGCTGTAAATGGCCAGTTTCTGGAGAGGATCAGGCAGTGCCGGCTGCAAATGGCCAGTTTCTGGAGAGGATCAGGCAGTGCCGGCTGCAAATGGCCAGTTTCTGGAGAGGATCAGGCAGTACCGGCTGTAAATGGCCAGTTTCTGGAGAGGATCAGGCAGTGCCGGCTGTAAATGGCCAGTTTCTGGAGAGGATCAGGCAGTGCCGGCTGCAAATGGCCAGTTTCTGGAGAGGATCAGGCAGTGCCGGCTGCAAATGGCCAGTTTCAGGAGAGGATCAGGCAGTGCCGGCTGCAAATGGCCAGTTTCTGGAGAGGATCAGGCAGTGCCGGCTGTAAATGGCCAGTTTCTGGAGAGGATCAGGCAGTGCCGGCTGCAAATGGCCAGTTTCTGGAGAGGATCAGGCAGTGCCGGCTGCAAATGGCCAGTTTCTGGAGGGATCAGGCAGTGGCTGTAAATGGCCAGTTTCAGGAGAGGATCAGGCAGTGCCGGCTGTAAATGGCCAGTTTCAGGAGAGGATCAGGCAGTGCCGGCTGCAAATGGCCAGTTTCTGGAGAGGATCAGGCAGTGCCGGCTGAAATGGCCAGTTTCTGGAGAGGATCAGGCAGTGCCGGCTGCAAATGGCCAGTTTCAGGAGAGGATCAGGCAGTGCCGGCTGCAAATGGCCAGTTTCAGGAGAGGATCAGGCAGTGCCGGCTGAAATGGCCAGTTTCTGGAGAGGATCAGGCAGTGCCGGCTGCAAATGGCCAGTTTCAGGAGAGGATCAGGCAGTGCCGGCTGCAAATGGCCAGTTTCTGGAGAGGATCAGGCAGTGCCGGCTGCAAATGGCCAGTTTCTGGAGAGGATCAGGCAGTGCCGGCTGCAAATGGCCAGTTTCAGGAGAGGATCAGGCAGTGCCGGCTGTAAATGGCCAGTTTCTCGAGGGGATCAGGCAGTGCCGGCTGCAAATAGCCAGTTTCTCGAGGGGATCAGGCAGTACCGGCTGCAAATGGCCAGTTTCTGGAGAGGATTAGGCAGAGCCGGCTGCAAATGGCCAGTTTCTCGAGGGGATCAGGCAGTACCGGCTGTAAATGGCCAGTTTCTGGAGAGGATTAGGCAGATCCGGCTGCAAATGGCCAGTTTCAGGAGAGGATCAGGCAGTGCCGGCTGCAAATGGCCAGTTTCAGGAGAGGATCAGGCAGTGCCGGCTGTTTGTTGATATGTTAAGGGAAATGGATATAAATATTATAGAAAGTCTATAAAACCCAACTTAAATTTTTTCGAAAACACAATTGCTGCGACGGTACTCGAACCCGCAATCGTTGGATTAAGACTCGAACACTTTAGCCTCTGGACCACGCATGCAAATCAGAGGATGGCGTCAAAGACTGAAATACAAACATTCGCCTGCGTCAGTGCTCGAGCTATAAATAGACAAAGCGGGAGAGCAGAGCGAGACGGAGAAACACCGTCGCAAAACGGGCGGTGAGAGCGAGACGGAGAAACACCGCTTTGCCCTTGCCAGAAGAGTGCAAAGCATTAAATTTTAACCACTCTCTCTCATTCTCTCTCTTCTCTGCTGCTGCTGCTGCTGCTCACGTCACGTTTGCTCTGCCTGTGTCGCGGCAGAGGTAACGATACATGAGTCATGCTTTTTCGAGTTTGCATGCAGCCTGCTCTATCGATTTATAAGACGTTATCACGTCAAAAAGAAAAAGAACTAGGAGACTCCAAAGCGCAAGCAATAGCGCGATTTTATAACTTAGAAAGAAAATTAAATAAAAATAAAAAACTAAACAAAATTATATAAAACTCATGCATGAATATATTAACTTGGGTCATATGATAGAGACCAAGAAAAAAGGAAAATATTATTTACCCTATCAAGATGTTGTAAGAGAATTCAGCCTTACAACAAAATAAAGTTTATTTTTCGATGCCTCAGCGAAAACTACAAATAACAAACAAATGACATAATGAGGGTTTGACCAAGAGTCCAAAAAGATATTTTGATATAATCGTCAAATGGCGTAAATGGCCATTTGTGGTATCGGCCAGAACAAATTATAGGAAATTTACCAAGGCATCGATTTACGATGGCCCACCCGTTGTTAAATACTGGGGTCGACTATGCTGGCCCATATTAGATAGGATGCTCAAAAATAGAGGCCAAAAATCTTAAATGGGTTACATTGCGGTATTTGTTTGCATGGCAACAAAGGCTATCCATTTAGAAGTTGTTAGTGATTTGACTTCAGATGCCTTTTGGCTGCGCTAAGAAGATTCTTTCCAGAAGAGGAAAGTGTGCGAAAATATTTTCTGATAATAGGACAAATTTTGTGGGCGCCGCCAGAAAATTGGATGAAGATTTACAGAAAGTACTAAACGAAAATACAAAACTAATTCCCATATTAGAAAACGAACAAATTGAATGGCATTTTATCCCCGGCAGGACCTCATTTTGGAGGTATTTGGGAGGCGGGGTAAAATCGGTGAAATATCACCTTAAAAGAATAAAAGGTGATAAGAGTCTAACTTATGAAGAGATGGCAACTCTATTGTGCCAATTGAAGCGGTATTAAACTCTAGATCTTTGTATACAGCCAGTACTGACATTGACGACTTAGAAGTTTTAATACCAGGTCATTTTCTGATAGGAAGGCCCACTTTAGAAACTATTGAAACAATTACAGAGGATAAACTTGGAAATTTAGATAGATGGAAAATGAAACAGAAGTTTTGAAATAATTGGAAGAATGACTATTTAAACACTCTTCAACAAATAAATACATTTAAAATAGGTGTGCAAAATATTAATAAATGTCAAATCGTGTTACTAAAAGATGATAATTGTCACTCCGCTAGATGGCCCTTGGGAAAGGTAGAAGAGGTACATAAAAGAAAAGACGACCGAGTCAGAGTAGTAAAAGTAAAACTTCGGGATGGTTCGATGGTTTTAAGACCTATTAGGAAAGTTTGCCCTTTAACTGGAATCGAGGCCGAAGAAAGCGAATCACCTAGATCCCTGAGACCGACAAGGGTGACTCGAAATAGCCCTGGAATTCATTAGCTTGGATTAATGGCAATAATGTTAGTCCTATCGTTATTCTGCCAAGTATCGAATGCAAGTTTACCTGCACAAGGGCAACAAAAGAGGTTGATTGAAAATTTGGACAACACAACGTCAATTTATTTAGATCCGATGGGAAACGTGGAGGTCATTGCATCATCTTGGGATCTTATTGTGTATTACGACATGGATCCCTACTTCGAAATGATAAAAAGGGAAGGTTTTAAATGATAAAATGGGAGTGGTATGTGGAAGACTTCATGGTTTTGAAGATCAATGTACGACAGTTCTTGATAACAATCAACGACAGATTACAGATTTACAAGAAAATAATAAACTTTTCATGACCCAAGATAGAAAGAGATTTAAGCGAGCTCCATTTGAGTTTATGGGTTCTCTGTCACATACTGTTTGGTATAATGGACGCTGAAGACAGGAAAAATGTAGAGGGTAACATGAAAACATGCTAGAGAATCAGCATAATATTGCATAATTAGTAAAAAGCAAACATCTGTTGTAAATTAACATTAAATATCCTTAAAAGAACAACAGATGATGTTAACGCAAATTTTAGAAGCATGAATGCTAGAGAAGAAAATATAACTCATGTTTTGAAAGAAAGTTACTATGTTTATAAAGAGTCAATTAATTTTTATGGTAACCAAGCAGCTAAGTTCTTTAATTGAAAAGCGCGAAAAGGTCCAAGCAGGAGTAATTAGCCTACTTATAGATATAAGCCATGGTAGATTAAATCCAAATATATTGAAACCTATACAACTGAAAACCGAGATATCTCGAATTAAGGATGCATTACTAGAAACTTTAGTACTACCAGAAAAAATAGCAGGAACATAATTAAAGGACATTTATACTTAATTAACAGCTAAGGGAATTTTTGTGGATAATAAGCTAATTCTAAATGTAATAATCCCCTTATTTGGAAGACACCCCTCCCATCTGTTTAGAGTAATTCCAATACCAGTCAAAAATAAGAATGATGTAATTATTGCAGAGTTGATTTCTAAGCATTTAGTTTACAATTTTGAAATTGATTCCTATCATCTGATGACGGAAGCTACTTTAAATAAGTGTTAAAAATGGTAAGCTAATAACGTAATATGTGAAGGAAACTGGACTTGAAGCAACTTAATTGATATAACGTGCGAGATTACTCCTTTTAAACCAAATAGTCATTCCAACTGTGTTTATAAAAAGCAACCCAGAAAAATTCTTACTGGGTTGAGTTGCAAAAGAAAGGTAGTTGGCTATTTAAGGTTCCAGAAACAACAAAGGCTAGAAAACAATGTAATAATCTTACACAAGAAATAATTGATCTTCCTGAGCAAGGAATTCTCACTATAATATCTGGTTGCTCATCATAGCATTAAATCAGAAAGTTATGAGCCTATAGCAGTCTCTTATGTAAGTAATATAAGTCAGGTTCCAAGTATTGTTTGGAATCCATCAACATTACCGGTAATTAACCATGATGAAGAAATTAGAAAGTTAAGGAATGAAATAAGAGAAATAAAAGAAAATCATTATGAATTAAAAGGACTGAATTTTCACCATATATCAGGCCTCGCGGCATTAATCTTAGGATTAATAATCATGTTAATTTTATTTTAATTTTAGTAAGACGAATTAAAGTATCAAGACGCATGCAAGCCATAATTCTTCCTGGCCCTTTGCAGAATGTTCATACATGAACATGAGATTGTATTTAAGATCATCTTGTTTGCCTCACATGATCAATTTAGAAATACCAATTGTAATCCTAACGTATCCCAAAATATCACTTAGGAATTATCCATGCTGTACAAAAGGTCGCTCCACGGGGAGCAATGGATAAGACTTCCCCGCTCAGACAAGCAAATGTGCGGTCTCTGCGTAGACCATAGATAAGGGTTCAAATGTTCTATATAGGGCAAAAATCGTTCAAAAATAAATTCAGTTTGAAATATCATCTCAGCAAATGTAGACTTCTCATTTTGGAGGTTCTAACAGTATGTAAACTTAATAAAGCTATATATGGTCTTAAGCAAGCTGCTAGATGTTGGTTCAAAGTTTTGAAAGTGTGTTGAAGGATGTTGGATTTGAAAACTTGGGAGTTGATCGGTGTATTTATATTTTGGATAAGGGAGATATTTCGAGAAATATATATATCTAGTTTTATGTGGATGATGGAGTAATTGCTACAAACAAATCTGATACAATGTCCAATTTTTCAACTTACCTTCATGACAAGTTTCAAATGAGCGATTTACTTGAAATTAGGCACTTTATTGGCATAAAATTGATAAAACTAATGGAGAGATTTGTCTTAGTCAGTCAGCATATATTAAAAATGTATTGAGAAAATTTAATATGGAAGATTGTAATTCAGTGAGTACTCCCTCCCAAGCAAGTTAGACTATACAGCTCTGCAATCAGAAGAATTATGGGATGCAGCCTGTAGAAATTTAATTGGTTGTGTGATGTACATTATGTTATGTACACGGCCCGACTTAAGTACAGATATACAAACAACAACAATAAGGAACTATGGCAATGCCTGAAAAGAGTTCTTAGATATCTGAAGGGAACTGTTAATTTCAAGCTTAGATTCAAGAAAGTAGCTAATTTTAATAATATTCTTACAGGATATGTAGATTCCGATTGGGCTGGAAATGAAACTGACAGAAGAAGTACCGCTGGGTGTCTTTTTAAAATGTTTAAAAATGGTTTGGTTTCATGAAGTACCACGAATCAAAAGTCGGTTGCTGCTTCATCTACTGAAGCAGAATATATGGCCTTGTTTGAAGGTGTAAGAGAATCTCTTTGGCTAAAATCACTAATAAATAAGATTAATCTAGAATTAAGTGGTTCTATAGATATTTTTGAAGACAACCGAGACATCAAGACATCAAGAAATCGGAGCGATCACCACGAAGACAAAACTCAGGAAGCAGCAGATAAGTTAGCTTTAATAATTTTAATTTTGTATGGCGAATAGAATATTTAAAAAAAAAATGTTGTCCGAAACGATAAGCACAAGCAAACTTAACGAAAGAAGTTAGTATAATTGAAGCTAGTAAAATAACCAGTGAAGCGATCGTCAGGTTAGATAGCCTTAAAAATAAATTGTTACTAAACCATGCGTCATTGATAAAATGTGGAGTAGTTGATCATGACTATTTCAACAATAAAATGTTTGAGGAAATTTTTAGGTTATGGAAACCCAAAAGTCAAGTTGAAAGCCCAAACTTGTTTCTGGAACCCAGGTTAAAAATATTATTGAAAGTGACCCGAAAAAGGTGGCAGAGGTGTTCGACAAAAATGTCGATCAATTAAAAGAATATTGATATTAAACAGTACAGGAGCTCAGTGACACTAGCCGGGAGGGATGTCTAGTTAGGGCTAACAAAATAAAATTGTTATGGAATAGAATTAACAACAAAATTAAGGAGTTCTATAAAATATATGAGTAAACATTTCTGACGAAACTGTCGAAGAATTAGAATTTGACGTCAAAAACATTTTAGGCATTCTAGATGAAAGGATGAAATCTTCCAAAATAAAAATAGGAAGTAATAATGGGGTATTGGTAAAGGATAGATTATATGATCTTCCCGTATTACCAAAAATACAATTTCCCACCTTTTCTGGAGAAGGGAAAGAGTGGGACTTATTTTCTGAATTATTCAAAGAAATATTTCATGTTAGAGATGATCTGAGCACATCTCTAAAATTTAATTATTTATCTGGTTGTACAAAATCAAAAGGTACAAAATTAAATGTGGCTACTACTTTGGAAGTAGAAGACTTAGAGAAGTTTTGGTAAATGGAGAATGCAAATAATGACATTGAGGAGGAAAATTAGGAAAAACATTTCTTAGAGACCACTAAAAAAGATAAAAATGGGAGATATGTGGTCAAATTTCCATTTAAAAAAGAAAAAGAACTAGGAGACTCCAAAGCGCAAGCAATAGCGCGTTTTTATAACTTAGAAAGAAAATTAAATAAAAATAAAAAACTAAACAAAATTATATAAAACTCATGCATGAATATATTAACTTGGGTCATATGATAGAGACCAAGAAAAAGGAAAATATTATTTACCCTATCAAGGTGTTGTAAGAGAATTCAGCCTTACAACAAAATAAAGTTTATTTTTCGATGCCTCAGCGAAAACTACAAATAACAAACAAATGACATAATGAGGGTTTGACCAAGAGTCCAAAAGATATTTTGATTTAATCGTCAAATGGCGTAAATGGCCATTTGTGGTATCGGCAGAACAAATTATAGGAAATTTGCCAAGGCATCGATTTACGATGGCCCACCCGTTGTTAAATACTGGGGTCGACTATGCTGGCCCATATTAGATAGGATGCTCAAAAAATAGAGGCCAAAAATCTTAAATGGGTTACATTGCGGTATTTGTTTGCATGGCAACAAAGGCTATCCATTTAGAAGTTGTTAGTGATTTGACTTCAGATGCCTTTTGGCTGCGCTAAGAAGATTCTTTTCCAGAAGAGGAAAGTGTGCGAAAATATTTTCTGATAATAGGACAAATTTTGTGGGCGCCGCCAGAAAATTGGATGAAGATTTACAGAAAGTACTAAACGAAAATACAAAACTAATTCCCATATTAGAAAACGAACAAATTGAATGGCATTTTATCCCCGGCAGGACCTCATTTTGGAGGTGTTTGGGAGGCGGGGTAAAATCGGTGAAATATCACCTTAAAAGAATAAAAGGTGATAAGAGTCTAACTTATGAAGAGATGGCAACTCTATTGTTAAATTGAAGCGGTATTAAACTCTAGATCTTTGTATACAGCCAGTACTGACATTGACGACTTAGAAGTTTTAATACCAGGTCATTTTCTGATAGGAAGGCCCACTTTAGAAACTATTGAAACAATTACAGAGGATAAACTTGGAAATTTAGATAGATGGAAAATGAAACAGAAGTTTTGAAATAAATGGAAGAATGACTATTTAAACACTCTTCAACAAATAAATACATTTAAAATAGGTGTGCAAAATATTAATAAATGTCAAATCGTGTTACTAAAAGATGATAATTGTCACTCCGCTAGATGGCCCTTGGGAAAGGTAGAAGAGGTACATAAAGGAAAAGACGACCGAGTCAGAGTAGTAAAAGTAAAACTTCGGGATGGTTCGATGGTTTTAAGACCTATTAGGAAAGTTTGTCCTTTAACTGGAATCGAGGCCGAAGAAAGCGAATCACCTAGATCCCTGAGACCGACAAGGGTGACTCGAAATAGCCCTGGAATTCATTTGCTTGGATTAATGGCAATAATGTTAGTCCTATCGTTATTCTGCCAAGTATCGAATGCAAGTTTACCTGCACAAGGGCAACAAAAGAGGTTGATTGAAAATTTGGACAACACAACGTCAATTTATTTAGATCCGATGGGAAACGTGGAGGTCATTGCATCATCTTGGGATCTTATTGTGTATTACGACATGGATCCCTACTCGAAATGATAAAAGGGAAGGTTTTAAATGATAAAATGGGAGTGGTATGTGGAAGACTTCATGGTTTTGAAGATCAATGTACGACAGTTCTTGATAACAATCAACGACAGATTACAGATTTACAAGAAAATAATAAACTTTTCATGACCCAAGATAGAAAGAGATTTAAGCGAGCTCCATTTGAGTTTATGGGTTCTCTGTCACATACTGTTTGGTATAATGGACGCTGAAGACAGGAAAATGTAGAGGGTAACATGAAAAACATGCTAGAGAATCAGCATAATATTGCATAATTAGTAAAATAGCAAACATCTGTTGTAAATTAACATTAAATATCCTTAAAAGAACAACAGATGATGTTAACGCAAATTTTAGAAGCATGAATGCTAGAGAAGAAAATATAACTCATGTTTTGAAAGAAAGTTACTATGTTTATAAAGAGTCAATTAATTTTTTATGGTAACCAAGCAGCTAAGTTCTTTAATTGAAAAGTGCGAAAAGGTCCAAGCAGGAGTAATAAGCCTACTTATAGATATAAACCATGGTAGATTAAATCCAAATATATTGAAACCTATACAACTGAAAACCGAGATATCTCGAATTAAGGATGCATTACTAGAAACTTTAGTACTACCAGAAAAAATAGCAGGAAGCATAGGACATAGGAAGCAAAATAGCAGAATTAAAGGACATTTATACGTAATTAACAGCTAAGGGAATTTTTGTGGATAATAAGCTAATTCTAAATGTAATAATCCCCTTATTTGGAAGACACCCCTCCCATCTGTTTAGAGTAATTCCAATACCAGTCAAAAATAAGAATGATGTAATTATTGCAGAGTTGATTTCTAAGCATTTAGTTTACAATTTTGAAATTGATTCCTATCATCTGATGACGGAAGCTACTTTAAATAAGTGTTAAAAATGGTAAGCTAATAACGTAATATGTGAAGGAAACTGGACTTGAAGCAACGTAATTGATATAACGTGCGAGATTACTCCTTTTAAACCAAATAGTCATTCCAACTGTGTTTATAAAAAGCAACCCAGAAAAATTCTTACTGGGTTGAGTTGCAAAAGAAAGGTAGTTGGCTATTTAAGGTTCCAGAAACAACAAAGGCTAGAAAACAATGTAATAATCTTACACAAGAAATAATTGATCTTCCTGAGCAAGGAATTCTCACTATAATATCTGGTTCTCATCATAGCATTAAATCAGAAAGTTATAAGCCTATAGCAGTCTCTTATGTAAGTAATATAAGTCAGGTTCCAAGTATTGTTTGGAATCCATCAACATTACCAGTAATTAACCATGATGAAGAAATTAGAAAGTTAAGGAATGAAATAAGAGAAATAAAAGAAAATCATTATGAATTAAAAGGACTGAATTTTCACCATATATCAGGCCTCGCGGCATTAATCTTAGGATTAATAATCATGTTAATTTTATTTTAATTTTAGTAAGACGAATTAAAGTATCAAGACGCATGCAAGCCATAATTCTTCCTGGCTCCTTTGCAGAATGTTCATACATGAACATGAGATTGTATTTAAGATCATCTTGTTTGCCTCACATGATCAATTTAGAAATACCAATTGTAATCCTAACGTATCCCAAAATATCACTTAGGAATTATCCATGCTGTACAAAAGGTCGCTCCACGGGGAGCAATGGATAAGACTTCCCCGCTCAGACAAGCAAATGTGCGGTCTCTGCGTAGACCATAGATAAGGGTTCAAATGTTCTATATAGGGCAAAAATCGTTCAAAAATAAATTCAGTTTGAAATATCATCTCAGCAAATGTAGACTTCTCATTTTGGAGGTTCTAACAGTATGTAAACTTAATAAAGCTATATATGGTCTTAAGCAAGCTGCTAGATGTTGGTTCAAAGTTTTGAAAGTGTGTTGAAGGATGTTGGATTTGAAAACTTGGGAGTTGATCGGTGTATTTATATTTTGGATAAGGGAGATATTTCGAGAAATATATATATCTAGTTTTATGTGGATGATGGAGTAATTGCTACAAACAAATCTGATACAATGTCCAATTTTTCAACTTACCTTCATGACAAGTTTCAAATGAGCGATTTACTTGAAATTAGGCACTTTATTGGCATAAAATTGATAAAACTAATGGAGAGATTTGTCTTAGTCAGTCAGCATATATTAAAAATGTATTGAGAAAATTTAATATGGAAGATTGTAATTCAGTGAGTACTCCCCTCCCAAGCAAAGTTAGACTATACAGCTCTGCAATCAGAAGAATTATGGGATGCAGCCTGTAGAAATTTAATTGGTTGTGTGATGTACATTATGTTATGAACACGGCCCGACTTAAGTACAGATATACAAACAACAACAATAAGGAACTATGGCAATGCCTGAAAAGAGTTCTTAGATATCTGAAGGAACTGTTAATATCAAGCTTAGATTCAAGAAAGTAGCTAATTTTAATAATATTCTTACAGGATATGTAGATTCCGATTGGGCTGGAAATGAAACTGACAGAAGAAGTACCGCTGGGTGTCTTTTTAAAATGTTTAAAAATGGTTTGGTTTCATGAAGTACCACGAATCAAAAGTCGGTTGCTGCTTCATCTACTGAAGCAGAATATATGGCCTTGTTTGAAGGTGTAAGAGAATCTCTTTGGCTAAAATCACTAATAAATAAGATTAATCTAGAATTAAGTGGTTCTATAGATATTTTTGAAGACAACCAAGGTTGTATAAGTATTGCAAATAATCCTACTTACCATAAGAGAACAAAGCACATAAATATTAAATATCACTTTAGAAGAGAGCAAATTGAAAAGAAACTAATTTGAGTAAAGTAAGTATATTCCCGCAGATCTGCAAGCCGACATATTGACGAAGACATTACCATCTGCACGGTTTATTTCCCTGAGAAGCCAGCTGGGACTGTTTGAATAAACCAACTACGAACCGTATAAACTGTTGCTGAAAGTCCATCGCCTTTAGAAGCCAAACATGAAATGGATCTTATGAAAACTTTTGTGATTATTTTCAATTTCCATATTTTTTGAGCCTTAAGAAATTGAATAGAATTCACTTTTCAGGCGGCGTGTTGGAATTTGCATGTTTAAATGTACAAAAGTCACATAAAGACAGTCATAAGGGATATAATCATCTGACTAAAGTTATAATACTTTCCTCAGTGTATATTATCTTTACAGCTGCCATAGGAACGATCGGGTCCAAATAGCCGACTTTCGTTGTTATCAAGGATATCGGATTAAAACTTAGTAAATGGGGTTCTAATTTAAATAAAACTTAAAAATTTCAACCAAATCGGACCGCTATATCTTAAAGATACCATAGGAATGATCGGGCCAAACTATTCAATTTTTTTTGTTTTTAAAGATATCAAATTAAGACTTAGGAAATGTTTTTATTCCCTTGCAGGGTATTATAATTTTGTCCAGGAGTTTGCAACGCAGTGACGGAAGCATTTCCGACCCCAAAAAGTATATATATTCTTGATCAGCATCACCAGCCAAGTCGATCTAGCCATGTCCGTCTGTCCGTCTGTCCGTTGCTACGCAAACTAGTCTCTCAGTTTTTGAGCTATCCGAATGAAACTTTGCAACGCATAATTCTTCTGATTGCAGAGCTGTATGGTCTAACTTGCTTGGGAGGGGAGAACTCACTAAATTACAATCTTCCATATTAAATTTTCTCAATACATTTTTAATATATTCTGACTGACTAAGACAAATCTCTCCATTAGTTTTATCAATTTTTATGCCAATAAAGTGTCTAATTTCAAGTAAATCGCTCATTTGAAACTTGTCATGAAGGTAAGTTGAAAAATTGGACATTGTATCAGATTTGTTTGTAGCAATTACTCCATCATCCACATAAAACTAGATATATATATTTCTCGAAATATCTCCCTTATCCAAAATATACACTGATCAACTCCCAAGTTTTCAAATCCAACATCCTTCAACACGTTTTCAAATACTTTGAACCAACATCTAGCAGCTTGCTTAAGACCACATATAGCTTTATTAAGTTTACATACTGTTAGAACCTCCAAAATGAGAAGTCTACATTTGCTGAGATGATATTTCAAACTGAATTTATTTTTGAACGATTTTGGCCCTATATCGAACATTTGAACACTTATCTATGGTCTACGCAGAGACCGCACATTTGCTTGTCTGAGCGGGGAAGTCTTATCTATTGTCTTCTTTCTATTTCAGCTAGTATATATGTGGGAACGGCCGGAATCGGACCTCTATATCTTATAGCTGCCCTAGGAAATATATGGCCAAAATGTCATATTTCCGGTATTTCTAAAGATATTGGTCTCAAATTAAATATATGATCCTTTCATTATATTTTAGCTAAACATTTTAAATTTCATGCAAATCGGACTGCTATATCTTATAGCTGCCAAAGGAATGATCGGCCTGAAATAGTAAACGTCGTTTTAATTTAAATATAGCCATTCATTTAAAATTTCGGACCACTATATCTTACAGCTGAATAGGAATTATCTGGTAAAATTTGTCGATTTTCGTTGTTTTTTAAGATATCGGAATAAAACTTAGTAAATGGCATTTTAATTTAAATATAGCTATATATCTAAAATTTCATTCAAGTCGGACCACTATATCTTATAGCTGACATATGAACAATCGTTCCAAATTAGCCGCATTTCGGATTAAAACTATATATATGATTCCTGATTTTAATTTAATTATTATCTGCAAGGGTATACGTATAAACTTCGGCTTGCCGTAGTTAGCTTCCTTTCTTTTTTTTAGAATAAATGTGTCCGAAAAGGAGAGCCAAACTCTTTACATTTATTCGTTAAATCGAATTAAAGTGTATATTGACCTATAAAATTCTTCCGTTAACATATTGAAATTTGTATGTTAAATATTTATGTGTAATTTAACACACACGAGTTGGACCACTATATCTTATAGCTGACATATAAACTATCGGTCCAAATTAGCCGCTTTTTGTTGTTTTTAAAGATGTTGCAGTTAACTTTCTTTTTTGTTTTATTTTAAATATACATTTAAAATATCATCCAAATCGGGCGACTTTATCTTATAGCTGCCATAGAAACGACTTGTCCAAATTAACCGATTTTCGTTGTTTTTAAATATATCGGGTTTAACTTAGTAAGTGATCTTTTTTTTAAATATAGCTATCAATTTAAAATTTCATCCAAATCGTTGTTTTTAAAGTTATCGGATTAAAACGATATATATGATTCCTGATTTTAATTTAATTATTTTAATTATTATCTTCAAGGGTATATATAAACTTCGGCTTGCCGTAGTTAGCTTCCTTTCTTGCTTTTAGAATAGAGTGCTGCAAGTAAATGTGTCCGAAAAGGAGAGCCAATCGCTTTACCTTCATTTGTTGATTTGAAATAAAATATATATTGACCTATAAAATTCTTACGTTAACAAATTAAAATTTGTGTGCTGGAAATTTATTTGTTTTCGTGTTTAGGTAGGCTTTTTCTGAGACAGTTCTCGTATTTTGTGCTCTCCATTCTAAAGATGCTTAAATAATACATTCAATAATTTGAAAATTCACAATTAGTTCTTATTTATTATTATTATATTCAAAAGATACGGACCGAATACAAATATACTTAAAATGTATATATATATTTTTTATTGTTTAAAATTAAAACAAGAATGATAAATAATATAAAAGTTTAAATGATGAAAATTATATTTTACTCTGTTTTTGAATTAACAGTCAAAAAGAACAATTTTGACTTACCCACTATTCCCCGGTGCTATTAAGTTTTCTATAAAATGTTGCAAGCACAAAAATATTTTTCCGGTGAACTTTTCCTGATACAAATTACTTTTCTTTAGATGTTTGGCATGACCACAACAATCAACAACTGATACCTGGTGAACGGACTACTGCGCAGTTGGTATCCCTAAAACCAGCAGAAGCATATCATATTCGCTTGTATGCTGAAAATCATTTGGGGATCAGTGCTCCAAGTGATGTTTTGTTCATAGAAACAGAGAGTGAAGTTCCGTCAGCCCCGCCGCAAGATGTAATCATCGAAGCATTGGGACCCCAACAGGTAAATTTGCTCTTACATTTGTGGCACATTGTTATTTGCTAAATAAATCAATATGAATTAAAATTGAAAGACAAAATGGTATGTGATAAACAATATTTTTAAGTCATCGTAAGTATTAATGCTGCAAACTGTAGAGGTTTGGCATTTTTGATGTTTTCGATGCTTTAAGGATAAAATATCGATATTTTCAATGTCTTCAATCATTTTGTTTAGATTAGATATTATAGTTTTGTCCAGATTTTTTTTTGTCCGCGTACGGTATATTTATTCTTGATCAGCATCACCAGCCGAGTCGAGCTAGCCATGTCCGTCTGTCTGTCTGTCCGTCTGTCTGCCTGTCCGTCTGTCCGTTGCTACGCAACGTTTACGTACGTTTTTGAGTTTTCCGATTGAAACTTCGCAGATAGTCTTCTTTCTTTTAAAGCTAGTATATATGTTGGAACGGCCGGAATCGGAGCACTATATCTTATAGCTGCCATATGATAGATATGGCCAAAATATCATTATTTCGCTATTTTTAAAGATATTGGTCTTAAATTAAATACATGATCCTTTAATATTATGTTAGCAATGCTCTATCTTGTAACAAATTTCACAAGCTTTTGTTTTTTCGTCTTGTCTTCTGGTTAGCTCTCGATCAAGTGCCTTTTTTCTTTATTGCGTCTATCCACTATCGATATATCGACTACACTATCGATATATCGATCAAACTATCGATCATTCTTAATACTATACAATTATTCTTATTTTAGTACTCTTAAATTTACATTAGTTTACAATCTAATAGTTGCCAAAGGAACGATCGGCCCAAAATAGTTGATTTTCGTTAATTTTAAATATATCGGACTTAAACTTAGTAAATGGCGTTTAAACTTAAATATAGCCATACATTTAAAATTTCATCCAAGTCGCAGCATTATACCTTATAGCTGACATATAAACGATCGGTCCAAATTAGCCGCTTTTCGTTGTTTTTAAGGATTTCAAATTGAAACGATATATTAGATTTATTAATTTTATTTTATTTATTATCTGCAAGGGTGTATAAACTTGCCGAAGTAAGCTTTCTTTCTTATTTATAAATATGTAACTAAATTTTTGTTGAAACAAGAATTCTAACTACGTTGATAAATTCTCTCGCTCACCGTCCAATTTAAATGAATCCAAACACTTAAGTGCATAAGTATAGAATACACCTTTTTTTTTACATTGTTAAAAACGCTATATATAACCAAATTTTTTTTCATAATTTTTAAAGCCTCAGTAGTAGAGAAACGCGAATTATCAATTAACGTTTCTAAATTTGTGTTAAATATTTGCTATAAACCACCGGTTTATATGTAAAGCTTATATTTTGTGTCTATTTAAGTTCACCGCTCACTTCCAGTGTGCATGCAGCTGATTTTGTGTATTAATGATCTTATTAATTTCAGTTTAACCGTTTGTTTTTCCCCGTTCCCAGTATTTAATCCATTTGATTTTTTGATAGTACTAACCCTTAAGGGATTCGTATAAAGTACTAATTGTGTTTGGTCCCACGCCGCGGTCCTACTCGTCGGCAGTCATGGGGTCTGGCAAGTTGCTGCCTGTGGGTCTTCCTTCCTGTAGAAGAATTAGATTGGGAGGAATTTTCCTTCGTTGTTACCGGAATGAGGTATACTTACGAGCTAACTTAAAGCTAACAAAAGACTCACAGCGTCCACGAAAATATTCAGTGTTTGCCGTCTGTTCCCGTCTGTAACACGTACAGACTAACTAATCCCCCCTTAGGATAAATGCTGACCTCGGCCGGCGCTATCTCAGCAATGACTTTGTCAGTTACCTTCGTTTACTTGTTAGAGGTAATGGAGGCTGAGCACATTTTGGCTGATGGTGATGTTGAGCAATGGTGATCTTGCCATTCCTGGAGTTCGTATTTGGGCCCTATTGGAGGCACAATCTTCGAAATTAACGAGGTGCTTACCCTGTACCCAGACTTCAGTTCTGTTGTCTACTCTGACCTTGGCTATTTGGTCATTGATGATACTAATTCCTTTATCGACTGGGGTGACGGAATGCAGGTCATTTGGCTGGGTTGCGCAGTGTGCCAATACACCTGCATAAAGTTGTTAACTGTCTGACGATATTTGACAAAACGTAGTTTCTGGCGGTTAGGTTTAGTTTCTGATAGTGTGGACTTCTCCACCACGCCAAACTCAAGCCAAACTGACCTTAGGTCTGTGTGATCATGTATATTAGGACTGACAATTTTAACTTTGGCTCATGTAACGGCAAGCATTAAGTTCTGCAGTTCCATAATTAGCATTTTAGCCTTTCTCGAATTTAAGAACCCTTGCGCGACTTTAAGAATCTGGTTTACTGTCGTAGTCAATTCGTTGATTTTATCTTGCACTTTAGTATTAATTGGAACCTGTCTGTAAAATGCGTTTGTTGGCCGCATCTCTGTGAATCTCGTTTACTCCAAATCTACAGCGTCCGGTGTTCCTGCTACTACCTTTAGTATCGACCCCAAAAAGTCTAAGCTTCTGGCGATCCGGTGGTGCACGTCCAACGATTCCAGTAGGTCTCGTATGTGCGCAGTGTCTACTTTCAGCAACTTTTTCATATGCAACTGTGGAAACATGTCACACATATTTTTGGTTTCGTCAATTATTCGCATGTACTCCGAAAGGTTTGTCTTGTGTGTTACGTATGCAAATTCTTCCAATACTAGCACTTCGCCATCAATGGTGGGAATATATTTCGCTTGCGAATAGCCAGCGATGTACGCCGACGCCTATGGCAGGGTATTCGCGCCAAGAGGGAACTTATTTTCAAGAGCCAGTGTGAAGCGCAAGCGGCTGGACAAGAGCCCAGCGCTCTCGCACGCTCTCTCTCCTTCCGGACTTCCAGTCCGCAAGAGCTTTCCAATCCACTCTCCCAAACTTCTTTGTAATGACATGTAATTAGTTATTGTTCTCGACCAGCCGATTAAGGCAAAGAAAGTACAATTATATTACAATTCAACCTGCAACCCCATCAACTATTTAGTTGTCTACGTGGGATTTTGGGACTTCAACATCGATCGTCTTATTTTGGCTACTAATCCGCCCACTCCATTTCACAGGAATAGTAGGATGATAAATCCGCTCCTGTTGAATAAGCCTATATCACTGTGGACGGCAGTTCACGTAATGACGATGAGCACCGAGACTGTGGTGCGCAAGGAGACTACTATATACAGCCGTAGAGTTGAAAATCTGCTACGATAGTCCAATCAGAACCATTTATATTTTGATCGAAAGGTATCGTAAACCTCTTTGAAACTGCATACTAAGATTTTTCAAAAACGGATTAGTTTAGGAGAAATGGGAGTGAAAGTGCGAAATTGAAAATTTTGAAAATTGGAGCTGTTGGGGCCGGTGGAGCAAAAATCGCCAAATTGTTAATGATGTTGTAATCTAGCTTTAAATAGGCGTCGAATGACACCTCGATCATCCTGATCCGATACTCCGTTCAAAAGATATTCAATAAACAAGATTTTAACGGACTTTCCGAAATGAAAACGTTTGTCCTGTTGTTTGTCTGTCTGTCTGTCTGTCTGTCTGTCTGTCTGTCTGTCTGTCTGTCTGTCGTCTGTCGATTTTTTTGTTTTAGAGTCCTGGAACAACTTTTATTTTAATAAACAGCTCGAGCTAAACATTTTTTGTTCTACGACTTTTTGAGTTTCCCTCTAGTTTGGCGCGCCCATAACTTCTAAACGACTAAGGCTACAGAAACGTGCTATATGTCGTTAGAAAGGTATTTTGAAATGATATTAGCTTGGCCTGGACATGATTTATCTAAATATAATATTTAAGAATTTATAATTAAAATAATTTTTTTTTCTTAAGTTTTTGTCATTTTTTCAAAATTGGCTCTAACGATTTTAATAGTCACTCAAGGCCATTTTGCCTTTGAGATGGCTCAACTTTTGGTATATAACACATATCTGGGAAAATTCGCTTTCTTGAGATATTACTCATTAAAATTAGTAGCAATGATCCCATATAAATAACCTTTTACATGCACTTTATGTAAAAATACATGTAGAGTCATATAGAGGCGTGCACAATTGTAATAAACTTTAAAACCATCAAACAAAACGTAAAATATTTTAAATTTGAAAAAACATTTTAAAATGTTTGTTTTTAATTTGATCGACTTTTTGCTTTTCCCGCTACTTTGGCGGAAAAATAGGAAAAAATCGATTTCTCGCGCCCATAACTTCTGAACTACTAAAGTTACTGAAACGTGCTATATGTCGTTGGTAAGGTATTTTAAAATGATATTTTTTTTGCCTTTACAAATTTATCTAAATATTATATTTAAGAATTTAGAATTAAAATTCATTTTTTTAAAGATTTTTTTAATTTTTTTTAAGAAAATGGCTAACTTCTTCATATATGGATTTTTTTTGTTAGTTTTTCACATTTGAAACAAACACTTCTGGTATCAGAAACACCTCTTAACGAGATACTTAATTTTGTGACGATAACCGGCGTTGAGCTAATATCCGATGTCATAACTATGTGCTATAATTTTTTAATAACAGCTAAGTCATAAAGGAACGACCTCTGGATATGGTATTGAGCTATACTAATTAACACTAACAATTGGAGCCCTACATACATATGACATTTTAAAAACTTCTGATATCAAACAAAAACACCTCTTAACGAGGTGAGATAAAAGTGACGATGGCACATTTAACTCAAAAAATTTCTGATATTATATTGATTGTATATTATTCCGGAAATGTTTTTTTTTTCTTCCACGGCTTTTCATCAGTTTATTTATTGCCAAACCTTCGGCTTGACTTTCTCTCTGCCCCAGACTGTCGGGAGGCAGTTTCCCTGTTTCTAAGTATGTTCTGAGCCATTAGGATCTTATTTTGGACTTCCGTCTGTGGGTCGTCTGGGTGCTCCTGCACTATGTCGACTGGTCGTTAGTCAACGACCGAGTGAATGGACTTGTTGTAATTTGCGGTGGCCAATAAAATTATTTCTACAGTATCGGTTATTCCCTTGTCGATTTTCAGGCACCGAGTAAGTTCCAATAGGGTGCTGTGAAAGCGCTCCACTTGCCGTTCAAGACGCTATGGAATGGAAAAAATTATCTGGAGTACGGCCGGTTTAAGGTCTTATATTGTCCTTGAGTGGACATGTTGCAAGACTTCCAACTTCGAAAACTTGTCGATGCAAGTGTGGAAGTATTTTTTATCTGTAGAGAAAATTTCAATATGTAGCATTTATACTACATGAGAGTGGATGGAAGTCTCGCCGAGCTTATGTTTTTTCGGTTGCCGGTTGTATTAGGCTTTCGCGCAGGCTTTGCAATTTGCTACGGTTTCGGTAGCTAACTTGGCCATCTTTGAAATATAGTACTCGGAGAGTATTTGCTTTACATTTTCTTGGGACGACCTGTGAGCTCTATTGTGTTCGGCGGTGAGGATTTCACGTCACACACTTTTTACAGTGCCAAAATTTAGTAGCTGGAAATTGCTGAACCATTTCGTCCTCTATTATTGCTATTTATCACAATGGATAGCATTTACGCCATTAGGACCGATTAGGTCTGAGAGCTCATCAAGTAATGACTCTTTGCAAGAGAAGTTAATCGCATACCGTCTCTTGTCCCCAAAGAGAACGAAGCTGCGTTTTTTATGGAAAGCGTGCCTTTTCCAGAGCTATCTGGTTCTGAAACCAATTCAAAGGCTTATCCGTTGTTTCGATTGTGTGGGTCAGGGAGAGTTCTGTATAGTAGCTGCGCACGATTCAGCTTCTTGTCCCCCCATGACGTTAAGTTGTTGCCGTGAAAGTGCATCGGTAACAACATTTTCTTTGTCGGGCTTGTAAAAAATCCACCTTTTGATCTTTGCATTCAGATTCGTCTCCGACTCTGCGGATGTCAGTGGTTGGGGGTCGGTAAAGATATTAATTTTTATTTTGACACCGTACAAATACTGACGTAATTTGGCCAGTGCCCAAGCTATGGTTAGCAGCTCCCTTTCGTTGGTAGCGTAGTTAACCTCCCAGTCCTTTAATGTCCTAGAGATCATTGTTATGGGTCGCCCTTCTTGAGACAGCACTGCGCTTCTGCCATAGGCCTAGGCATCTGTCGTTAGATCAAATGCCTTTTTATAGTCCGGGTATCTGAGGATGACATCGTCTACGAAGTTTTTGAAAAGATCTCTGCTGCACTTCGGTGAACTGCACCGGAATATTATTATATCTGTGTCTACTGACACTTCCTTATTCCCTCTGAAATGGTTGCCCTAGGAGTACAAATTTATTGGCATACACTTCAAACTTTTGGCCCTACGCGGCTTACGATATTCGAACATATTATCCAGCCCTAGTCGATACTCCTCAGCTTATTAACTTTGACGGATCTGGTCACTCCATAATTATCGAGGAACATTATTTCCTACTTGAGCCAGAGCTATTTTTTTTTCGATTGCAACGCCAGACTGAGTAGAAGTGCCACTCAGCAAGTTAAGCATCGAAACATATGCCAGGTGGAATTTTTTTAAGCCAAATTAATCAAGTGCATCTTCTAACCAATCATCCCGATTAATTAATTGGCGCCTATAATCCGGTCATTGTACACTGCCACTGTAAAACTTGCGGTACCAACAGCCATGCAGAGTTACTACAATTACTTACCATACATTGCAGTATACCTTGTGTAATCCCGGCCTGCCGATCCGGCTGTGCCTTTATGTAGGCCAAGAGAATTTCTCGGTCCCTACGCTCAAATATATCGGCGTTTGGCTCTACTTCCTTTGGTAAAAAGTTTTTCTACTAAATCCGGCGTGTGTACGTAACAGGACGCAACACTCTACTATAATAAGCCATTGGTCTGTGGAAAAGCTGGGAAAAAACAGGCGCGATCAAGGCCGCTAATTGGCTTAGCAGTACCCTAAAATAGCATACCCGATCATCAAAAAGCATCGATATATTCAATTGCTTACCGTCCACCTTCTCGCGTTTATTACGGCTGCTACGCTTGCGAGAGGAGAAGTACAAAGACGGTAGCCGCGACGAGGGATTGAGCCCGGAAGGCCAGATTTCGACAAGTTCTAAATTCCAGTGGAAATTTGCCTAAGACCATCAAGTCTCTTTAATTTTCTTTGCACATAATTGACAATGAAGAAGATAATCGTTCTCCGTACGCTCCGTACGCTCCGTACGCTCATCTTTTGTTTCTGTATTGATTCTTTCGATTGGACCTCTTATCGACCGCTTACCGAAGGGTAAGGTCTAATATTGTAAATATTAACATTTGATCTTTAGTTATCATTATGGAATCTTCTATTATATTATGTTATGCCATGTTTTGAGCGACACATATTTGCTTACACTTTCCGCTAGTGTGTGTAGACGGGGCTGATCAGAATTAAGAAAAAATACTAAGAGAATATGCCTATTAACGATTAGTTTAAGTAGTCAGTAATTATTAGATAAACCCGTACAAACATGAAATGAAATTTCTCGTTTTCTTCTTCAAAGTGAACGGTCGTGTTTTTGTTTTGCGCCTCGTATTTGTGTAAAATCTTTGCTATAAACCACCGGGGTTTATTTAAAACTTCTATCTTGTGTCAATAATAATTCACCGTTTCACTTCGCGTGTGCATGCAGCTGTTTTTGTGTATTAATAACAATATTAATTCCAAATTAGTTTTGTGCAGCGATTTGCTTATCTGCATTTTTGCATTCCTCTTTGTGCTTTATCCGTTACGCCGAAATTACAGCTCGACGGCTTAAGCTCCCTAACTCTCGCTCTCTTGCTCTCTCTTAGTGCACGTAACTACTCTTATTTTCTCTTAACTTCTGACTGGTACAGTGGTAAGTCACTATAATGTCTCCTAGTGTTGTCTGTGTAATTAAAACCTGCAAGAAAGTAATTTCTGCAGAGGACCCTATTATTGGCTGCTGGCTGTGTGACAATATTGTGCACGCCAAGTGCGTTGATTGCACAGGCCGCATGGCTGATAATATTACCAAAAACATTGGATTGCGCTACTGCTGTGAAGCTTGTCGCGATGTTGAAAGGGAAATGACGGCATTCATGCGGCAAACCAAAAATGGTTTTAATAAGCTACTTGTTAGTTTTCGTAAAACTAATGAGGTGCTTATGGCGCTGGACTCCAAGTTTAATGGCCTTAAGCTGTTAAACGAGTCCCCAAAGCGCCAGAAAACCACGGTTTGCACACTGCATTTGGCCGCTGCCCTGCAACTCGACGCAAGTTCTCAACTGCTGACTCCCTCGGCACAGCCCCCGACCCCAATATATCAAACTCCTATTATATTGAGGTCGGGTGCAAGGAAAGATTCGGCCTCCGAATGTGTCGTGACAGGTACCGCAGCTCCAGTGATGTCCGTTGAGTCCGCTGGCGGGTCAAAATCAAAATTAATGACCCCTCAGATCCCAGTCCCGAATGCTCCCCAGGGTGACAGGCCTGGATTACCGCCCGAAATTGGTAATACAGCCAACCAGTCTGTGTTGCCAAAAGCCCTTATTGCAGTACCACCAACGAGGCTGATATTTGTCTCTCGGCTTCACCCATCTCAAACATCTGAAGATGTTACTGTCTTTATTCGAGACAGAACCAAGCCCGATAAAATTGAGGTGGAAAAATTTAAATTTTCTTATGCTAGGGATATTTCATCTTTCAAAATAAATGTCCCTGACTCTTAAGCACAATATGCTCTGCCGATTTCTGGCCGCAGTATGTTGTTGTTAAGGAGTACGAAGCCAAGAAAAAGAAAAGACGGCATGTAGGAATTAGTCTACCCAGGCCGGACAAAACCACTGTGCCAGCTCCAAAAAACTAACCAATTCCCTCCTTCTTACCTATCAGAATGCAAGGGGGCTATGTAGTAAGCATCCTAAATTGTATTCTGATTGTGTTTCCTTGGCATCGCAGGTGATTGTGTTCACAGAAACCTGGTTGAAGCCGGAGATCCTAAGCTCCGAAGTTTTTCCAGCTG
Organism: Drosophila triauraria; assembly: GCA_014170255.2. Classification (NCBI taxonomy): domain Eukaryota; kingdom Metazoa; phylum Arthropoda; class Insecta; order Diptera; family Drosophilidae; genus Drosophila; species Drosophila triauraria. The sequence goes on from JABJVT010000007.1 coordinate 11,648,352, forward strand.
TGTACACAACGTACAAGCTTGATCGACCTTCCAGGCGAGGGGGCGGGGTCCTCATTGCGGTTGACTCAGAGCTCACGTCTGAAGTATTAGCTTTCGAGGAATGCAACGATGTTGAATTCCTTTGTGCGAAGCTATCATTTAATGGTAGTTTTACTTTTATTACATTTTCCTACATTCCTCCCTTGTCGGAACTTCCTATTTATTGGAACCACCTTTCCGCTATCCAGTCTCCAATAGACTTTCGGATAGGAACCATTTAATTGTTCTAGGTGATTTTAACATTCCTGGAGCTATTTGGTCCACAACTGAATCCTCTAACACACTTTGAACTACTGCACGTCACGATTTTATTGATGGCTTGTTTGACATTTCGTTGTCTTAAGCCAACCATGTACGAAATTCCTTAGATCGCTTGCTAGACCTTTGCTTTGTCTCTGATCCGGCAAGAGTCAGTTTGGTTAGCGTCCCGCCCTTGACGCAACCCGAAGATCCATATCATCTTACTTTCGATGTGACTATCGATATTGGGACTGCTATGGAGCATAAGTCTGATCGGCATGATAAGAAAGTCCACTGCTTTCGCAAGGCGTATTTTTGACGGCTGAATAATTTCATATCTGAATTTAATTGGTCCGATCTCTACATGTGCACTGACATGGTGGGTGCCATGGATATTTTTTACAATTCCATGAATTCCTTTTTTACCGTCAATCTCAAATAAGCCTCCCTGGTTTAGTAAAGAGTTGACTCGCCTCAAAAATGTCAAGTCCAATCTATATTCTAAATTTAAACGTAACGGTTCTCAAGCTGTTCATTCTCGCTATTTAGCGGCTCGGTCAAAAGTTTACCGTGCCTAACGCGCAGTGTTATAAAAACTATTTGACTCGTTGTAGGGTTCTGTTTGCGCAGGACCCGAAAAAGTTTTATAATTTCGTCGACACTAAGCGTAAGCCTATTATAAAATCCTTCCTCGCTTTGATTTGAAAATACGACAGCAAACAATGATCAGGCAATCGCCGATCTTTTTGCTCAGTTTTTTCAAACTACTTATTCTCCGTCATCCGATTCAAACCAAACCTATTCTTATAGCCCAAATCAAACCTAATCTTCAGTCCTAGTTTAAACGAAAGCTCCCTTTTTTTGGATCTTCAACGTGTCAAGCCGGTTTATTCGCCAGGTCCCGACGGAATACCAGGCTGTATGCTTAGGTATTGTGCCGAGTCCCTTTGCAGTCCCCTTCTAAAATTGTTTACCTTATCCTTAGAGACTTCCCAATTTCCCCTTATTTGGAAGGAATCATTCGTGATTCCTCTCCACAAAATAGGTAGCAAAGTGGATGCTAACAACTTCAGAGGAATCTCTAAGTTGTTTTTTCGAAAACGTAATTACTCCCCATTTGCAGCACCTGTGTAGATCAGTAATATCTCCATGCCAACATGGATTTATTAAACGAAGATTAAACGAAGAACAACTACTAATTTTCTGGAGCTCACTTCTTTCATTATAAGGGCTTTCCACAAAATTTGCAGAGATGTGATCTATACTGATTTCAGTAAAGCATTTGACTTCGTTAATCATTCCCTTCTTGTTAGAAAACTCGACTTAATAAGTTTTCCTGTCGATTTTCATAGGTGGATCTCAAGTTCGAACGCAAAAGGTCCTCTTTAAAACCACTTGTCAAATGTTCTCCGGGTGACCTCTGGTGTCCCGCAAGAGAGCCACCTGGGTCCCTTTTACATCTTCTTCTAATCATATATATAAAATTTTTAGAAAATCCTCCAGGGTAATGGTGAAAAACAGATAATTAAAATATCAAATTATATAAAACAGTAGTGTATCGAAATATATGTCAAAGTAAAAACAAAACGTTTCAATATTATTCGGTTTCTTATTCGTTTTTATGAGACGTCCGGATTTGTATAATTTCTTCCTGTGATTTGTAGGAATAATGCCTGCTATTAGACGGCCAAACATTGGACGACGTACACGTCGAGCAACATATAGTCGGAATGTCCATGAAAGTCAAACGCAAGACGAACGTGCAGAAAGAAATGAATCGAGACGAACCCGTTTAGCACAGATTCGCTCTACACAAAGAGTACCAAGAACAGACTTGAATCGCGCTGCATTTGCATACAATTTCTCAACGTCCTACAAAGACCATAGCTGCGTTGTTATCGGTTCATTGTCTTGTTCATTGTTCATTGTATGTCAGCACTGCAATGCACTGAAGTTTCGATTGGAAGCTCCCGGCTTATGCTGCGCAGGTGGCAAGGTAAAATTGCCGGTTTTGACTCATCCACCAGAGCCATTGTATTCGCTTCTATATGGAAATACAAGCAAATCAAACCATTTCCTGTTGCACGCACAAAAATATAACGGATGTTTTCAAATGACGTCATTTGGAGCAGAGGTTGTTCAACAACCAGGCTACAATCCGAGTTATAAGGTAATAGCGTCACTCTTTTATCAACATGAACAACTATAATTTTTCACGAAATTGCATCACAAAATTCAGATTCAAGGGCAAATTCACCATCGAGCGGGCGCTTTGTTACCACCACCAAACAAAGATCATAAATTCCTCCAGATCTATTTCGTTGGTGATTCGGCAGTTGAACTTAATCAGCGTTGTGCAATTTTCACTGCAACTAAACGTGAAATAATACAACAATTGCAAAATCTTCTTCATGAGTGTAATGAATTGGTCAGATTGTTCAAAACAGCTTTGGATACAATGCATTCTGACGACCACAAAATCATTATCAGAGCAGATAAAAGACCAGCAGGAAGCCATTCAAGACAATTCAATGCGCCCACTATCAATGAAGTCGCAGTGGTGATTGTTGGCGAGAATGTGGAATCACGCGATATTGTTCTCAAGCGTCGGGATGATGGACAATTGCAACGCGTTTATGAGACTCATCGGTCATATGATGCACTTCAATATCCGTTGATGTTCTGTCGTGGAGAAGATGGCTATCACTTCAACATAAAGATGGTCAATCCAACGACAGGTTTGTTTAATCACTTCTTTTCATTCTGCACGTAAATTCGAATTCATATTACAGGAGAAGAAACGAATAAGAAAGTCAGCTCAATGAATTTTTATGCATATCGATTGATGATTCGACTAGATGTTGACAATCATCTGTTGAGATACCGCCGTTTGTTTCAGCAGTACTCTGTCGACATGTATAAAAGTAGAAACGGAGCGTCTCAATTTCATTCGTCAAAGTTATGATCTGACGAGAACATCCATTTGCGTGACGCCATCGCTACTGATGGACCCGCGGCAAACATTGGTTGTTTGACCATTCTGCCAGCTACTTATGTTGGGAGCCCGCGCAATATGCATGAGTACGCTCAAGATGCGATGACGTACGTGCGGAATTACGGACGACCTGATTTATTTATCACGTTTACATGCAATCCGAAATGGCCCGAAATTACGAATTTGTTGCACCAAGGACAAACATCCAGCGATCGACATGACATCACTGCACGAGTATTCAAGCTAAAGGTAAAATTCTTATGGATTACATCATTAAGCAGAAGGTTTTGGCGTAGTTCGTTGTTGGATGTACTCGGTTGAATGGCAGAAGCGTGGCTTACCACATGCGCACATTTTGCTTTGGATGTTCGACAAGATCCGACCAGAACATATTGATTCGATTATTTCTGCCGAAATACCAGATCCAGAAACTGATCCGGAGCTGCATTCCGTTGTGAAAACGAGTATGATCCATGGCCCTTACGGAGTCCACAACCCAGAATCACCATGCATGGAAAACGGAAAATGCACAAAACGATTTCCCCGTCCGTTGGTGGCTGAAACAATCAGTGGAAACGATGGATATCCATTGTATAGGCGTCGTTCTCCAGATGACAACGGCAGATGGATCGAAATGATGGTAAAAATAACAAAGTCATCGTCGATAACCGCTGGATCGTTCCATATTGTCCGCTTTTGTCGAAAACGTTTTCAACGCACTGCAATGTTGAGTACTGCAACTCTATAAAATCAATCAAATACATTTGCAAATGTGTGAACAAAGCGAGCGACATGGCGGTGTTTGGCATTGCTGATCCGAATGCAAACGACGAGGTAACGAAATTTTAACTTGGACGTTACGTAAGTTGTAACGAGGCCATTTGGCGTCTGTTTTCATTTCCGATTCATGAACGTCATCCGACGGTCGTACACTTATCTGTTCACTTGGAAAACGGCCAGCGTGTCTACTTTACGGACGCGAATGCAGCGCAAAGAGCAGAACGGCCACCAGCGACAACGTTGACAAATTTCTTTTCTACATGCGAAAGCGATCCGTTCGCAAGGACTTTACTCTATTCGGAAATGCCACGCTATTATACATGGAACGCTGCATCGAAAAGTTTCAACGCCGAAAAAGAGGCGATGCTGTTGATGGTTTCGCTGATATCTATTCGACTGATACTCGGACGAATATACACAGTTCATCCACGCCAAGACGAATGCTTTTATATTCGCTTGGTTTTGGTGAACATAAGAGGCCCTACATCCTTCGAGTCCCTGCGTACTGTGGATGGTGTGCTGTGCGCCACCTTCGGGAGGCTTGCCAACGTTTAAATTAGCTTGAAAACGACACACATTGGGGCTCAACGCTCGCTGATGCCACTGTTTCTCTTTCTGGATCAAATCAAATTCGTGCATTATTTGCAATAATCATAGCCACATGTCATCCGTCGAACCCGACCGCACTGTGGGAAAAGTACAAGGACGATATGGCTGACGACATTTTAATAGACGTTCGCAAGACAACTATGAATTTCACTCTTGCCATTAACGGAGAAATGCACAACGAAGCTTTAATACGGATCGAAGACATGTATGCTCATGTGCGGCAGTCTACTGTCGACATTGGGAATGCCAACGCCACATCGTTCAGTGCACGATGCTTTCAATCGCGAATTTCAACGGGAGCAACACTATAACCAAGATAACTTGGACGAAAGAGTCCGAACCAATGTGCCGTTTTGAATGCCGAGCAGAAGAACGTGTACGATTCGATAATGAAGGTTGTTGACGATGGATCGGGAGGCTTATACTTTCTCGATGCTCCTGGTGGGACAGGCAAGACATTTGTCATTTTGTTGATTCTGGCAACGATTCGATCAAGATCTCAAATTGCGTTGGGTGTTGCATCATCTGGCATTGCTGCCACGTTGTTGGAAGGCGGTCGAACTGCACATTCCGCTTTGAAGCTGCCCATGAATCTTCTCACGGTTGACAAGCCAAGCAAGAATGCGGCGACAGCGAAATTGATGCGAGAATGCAAAATCATCATTTGGGATGAATGCACGATGGCGCATAAGCGAGCTTTGGAGGCAGTTGACCGAACGATGAAAGATTTACGCGGTGATTCGAAACTATTTGGTGGGTCTTTGATATTGCTGTCCGGAGATTTTCGTCAAACGCTTCCCGTCATCCCGAAATCTACGGCTGCCGATGAGGCTAATGCATGCCTTAAATCGTCTTCATTGTGGAGATATGTCAAAAGCTGAAATTAACCACGAACATGAGAGTCACATTGCAGAATGACCCGTCCGCTGCTGAATTCTCGAGACAACTGCTGGCACTTGGCAATGGCGAAATTCCTGTTGATGTTTCGACTGGATCAATATCGTTTCCGGAAAATTTTGCGTGTTCACATCGTCAAAGGAGGAACTCATTAACAAAGTGTTCCCCGACATTGCGCAAAATTATAAAAATATCGACTGGATTAGTGAACGGGCAATACTAGCAGCGAAGAACAAGGACGTAGATAATTTGAATTACATTATTCAAAATCAAATCGATGGAGAACTGCATTCATACAGATCCGTTGACAGCGTGACCGACGAGGATGAAGCGACGAACTATCCGACAGAATTTTGAACTCGCTAGATGTGCCAGGAACTCCACCGCATAATTTGCAACTGAAGGTGGGATCAATTATTATAATGCTGCGGAATCTAAATCATCCGAAATTGTGCAACGGTACGCGGTTGTCCGTCAAGAAACTGATGAATAACGTGATTCAGGCGACGATCATCAAGGAACATTTAAAGAGAGGTAGTCCTTATACCACGAATTCCGATTATTCCAACTGATCTACCATTCCAATTCAAGAGGATTCAGTTCCCCGTCCGATTGGCTTTTTGCGATGACAATCAACAGATCGCAAGGCCAATCGTTAGAAGTCTGCGGGATAAATCTAGAATTTCCCCGTTTTTCGCACGGCCAGCTGTACGTTGCATGTTCGCGTGTTGGTAAGCCGTTGTTTGTTTTGCGCCGGAAAATAAAACAAAAACATAGTATATCATGTCGCTCTATACTAAATAAAGAAATGCAGTGTTTGACTATTACCCTGGGGTTATATAATGGCGTCGAATTAGTGCGAGACAAAGTTCGCCGGGTCCGCTAGTATAAGTATAAAACAAAAATACAAAATCAATAAAAACAAAATAATATAGAAATAAGTAACGAAATTAAAATGTCAGTAAAATATTTATAAGTAAATTGTTAGATTTATTAAAACAAACTCGCAATATGTATGTGTCCATTTTGACTAGTGCAATAAAAAAGTTTACCCTTTTAGCACTAGGATATTAAGAAATAAATAAATTAAAATTTAAAGGTTACGCCTTCTACAGCACAGATCATTCAGATGGTAAAGCCCACAGCGGAACCGGCCTCCCAATAAGAGAACGCGTTAAACCCCACTTTCCCCAAGGCACTATGGGAAATTTGACCAAATTTTGGAATACATTTATTTTTAAAAGTATGCCAATTTTCGACTTTTAATTTTAATGTGTTAAGAATTGATCAAGCTGTTATGAAACAGACTCCAAATGTTAGCTTAACAGACTAGTATTTATATACCAACTGTTAAAGTCAGCTATTGCAAACGCACATTGTTTGTTTAAATTTTGCTTAAATCAATATCAATAACTCTGCAACAGTAGAACGTAAAACCAAAATAATTTGAAATGAATATTATTTGTTAAGGTATGTACTTTGTGTAATTACTACTATGTTGTTGGATATGTGCGTCCACTTCTAACAATTTGTAAATGTAGCAGGTGATGTTTTCGTTTGGGTTTTGGAAAAAAGTTCAACTTTCAATAGAGTTTTAAAAATGTTCAACTTTGTTTAGTGAGTGTCTATATCCATGTTGTAGAGTCATTAATTGCAAATTCAGAACATATTGTCTCATCGTGCGCTTCGTGCGACTTTTTGCGTAATTTCATTTTTAGATAATTACCTTTTGTGTGGCTACGCTGTATTGCTTACCAGATGGGAAGCAGTTTTTGGTTAGATTGTTTCTATGAAAATTATAGGAAATCTTGATCCAATCTCGACAAAATTTTCTATATTTTGTTAAAAGAGTATAAATTACCTACTAAATTAACAACTAACTTACACATTTTGATGGATTTTTACAACTTATTCGTACAACATATTCGTTTTCTCTTTCAAAGTGAACGGTCGTGTTTTTGTTTTGCGCCTCGTATTTGTGTAAAATCTTTGCTATAAACCACCGGGGTTTATTTAAAACTTCTATCCTGTGTCAATAATAATTCACCGTTTCACTTCGCGTGTGCATGCAGCTGTTTTTGTGTATTAATAACTATATTAATTCCAATTTTAGTTTTGTGCAGCGAGTTGCTTATCTGCATTTTTGTATTCCTCTTTGTGCTTTATCCGTTACGCCGAAATTACAGCTCGACGGCTTAAGCTCCCTAACTCTCGCTCTCTTGCTCTCTCTTAGTGCACGTAACTACTCTTATTTTCTCTTAACTTCTGACTGGTACAGTGGTAAGTCGCTATAATGTCTTCTAATGTTGTCTGTGTAATAAAAACCTGCAAGAAAGTAATTTCTGATACTATTGGCTGCTGGCTGTGTGACAATGTCGTGCATGCCAAGTGCATTGAACGCACAGGCCGGCTGGCTGATAATTTTAACAAAACATTGGATTGCGCTACTGCTGTGAGGCTTGTCGCGATGTTGAAAGGGAAATGATGTCATTTATGCGGCAAACCAAAATGGTTTTAAGGAGCTTCTTGTTAGTTTTCGTAAAACTAATGAGGTGCTCCTGGCGCTGGACTCCCAATTTAATGGCCTCAAGCTATTAAATGAGTCCCCTAAGCGCAAAAAAACCACGGTTGGCACACCGCATTTGGGCGGATCCCAACAACTCGCTACGAGTTCTCAACAGCTGACTCCCTCGGCACAGCCCCCGACCCCAATATATCAAACTCCTATGATATTGAGGTCGGGTGCAAGAAAAGATTCGGTCTCCGAATGTGCCGTGACAGGGACCGTAGCTCCAGTGTTGTCCGTTGAGTCCGCTGGCGGGTCAAAATCAAAATTAACGACCCCTCAGATCCTCGTCCCGAATGCTCCCCAGGGTGACAGGCCTGGATGACCGGCCGAAATTGGTAATACAGCCAACCAGTCTGTGTTGCCAAAAGCCCTTATTGCAGTACCACCAACGAGGCAGATATTTGTCTCTCGGCTTCACCCATCTCAAACATCTGAAGATGTTACTGTCTTTATTCGAGACAGAACGAAGTCCGATAAAATTAAGGTGGAAAAATTTAAATTTTCTTATGCTAGGGATATTTCATCTTTCAAAATAAATGTCCCTGACGAACTCTTTAACACAATATGCTCTGCCAATTTCTGGCCGCAGTATGTTGTTGTTAAGGAGTACAAGCCAAGAAAAAGAAAAGAAGGCCGGTAGGAATTAGTCTACCCAGGCCGGACAAAACCACTGTACCAGCTCCAAAAAACTAACCAATTCCTCCTTCTTACCTATCAGAATGCAAGGGGTTTACGTAGTAAGCTTCCTAAATTGTATTCTGATAGTGTTTCTTTGCATCCCAGGTGATAGTGTTCACAGAAACCTGGTTAAAGCCGGAGATCCTAAGCTCCGAAGTTTTTCCAGCTGTGTACACAACACACAGGCTTGATCGGCCTTCCAGGCGAGGGGTGGGGTCCTCATTGCGGTTGACTCAAACCTCACGTCTGAAGTATTAGCTTTCGAGGAATGCAACGATGTTGAATTCCTTTGTGTGAAGCTATCATTTAATGGTAGTTTTATTTTTATTACATGTTCCTACATACCTCCCTTGTCGGAACTTCCTATTTATTGGAACCACCTTTCCGCTATCCAGTCGGTCTCCAATAGACTTTCGGATAGGGACCATTTAATTGTTCTAGGTGACTTTAACATTCCTGGAGCTATTTGGTCCACAACTGAATCCTCTAACACACTTTTAACTACTGCACGTCACGATTTTATTGATGGCTTGTTTGACATTTCGTTGTCTCAAGTCAATTATGTACGAAATTCCTTAGATCGCTTGCTAGACCTCTGCTTTGTCTCTGATCCGGCAAGAGTCAGTTTGGCTAGGGTCCCGCCCTTGACGCTACCCGAAGATCCATACCATCCTACTTTCGATGTGACTATCGATATTGGGACTGCCATGGAGAATAAGTCTGATCGGCCAGAAAGAAAATTCACTGCTTTCGCAAGGCGGATTTTCGACGGCTGAATAATTTTATATCTGAATTTGATTGGTCCGATCTCTACATGTGCACTGACATGGTGGGTGCCATGGATATTTTTACAATGCCATGAACTCCTTTTTACAGAATGTGTTCCGTTATACTATCCGTCAATCTCCAATAAGCCTCCCTGGTTTAGTAAAGAGTTGACTCGCCTCAAAAATGTTAAGTCTAATCTCTATTCTAAATTCAAACGTAACGGTTCTCAAGCTGTTCATTCTCGCTATTTAGCGGCTCGGTCAAGTTTACCGTGCTTAACGCGCAGTGTTACAAAACTATTTGACTCGTTGTAGGGTTCAGTTTGCGCAGGACCCAAAACAGTTTTATAATTTTGTCAACACTAAACGTAAGCCTATTACACATCCTTCCTCGCTTTCATTTGAAAATACGACAGCAAACAATGATCAGGCAATCGCCGATCTTTTTGCTCAGTTTTTCAAACTACTTATTCTCCGTCATCCGATTCAAACCAAACCTATTCTTATAGCGTGCCCAAATGAAACCTAATCTTCAGTCCTAGCTTAAACGAAAGCTCCGCTTCTTTTGGATCTTCAACGTGTCAAGCCGGTTTATTCGCCAGGTCCCGACGGAATACCAGGCTGTGTGCTTAGGTATTGTGCCGAGTCCCTGTGCAGTCCCCTTCTAAAATTGTTTACCTTATCCTTAGAAACTTCCCAATTTCCCTTGTTTGGAAGGAATCATTCGTGATTCCTCTCCACAAAAGGTAGCAAAGTGGATGCTAACAACTATAGAGGAATCTCTAAGTTGTCAGCCATCCCAAAACTTTTCGAAAACGTAATTACTCCCCATTTGCAGCACCTGTGTAGATCAGTAATTTCTCCATGCCAACATGGATTTATTAAACGAAGATCAACGACTACTAACCTTCTGGAGCTCACTTCTTTCATTATAAGGGGCTTTCCACAAAATTTGCAGACAGATGTGATCTATACTGATTTCAGTAAAGCATTTGACTCCGTTAATCACTCCCTTCTTGTTAGGAAACTCGACTTAATGGGTTTTCCTGTCGATCTTCTTAAGGTGGATCTCAAGTTATCTGAATGGTAGGACGCAAAGGTTCTATTTAAAAACAACTTGTCGAATGTTCTCCGAGTGACCTCTGGTGTCCCGCAAGGGAGCCACTTGGGTCCCTTACTTTTACTTTATTTATTAACGACCTGCCCAAAGTCTTGACTAACTCCAGAGTACTCATGTACGCTGACGACGTTAAGCTTTGTGTGCAATACAAGGACCGCGCTTGCCAGTCGGATTTACAAACAGATCTTAATAACTTTCAAACTTGGTGCAATGTAAACTTATTAAACCTGAATGGCTCAAAATGCAAGCTGATGACATTCTCACGTGTCTCCCCATGCTTGCGACTTATACGCTGAACTGCTGCTCTTTGGAAAGGATCACGCTAGTTGACGATTTGGGTATCCGCCTAGATCCTAAACTGGAGTTTATTGATCATATTTCGTGCATTGTGAATAAAGCCAGGGGTGTGCTTGGATTTATTAAACGGTGGTCGAAGGAATTCGATGACCCCTACGTCACGAAGAATTTATACACTTCGTTAGTTCGTCCTATTTTAGAATATGGATCTTGCGTTTGGAGTCCCCAGTGGGACGTTCACAGCAAACGCATTGAGTCTGTTCAAAAGAACTTTTACTTTTGCTCTTCGTGGCTTAAACTGGGATGCAAACCTTAGGTTGCCCTCTTATTCTAGTAGACTTCTCCTGATTAACCTACCTTCCTTAGCAAACCGTAGAACGATGTTAGGCATTGTCTTTATGTATAATCTGATCCGTGGTGACGTGGAAAGCAGCGATCTATTGGGTCAGTTGAATTTCCACGTACCATGTAGAACGACAAGATCCTACCTGCCTTTGGTCTTGCACCAATGCAGAACATCGTATGAAATGCATGAACCCTTTAGAGTATTATGTGCAAATTATAATGACTTGTATAAAATTACCTCATCTGTAGATAGCCTTCCTAAACTAAAAACATTAATCTTAACCCACCTAGTACATATGCAAGATAGCAATCGAGCTGCCTGATAGTAGTTTAAATTTCCTCGCATTCTTTTTTCTATACTTTTCTTTCGCGCCTATTTAACACCTAACCCTAACAAGCCCGGGCTTGGTTTTAAATGGCCACTTGAACGTACTGACCGTAGTGCATCTTCAACGCCCAAGAAAAACTTATTACACCCATGCTCCCATAAAGTATATATACTCCATGTCCGTCTGTCCGTCAGTCCAATGCTACAGAAACTAGTCTATCAGGGTTTGAGCTATCTGAATAAAACTTTGCAGATAGTCTTCTTTCTATTGGAGCTAGTCGGAACGGGCAAAATCACACCACTGTATATTTTACCTGTCATTGCACTATGGTTTTTCTTTGCATAAACTCTGAATTTAAAGCAGTTAATTTAAATTTGTACTGTACAAATATTCTACGTTTCCTAGATGACCTCCCAAAATACATAAACTTTGGATTATTATTTTAATTTTTATAGAATTTTTTTGTTTTTAATTTAATTTAGGAGAAATTTGGATTATGAAAATATTTTAGGCTCCTAAGATGATCCACCAAGTTTTATGCACGTTGTGGCGTCATACAACCGACTGGCCAACTTTCACCTACATACATGGGTTAGGGTAGATCCAGTAGATCCGCTCTGATTTTGTCGTGCTGAGGATATTTAGTGCCTCCCTGCTCTTCAGAATATTTTTGGATCAGACCTTTGAAGACTGCATGGATCTTATCGCCGCTTGGCTGTCTACGAATAGGTTGATTGCCTCGTTTTGGCGGCTTATACCAAGCGCGGCCTCTGCCGCTTTCTTAATGGCAAAGACTTCTGCCTGGAATAAGTTGCGTTGGCTTAGTAGCTCATACAACAGCCTAATCTCAGGGTCTGTACAGTATATGCGCGCTCCTACCACTCCTTCCATCTTTGAGCCGTCGGTGTAAATGTTGAGGTGTTCATTATGGCCCTGACTATTTTTCCAGTCATCCGGTTCCATGGATGTTGATGTTTTGACATCCGGGTAAGTTCTGGGTATCATGTATAGTGGTAGACCTCAGCGCCCCTGATATGCAGAACAATGCCTGCCGCTGAGTTTTCTCTATTAGGCTATTGTATGTCTTCTTTTCCGTGGCTTGCCACTACACTAAGACACCATCCAGTAGAGTTGAACGCACCACCGATATGTAAATTCAATGCTATGGTGGCCTTTTTTACCCTCTCCATTAAATTGGGTTAGCTTGCCGAGGTATTTGACTTGTGTTTTCGGGGTCAGCCTGGTTGAGTTTGCGGTACCTTGAATCTTTTGGTAAAGAGAATGAGGTCCGTCTTGTCCACGTTGATATTGAGTTCTACCTTCTCCGCCCACTCACATATCTCCCTGAGTGTTAATTCCATGATAGACCTGAGAGTCGATGGATAGACTCCCGTAAAAATTATGCTTATGTCGTCGGCATAAGCTGTTATTTTTGTTGCTACCTTCACAAATCTTATGATTAGGTCGTCGACCACCATGTTTCCCCTTATTTGGAAGGAATCATTCGTGATTCCTCTCCACAAAATAGGTAGCAAAGTGGATGCTAACAACTTCAGAGGAATCTCTAAGTTGTTTTTTCGAAAACGTAATTACTCCCCATTTGCAGCACCTGTGTAGATCAGTAATATCTCCATGCCAACATGGATTTATTAAACGAAGATTAAACGAAGAACAACTACTAATTTTCTGGAGCTCACTTCTTTCATTATAAGGGGCTTTCCACAAAATTTGCAGAGAGATGTGATCTATACTGATTTCAGTAAAGCATTTGACTTCGTTAATCATTCCCTTCTTGTTAGAAAACTCGACTTAATAAGTTTTCCTGTCGATTTTCATAGGTGGATCTCAAGTTCGAACGCAAAGGTCCTCTTTAAAACCACTTGTCAAATGTTCTCCGGGTGACCTCTGGTGTCCCGCAAGAGAGCCACCTGGGTCCCTTTTACATCTTCTTCTAATCATATATATAAAAATTTTTAGAAAATCCTCCAGGGTAATGGTGAAAACAGATAATTAAAATATCAAATTATATAAAACAGTAGTGTATCGAAATATATGTCAAAGTAAAACAAAACGTTTCAATATTATTCGGTTTCTTATTCGTTTTTATGAGACGTCCGGATTTGTATAATTTCTTCCTGTGATTTGTAGGAATAATGCCTGCTATTAGACGGCCAAACATTGGACGACGTACACGTCGAGCAACATATAGTCGGAATGTCCATGAAAGTCAAACGCAAGACGAACGTGCAGAAAGAAATGAATCGAGACGAACCCGTTTAGCACAGATTCGCTCTACACAAAGAGTACCAAGAACAGACTTGAATCGCGCTGCATTTGCATACAATTTCTCAACGTCCTACAAAGACCATAGCTGCGTTGTTATCGGTTCATTGTCTTGTTCATTGTTCATTGTATGTCAGCACTGCAATGCACTGAAGTTTCGATTGGAAGCTCCCGGCTTATGCTGCGCAGGTGGCAAGGTAAAATTGCCGGTTTTGACTCATCCACCAGAGCCATTGTATTCGCTTCTATATGGAAATACAAGCAAATCAAACCATTTCCTGTTGCACGCACAAAATATAACGGATGTTTTCAAATGACGTCATTTGGAGCAGAGGTTGTTCAACAACCAGGCTACAATCCGAGTTATAAGGTAATAGCGTCACTCTTTTATCAACATGAACAACTATAATTTTTCACGAAATTGCATCACAAAATTCAGATTCAAGGGCAAATTCACCATCGAGCGGGCGCTTTGTTACCACCACCAAACAAAGATCATAAATTCCTCCAGATCTATTTCGTTGGTGATTCGGCAGTTGAACTTAATCAGCGTTGTGCAATTTTCACTGCAACTAAACGTGAAATAATACAACAATTGCAAAATCTTCTTCATGAGTGTAATGAATTGGTCAGATTGTTCAAAACAGCTTTGGATACAATGCATTCTGACGACCACAAAATCATTATCAGAGCAGATAAAAGACCAGCAGGAAGCCATTCAAGACAATTCAATGCGCCCACTATCAATGAAGTCGCAGTGGTGATTGTTGGCGAGAATGTGGAATCACGCGATATTGTTCTCAAGCGTCGGGATGATGGACAATTGCAACGCGTTTATGAGACTCATCGGTCATATGATGCACTTCAATATCCGTTGATGTTCTGTCGTGGAGAAGATGGCTATCACTTCAACATAAAGATGGTCAATCCAACGACAGGTTTGTTTAATCACTTCTTTTCATTCTGCACGTAAATTCGAATTCATATTACAGGAGAAGAAACGAATAAGAAAGTCAGCTCAATGAATTTTTATGCATATCGATTGATGATTCGACTAGATGTTGACAATCATCTGTTGAGATACCGCCGTTTGTTTCAGCAGTACTCTGTCGACATGTATGTAAAAGTAGAAACGGAGCGTCTCAATTTCATTCGTCAAAGTTATGATCTGACGAGAACATCCACTTGCGTGACGCCATCGCTACTGATGGACCCGCGGCAAACATTGGTTGTTTGACCATTCTGCCAGCTACTTATGTTGGGGAGCCCGCGCAATATGCATGAGTACGCTCAAGATGCGATGACGTACGTGCGGAATTACGGACGACCTGATTTATTTACCACGTTTACATGCAATCCGAAATGGCCCGAAATTACGAATTTGTTGCACCAAGGACAAACATCCAGCGATCGACATGACATCACTGCACGAGTATTCAAGCTAAAGGTAAAATTCTTATGGATTACATCATTAAGCAGAAGGTTTTGGCGTAGTTCGTTGTTGGATGTACTCGGTTGAATGGCAGAAGCGTGGCTTACCACATGCGCACATTTTGCTTTGGATGTTCGACAAGATCCGACCAGAACATATTGATTCGATTATTTCTGCCGAAATACCAGATCCAGAAACTGATCCGGAGCTGCATTCCGTTGTGAAAACGAGTATGATCCATGGCCCTTACGGAGTCCACAACCCAGAATCACCATGCATGGAAAACGGAAAATGCACAAAACGATTTCCCCGTCCGTTGGTGGCTGAAACAATCAGTGGAAACGATGGATATCCATTGTATAGGCGTCGTTCTCCAGATGACAACGGCAGATGGATCGAAATGATGGTAAAAATAACAAAGTCATCGTCGATAACCGCTGGATCGTTCCATATTGTCCGCTTTTGTCGAAAACGTTTTCAACGCACTGCAATGTTGAGTACTGCAACTCTATAAAATCAATCAAATACATTTGCAAATGTGTGAACAAAGCGAGCGACATGGCGGTGTTTGGCATTGCTGATCCGAATGCAAACGACGAGGTAACGAAATTTAACTTGGACGTTACGTAAGTTGTAACGAGGCCATTTGGCGTCTGTTTTCATTTCCGATTCATGAACGTCATCCGACGGTCGTACACTTATCTGTTCACTTGGAAAACGGCCAGCGTGTCTACTTTACGGACGCGAATGCAGCGCAAAGAGCAGAACGGCCACCAGCGACAACGTTGACAAATTTCTTTTCTACATGCGAAAGCGATCCGTTCGCAAGGACTTTACTCTATTCGGAAATGCCACGCTATTATACATGGAACGCTGCATCGAAAAGTTTCAACGCCGAAAAGAGGCGATGCTGTTGATGGTTTCGCTGATATCTATTCGACTGATACTCTCGGACGAATATACACAGTTCATCCACGCCAAGACGAATGCTTTTATATTCGCTTGGTTTTGGTGAACATAAGAGGCCCTACATCCTTCGAGTCCCTGCGTACTGTGGATGGTGTGCTGTGCGCCACCTTCGGGAGGCTTGCCAACGTTTAAATTTGCTTGAAAACGACACACATTGGGGCTCAACGCTCGCTGATGCCACTGTTTCTCTTTCTGGATCAAATCAAATTCGTGCATTATTTGCAATAATCATAGCCACATGTCATCCGTCGAACCCGACCGCACTGTGGGAAAAGTACAAGGACGATATGGCTGACGACATTTTAATAGACGTTCGCAAGACAACTATGAATTTCACTCTTGCCATTAACGGAGAAATGCACAACGAAGCTTTAATACGGATCGAAGACATGTGTATGCTCATGTGCGGCAGTCTACTGTCGACATTGGGAATGCCAACGCCACATCGTTCAGTGCACGATGCTTTCAATCGCGAATTTCAACGGGAGCAACACTATAAACAAGATAACTTGGACGAAAGAGTCCGAACCAATGTGCCGTTTTGAATGCCGAGCAGAAGAACGTGTACGATTCGATAATGAAGGTTGTTGACGATGGATCGGGAGGCTTATACTTTCTCGATGCTCCTGGTGGGACAGGCAAGACATTTGTCATTTTGTTGATTCTGGCAACGATTCGATCAAGATCTCAAATTGCGTTGGGTGTTGCATCATCTGGCATTGCTGCCACGTTGTTGGAAGGCGGTCGAACTGCACATTCCGCTTTGAAGCTGCCCATGAATCTTCTCACGGTTGACAAGCCAAGCAAGAATGCGGCGACAGCGAAATTGATGCGAGAATGCAAAATCATCATTTGGGATGAATGCACGATGGCGCATAAGCGAGCTTTGGAGGCAGTTGACCGAACGATGAAAGATTTACGCGGTGATTCGAAACTATTTGGTGGGTCTTTGATATTGCTGTCCGGAGATTTTCGTCAAACACTTCCCGTCATCCCGAAATCTACGGCTGCCGATGAAGCTATTGCATGCCTTAAATCGTCTTCATTGTGGAGATATGTCAAAAAGCTGAAATTAACCACGAACATGAGAGTCACATTGCAGAATGACCCGTCCGCTGCTGAATTCTCGAGACAACTGCTGGCACTTGGCAATGGCGAAATTCCTGTTGATGTTTCGACTGGATCAATATCGTTTCCGGAAAATTTTGCGTGTTCACATCGTCAAAGGAGGAACTCATTAACAAAGTGTTCCCGACATTGCGCAAAATTATAAAAATATCGACTGGATTAGTGAACGGGCAATACTAGCAGCGAAGAACAAGGACGTAGATAATTTGAATTACATTATTCAAAATCAAATCGATGGAGAACTGCATTCATACAGATCCGTTGACAGCGTGACCGACGAGGATGAAGCGACGAACTATCCGACAGAATTTTGAACTCGCTAGATGTGCCAGGAACTCCACCGCATAATTTGCAACTGAAGGTGGGATCAATTATTATAATGCTGCGGAATCTAAATCATCCGAAATTGTGCAACGGTACGCGGTTGTCCGTCAAGAAACTGATGAATAACGTGATTCAGGCGACGATCATCAAGGGAACATTTAAAAGAGAGGTAGTCCTTATACCACGAATTCCGATTATTCCAACTGATCTACCATTCCAATTCAAGAGGATTCAGTTCCCGTCCGATTGGCTTTGCGATGACAATCAACAGATCGCAAGGCCAATCGTTAGAAGTCTGCGGGATAAATCTAGAATTTCCCCGTTTTTCGCACGGCCAGCTGTACGTTGCATGTTCGCGTGTTGGTAAGCCGTTGTTTGTTTTGCGCCGGAAAATAAAACAAAAACATAGTATATCATGTCGCTCTATACTAAATAAAGAAATGCAGTGTTTGACTATTACCCTGGGGTTATATAATGGCGTCGAATTAGTGCGAGACAAAGTTCGCCGGGTCCGCTAGTATAAGTATAAAACAAAAATACAAAATCAATAAAAACAAAATAATATAGAAATAAGTAACGAAATTAAAATGTCAGTAAAATATTTATAAGTAAATTGTTAGATTTATTAAAACAAACTCGCAATATGTATGTGTCCATTTTGACTAGTGCAATAAAAAAAGTTTACCCTTTTAGCACTAGGATATTAAGAAATAAATAAATTAAAATTTAAAGGTTACGCCTTCTACAGCACAGATCATTCAGATGGTAAAGCCCACAGCGGAACCGGCCTCCCAATAAGAGAACGCGTTAAACCCCACTTTCCCCAAGGCACTATAGGAAATTTGACCAAATTTTTGGAATAAATTTATTTTTAAAAGTATGCCAATTTTCGACTTTTAATTTTAATGTGTTAAGAATTGATCAAGCTGTTATGAAACAGACTCCAAATGTTAGCTTAACAGACTAGTATTTATATACCAACTGTTAAAGTCAGCTATTGCAAACGCACATTGTTTGTTTAAATTTTGCTTAAATCAATATCAATAACTCTGCAACAGTAGAACGTAAAACCAAAAATTTGAAATGAATATTATTTGTTAAGGTATGTACTTTGTGTAATTACTACTATGTTGTTGGATATGTGCGTCCACTTCTAACAATTTGTAAATGTAGCAGGTGATGTTTTCGTTTGGGTTTTGGAAAAAGTTCAACTTTCAATAGAGTTTTAAAAATGTTCAACTTTGTTTAGTGAGTGTCTATATCCATGTTGTAGAGTCATTAATTGCAAATTCAGAACATATTGTCTCATCGTGCGCTTCGTGCGACTTTTTGCGTAATTTCATTTTTAGATAATTACCTTTTGTGTGGCTACGCTGTATTGCTTACCAGATGGGAAGCAGTTTTTGGTTAGATTGTTTCTATGAAAATTATAGGAAATCTTGATCCAATTTCGACAAAATTTTCTATATTCTGTTAAAAGAGTATAAATTACCTACTAAATTAACAACTAACTTACACATTTTGATGGATTTTTACAACTTATTACACCCATGCTCCCATAAAGTATATATACTCCATGTCCGTCTGTCCGTCAGTCCAATGCTACAGAAACTAGTCTATCAGGGTTTGAGCTATCTGAATAAAACTTTGCAGATAGTCTTCTTTCTATTGGAGCTAGTCGGAACGGGCAAAATCACACCACTGTATATTTTACCTGTCATTGCACTATGGTTTTTCTTTGCATAAACTCTGAATTTAAAGCAGTTAATTTAAATTTGTACTGTACAAATATTCTACGTTTCCTAGATGACCTCCCAAAATACATAAACTTTGGATTATTATTTTAATTTTTATAGAATTTTTTTGTTTTTAATTTAATTTAGGAGAAATTTGGATTATTATTAGGCTATTGTATGTCTTCTTTTCCGTGGCTTGCCACTACACTAAGACACCATCCAGTAGAGTTGAACGCACCACCGATATGTAAATTCAATGCATTAGAGCAGGTGATTGGCCCAAGGTACGGCTAAGCATCTTCTTGGATGCGTATAGCGCTATGGTGGCCTTTTTTACCCTCTCCATTAAATTGGGTTAGCTTGCCGAGGTATTTGACTTGTGTTTTCGGGGTCAGCCTGGTTGAGTTTGCGGTACCTTGAATCTTTTGGTAAAGAGAATGAGGTCCGTCTTGTCCACGTTGATATTGAGTTCTACCTTCTCCGCCCACTCACATATCTCCCTGAGTGTTAATTCCATGATAGACCTGAGAGTCGATGGATAGACTCCCGTAAAAATTATGCTTATGTCGTCGGCATAAGCTGTTATTTTTGTTGCTACCTTCACAAATCTTATGATTAGGTCGTCGACCACCATGTTCCATAGGAACGGCAACAGAACTCCGCCTTGTAGTGAGCCTCTGTGCGCCCCTTCACAATGGAAGCGGTGCCCCAATCGGACTGTACCCGTGTGGCAACTAACAAATGCAGGGCCGTTTCTACAGATTTCCCTTTGGTGTCCTGCCTGCCGGTTGGTCGACATTAGGATAGGATAGAATGACCAGACAGCTCGACTTTCGTCGAGTGCACCCAGTGACCGTTTGGTCCATTGTGTTATCTGAAAGAACAGGAGGAGAAGCTAGGAATGGGTGGGGGTTGATAGGGAGTTGGGGGGAGGGGGGGGGGGGGGGCGGGTCGGGTTCTTGTGCCTGGCACCTACTGGCCAGCTCCGTTTGGTTGCGAGAGCCCCGGAACCACCCGGTTAAGTCCAGGAAGAGCGCCAAATCATCCAGGCTTACATTCGCCAGACTGCCCAGGTCGTCGTAGAAGGGTCTACCCAGGAATTGGGTTCTCCTCCTAAGAAGTTAAAACTCCTATAAGCATCCTTATCGTGTTCTTTGTGAAGTGTACTAGCTCGGAAGTGCGCTTTGGGTTATATCTTGGCCATAGTGCTTTGGACACCCCTCAACTAGTTGCTGCTGTCCATTGTTCAGCGGCCACTGTCCTTGTGGTACCCTTAAGTTCCGATCGGACATGATGGACCGGCTTCTTTATGTCAGTTACAACGAGACTTGTTGATGATTCTGAGCCGGATCTAGCGCACTCATCAGCCGCCTAGTTACGTGGGACACCCATGTGTCCTGGTACAGAGACAAGTCTGATTAAGTGCGGTTGACATCGGTTAAGTGCCATAACTGTGTTTGCTCTTTACTGTGTTCGATGCGAGAGCTATTAGAGATGCTTAGCTATCGACGTAGATGGATACGTTTCTCGGGTTGTCGGCCGGAGCATGTATCAATTTGGTCGCCTGCCAGACAGCGTAAATCTCCGCTTGGAACACACTGCACCAGTCAGAAAGGCGGTATGAGAGCTGAGTCGCAAGGTCACCGAAGAAGACCCCCGATCCGGTTCCTTCATCCGTCTGCGATCCATCCGTATAGATTAATAACTCGTTCTGCCTCAAGGAAGTTTGCGATTGCCAATCTGATATCTCTTTGAATACAGTTGTGAATCTGTTATCCCACTTCGGGTCTGAAACACAGTAGTCGCTTTCTTCTGCCATAGTTGGTATTACTAAGCGTATAATGATACTAAGGCCCGTTGCACTAGGTTTGAGGCGTTGGGCTTACAGCCTAGTAGCACTAATTGCTGCCATATGCTTCAGGAAAACTCCAATAGGTTCCTAATTAAGTATCACATCAAGTGCTGCTTGGGTGATTGAACGAATACATCCTTATACGCCCAGGCAGGCAAGTCTTTGTACTTTATGGAGGTTGTTTACATGGGAATTGGTGCGACTTGTTTCTCATTATACCAGAGCCCCGTAGTTTAGTTTAGGACTGACGACTGCTGTGTACAACCAGAGAGTTATATACGGTTGCAGTCCCCATCCTTTACCAAAGGTCTTTTTGCATACAAAGAAGTCTTGTAATGCCGTTTTTTTTCCTCTCCTCTGAGTTTCTCTTCCAGGAGGGCTTAGAGTCGAAGATTACTCCGAGGTATTTTGCCTCCTTTGATAGCTTGAGCTGTGTTCCCCCCAGTGTTAGGAGTGTAAAGTCCGGAATCTGGTTTCTTCAGGTGACCAGATCAAGCTCGGAGTTTGGTTCAATGCTCCATCCAAGAGCTCACTGATTGTTTGCAGAAATCTGCTAGTTGCCATTAGAACGAGGTTTTCCGCATAGGCGACACTCTGCATCCTTTTTTTTTTTTTAAATTTTAAAAGGAGGTCGTTTAGGACAAGATTCCACAACAAGATTCCACAACAAGTGCCCCTAGTCACTCTTCTCTTAATGGTCGATGCGCTGAGTTGAGCATTTATCACTCTTTGGCGAAGCATATTATCCAGCCATCGAGTGATTGTCGGGTGTGAGCCTATGGTGACGAGTGTCGTAGTTATAGACTCGATCCTGACAGTGTTGAAGGCAACAAGCCGCCAACGTAAACTCGTTCCTCTGCAGTGTGTTTTCAATTGTGCTGACTACCTCGTGCAGTGCAGTCTCAACTGATCTACCCTTAAGGTAGGCATGTTGAGTCCTGTTAAAAGTGAGAGGAGTTAGCTTACTTCTAAGGTTAGTATCCAAAAGTAACGCGTTTTCAATAAAAACGATGAAAGACTAATGAGCCTATAGTTTTTGGCGAGCAGTGGTTTATCTTCCCAGCCTTTTGAATGAACGCCACTCTCACTTCTCTCCAGGTTTTTGGGATGTGTCCCGTGAGAAGACATCCCCTGACGATTTTTAAAAGCCATTTCGACAGGTGTTCGCACACTGTTTGCAACAGGCAGGTCTGATGTCATCCGGTCCAGCTGATTTGTAGAGGTGGAACGACTTGATAGCCCAGAGTATCTTTTCTTTATTTACAATGTCTTCTATACGGGCCTCACTCCCCGAGTCCACTTCTCCTCCCGGCTCCTCACTGATGCTGGTGGTGGAGTTCTTCCCTTTATTATCAGTGTTCAGGCAGCCCGGAAAGTGTGTGTTCATTAGGAGTTCCAGAGATTCCTTGCTATCTTTTACGAATGTACCATCCGGGCCTCAAGGCAGCCCTGGTGAGGCAGGATCTTTCGCCACCAGAATTCGAAGTCTGGACGCTTCATTTGTGCTGCTTAGATCTTCGCAGAAAGCAGCCCATGAATTCCTTTTGGCCTTTCTACATTCTTTTTTGAAGGCTTTGAAACTGAGGTGGTAGGCATCCCAGTCTACCCGGCAGTTTCTGTCTTTTGCCCTGTTGTAGAGTCTTCTCGTTTTCTTTCGTATCTGACCGAGCTCCGATGTCCACCACATGTTGCGGTTCGACGTTGAAGGACGGCTGATAGGACAGGATTCGATGAAGGCATTGCGTAGGTCGTCTGTGATGGTTTGAGTCGATTTCTGGTGACCGGTCCCTCCTTTGCAGTGGGTTTGGCCGTTGCAGTCCGATTTCTCTGTGCCGTCGACTTGTTTTCGGTAGTATTTTCGTATCTAAGATTCGGGGGAGCATTGTTACGTACGCCGGTTAGGGCGACTTGATTTATACGGGTAACACGGAAGAAAATCAAGAATAGCCAATGCAAGAATTTTGAACTGGCAAACGACACCTCTAAACTCGCCAAATTAGGCCATGGAATCAACAGCAATCTAACACCACTGATTTTGCTGAACTATCAAACGTTAGAACAAAGACGACCCAAATCGAACTCTAGCCAATAGGTGAAAAGAGGGGAATTGATGACACTAACTGGGAACACTTTTGTGTTGCATTCCGGTGATCCATAGCACAGTCTTTGGTTTAAAAGACCCCGGTTTAGCAGTTCCAAAAGATAGTCAAAGTCAGAGTTAGGGACTGGAAGTCTAATCAGAGAGTCTGAAAATCCATCAATACCAACTTGAATGCGTGCAAATAGCCTAAGTGAAAAAGTCGGATAGCCATTCGCGATTTTGACCGCGCTAAATTTACGGTGTCGATGCAGTCCTTTTAAGGAAGCAAATATCCTTAAGACTGTCGACCGGCTTACGACGTCCCGTCGAACAATGCCGAGTGCAATGTGAATCCTAAAGGACATGAGTTAATAATACCACGCGTAAATCAATTCTACCGATCTTTGCCGTTTTCAAAAGTCAATACTGATTACCAATTTGGGGTTCCACGATGTACCGAATAAACCGTGCAACTAACGATAAAAAGGCTATATTCCCGTGACACTAAGCGTAGCCCAATTCTAGCAACGACAACCCCGAGATACATTTCAGCTCCAAGCGCTTCAAGGATTCTGGACATCACCAAAGTGAACTCTACATCAATAATGACAAGCCGATCCAATACCATCAACGCCACATTAATCTGACAACAAACATATAAAAGCAAATCCGCAACAACAAAAACAATTTCCTAAACGTATAAACGCATTTTTCAACACCAACACCTATAACTTTTAATTTAGTGAATGAATTTATAACCCCAAACCCATATCACGATATTATATATTTATTTATGCTTAATTCTACTTAACTTTTGCAACAAGTAAAACCTCAAAGATGGAATAACCGAGGGATAGTCAACGGGACCTTTTGCCCAATATTGTCTGATATATATATATATATATGTATATATATATATGATCGTGCCCCATGATATTAGCTTATATTATTATATTAGCTTTCAAAGATACACTTACATACATAAGTACACATCTAACTATTATTTACACTCATGCAAAATATCACTTACTATACAAAACCACATTTCAATACACGTTCATGTCCAATAAACTCTTGACCAACATTTATAATAAACTTGTAAAGTGAACTTAAACCAGCAAAAATGCATTGGTAGAAACCCATTAAAAGGGGGGCATTGGTACGAATGGAAGACTGGGTCAAGAAAATGACATAACTTTTGACGAACGACATGAACAACAGGGGATCGTATTGCACGGCCCGCGACGATCCAAAGGCGCACGAAGTTTGCGAATGGGGAGGGAAAACGGCCAAAACATAGCCCGATTGTTTTTCACGATCAAGCATAAATCCGTTTGCGGGGCAATGTGGACAGAAAGACAGACTTTTTCAGGCACGTAAATAATTGTTCTGATTACGATTGGAGAGGATAGTGGCGTCCAAGGAACCCACCCCAAATCCGGCGAGCTCATCTGCACAAATCGTGTCTGCTATCCGGGCGGCCACTTCCTCAGCCATATGTACTCCAAGGACTGAGGCTCAACGACACCACTATTTTATACTTGATGCCAAGTATCTCTGACTATGGTGCTAGCCCTCGGCTTCTCAGACTAGGTCGGAGGCTTCAGCCCAACACCTAAGCTAGATACTGCGAGGTCCTGCGTGGCAAGTGATGGTAGATACTCACTCGGTTGCCCGAGACAGTGCAGCATCCATTGCCCAGCCGGCACCCTCGGGGAGGGTTCAGCCAGAGGATTACCGCTGGCGAAAAGTGAGGCTTATCGGTCTGTAATCCTTGGCGCTCATGTGGCTGCACCTTCCAGCTTTTGCCAGGACAATCCGAGAGGTCCTCCATTGGATAGGGATATTCAATCAGTTTGGGGGTTTTCAAGTCCAGTTGCGAGGACCTGATGCTCATTGGCATCGGAGACCTCCGTTCTTTTTTTTTTATGTTTTTTTTTAGCTTTGCTGTTGTTTATTGAATCTTCTCCTTTACGAGACTAACAATATGTGTATCAAATCTTATATAAATAACCTAACTAACAGTATATGACTGGCACAGAGTTAAATGTCATTGATAATAATTGCTGGGTTGGATAGTCGCTTTGATGCAGGCGGGTTCTGCTGGAAACCCGAGTCAAGCCTCTTGCCAGATGATTCGGGTGCACTGTAAGTTTTTTATTGTATTCCGCCTTTTGTTTGTCTATTTCATCTTTTACTGCAAGAATGACGAGATCCCTGTGGATGTTTAGGTTGCGAATATACCATGGTGCCCCAGTGATAGTTCTCAGGATTTTCGATTGTGCTCGCTGGATGATGTCTATGTTGCTGCTGGTCGCGTTCCCCCACAACTGGGAGGCATATGTCCAGATGGGCTTGAGAGTGGAGTTGTAGAGCAAGACCTTGTAGTCCAGACGCAGTGGCGATCGGGCGTTTAAAATCCAGTGGAGGCTGATGGCTTTTAGTTTTATATGGAGTTTCTTGCATTCGATGTGTCTTCGCCAGGTTGGTCGTCTGTCGAGGTGGACGCCGAGATACATTACTTCGTTGACTTGGGGAATCTGCATATTATTCAAGAATATTGGAGAGCATGTTTTGAGCGGCTTACGATCGCAGTGTCGTCAGCGAACGTGGATATTGTTAGCCGCTCGTTCGAAGGGATATCCGCTGTATAAAGGACAAACAGAGTAGGCCCAAGTGCACTTCCTTGTGGAACTCCAGCTTCGATAGTGTAGTCGCCAGATGTTGTTGCGTTGCACCTTACTGCGAAAACTCTGTTGTAGACATACGACTCAAGTAGCTTATGAGTATATGTAGGCAAGTGTATTTTGATTTTATGCATGAGGCCATTTAGCCAGACTTGATCGAAAGCTTGAGATACATCAAGGAATATTGCTGTAGGATGACGGGACTGTGTGGTCTTTTTCGGGCTTCGGTATCATTATGATGACTGATTTTTTCCATTTCCTTGGGTAGTAGCCGAGACATATAATCAAATTGAAAATTTTACAAATAACCTCTATAGCACAGTTTGGAAGTTTAATTATCATTTTTGGAGTTATTAAGTCATCGCCCAGAGCCTTTTTGGGTTTCAGGTTCCCAATGACTTTTGCGATCTCATTTGGCTGAAACAATGTTGGTAAAGACAAGGAATTAGTTTGAATTTGCGGTAGGACAAGTGGACTAGTGGCCGGGTTCGGCTGGAAGACGCTTCGGAGGTGTAAAGCAAATGTTTCGGCTCTATCTTCGTCGCTGCGGTCCCAGCAACCTGATGATTTCCTTATCGGGGTGACTGTTTCGATTGGAGAGCTTAGGTTTGGGTGAGCCCTCCACAAAGGATGCCTTGTACTGGTTGGCGAAAGTTTTTCGATGTACCGTAGTTGTCCGTTTTCAGCGTCTTGTTTCAGAGCTCGATTTAGCAAGCGAGTTGCTTCCTTAAAACGTTGTTTTGAAGATGGCGATCTGTTGGTTTGCCAAGCACGTCGCAGACGCCTCTTTTCCAGGACAAGCTCTTCAATTTGTTTGTCTTGAATTTGTTGGGCTGTACGTCCTTCCCTTGTGGTGTTGAAATAGTGGCTGCTGCAGTGAGTACGTCTTCAAGAGCATCAGTAGAGCAGTCCATATCCGTTTCGATGTTGAGCTGTGGGGTTAGTTCAATGTAGGAACTTACATATTTCTTATATTTAAGCCAGTTAGTTCTGTGCGACGTCAGCCTGTGGGGATGATTAATACTTTCTGGTTCCGAAAGCGCTTTGGCACTTATGTTGCGTGACATATTTTTTGTCACTACAAAGTCTAATAAGTCTGGCATCTTTCTGGGGTCTGCTAGCCAATATGCTGCCAGGGAAAACATAGTCCAAATTATTGCTCAAGTTAATGATTGCATTATATAATTGCTTTCCTTTGGGGGTCACGAGACGCGCCGAAGTTTATACACCCTTGCAGACAATGAATAAAATAAACATAAGGAATCTTATATAAAGCGGGTAATATGGACCGATCGTTAATATTTCAGCTATAAGATATAATGGTCCAACTTGAATGAAATGCTAAATGAATGGCTATATTTAAATTAAAACGCCATTAACTATTATCGGGCCGATCGTTCTTTTGGGAGCTATAGTATATCCCCAGATCTGGACGTTGGACGTTGATGATGCACTACGGTCAGTACGCCCTTTAGAACCAAGCATGTGCTTGTTAGGGTTAGGTGTTAATAGGCGCGAAAGAAAAGTATAGGTAAGAGAATGCGAGGAAATATAAACTACTATCAGGCAGCTCGATTGCTATCTTGCATGTGTACTAAGTGGGTTAAGATTACTGTTTTTAGTTTAGGAAGGCTATCTACAGATGAGGTAATTTTGTACAAATCATTATAATTTGCACATAATACTCTAAAGGGTTCATGCATTTCATACGATGTTCTGCAGTGGTGCAAAATTAAAGGCAAGTAGGATCTTGTGGTTCTACATGGTACATGGAAATTCAACTGACCCAATAGATCGCTGCCTTCCACATCACCACGGATCAGATTATACATAAAGACAATGCCTAACATCGTTCTACGGTTTGCTAAGGAATGTAGGTTAATTAACCTGAAGGAGAAGTCTACTAGAATAAGAGGGCAACCTACGGTTTGCATCCCAGTTTAAGCCACGAAGAGCGAAAAGTAAAAAGTTCTTTTGAACTGACTCATTAATATGAACGTCCCACTGGGGACTTCATACGCAAGATCCATATTCTGAAATGGGACGAACTAACGAAGCGCATAAGTTCTTCGTGACGTAGGGGTTATCGAATTCCTTCGACCACTGTTTAATAAATCTAAGCACACCCCTGTCTTTATTCACAATGCACGAAATATGATCAAAAAACTCCAGTTTAGGATCTAGGCGGATACCCAAATCGTCAACTAGAGTTATCCTTTCCAAAGAGCAGCAGTTCAGCGTATAAGTCGCAAGCATGGGAGAGACACGTGAGAATTTCATCAGCTTGCATTTGGAGCCATTCAGGTTTAATAAGTTTGCATTGCACCATGTTTGAAAGTTATTAAGGTCTGTTTGTAAATCCGACTGGCAAGCGGTGTCCTTGTATTGCACACAAAGTTTAACGTCGTCAGCTTACATGAGTACTCTGGAGTAGTCAAGACTTTGGGCAGGTCGTTAGTTAATAATGTAAAAAGTAAAAGACCCAGGTGGCTCTCTTGCGGGACACCAGAGGTCACCCGGAGAACATTTGACAAGTGGTTTTTAAAGAGGACCTTTTGGGTCCTGCCATTCAGATAACTTGAGATCCACCTATTAAAATCGACAGGAAAACTTATTAAGTCGAGTTTCCTAACAAGAAGGGAATGATAAACGAAGTCAAATGCTTTACTGAAATCAGTATAGATCACATCTGTCTGCAAATTTTGTTGAAAGCCTCTTATAATGAAAAAAGTGAGCCCCATAAGGTTAGTAGTCGTTTATCTTCATTTAATAAATCCATGTTGGCATGGAGAAATTACTGATCTACACAGGTGCTGCAAATGGGGAGTAATTACGTTTTCGAAAAGTTTTGGGATGGCTGACAACATAGAGATTCCTCTATAGTTGTTAGCATTCACTACCTTTTTTGTGGAGAGGAATCACGAATGATTCCTTCCAAATAAGGGGAAATTGGGAAGTTTCTAAGGATAAGGTAAACAATTTTAGAAGGGGACTGCACATGGACTCGGCACAATACCTAAGCACACAGCCTGGTATTCCGTCGGGACCTGGCGAATAAACCGGCTTGACACGTTGAAGATCCAAAAGAACGGAGCTTTCGTTTAAGCTAGGACTGAAGATTAGGATTGATTTGGGGATGCTATAAGAATAGGTTTGGTTTGAATCGGATGACGGAGAATAAGTAGTTTGAAAAAACTGAGCAAGAAGATCGGCGATTGCCTGATCATTGTTTGCTGTCGTATTTTCAAATGAAAGCGGGGAAGGATGTGTAATAGGCTTACGTTTAGTGTTGACAAAAATATAAAACTGTTTTGGGTCCTGCGCAAACTAAACCCAGCCACGAGTCAAATAGTTTTTATAACACTGCGCGTTAAGCACGGTAAACTTTGACCGAGCCGCTAAATAGCGAGAATGAACAGCTTGAGAACCATTACGTTTCAATTTAAAGTAGAGATTGGACTTCACATTTTTGAGGCGAGTCAACTCCTTACTAAACCAGGGAGGCTTATTTGAGATTAACGAATAGTATAATGGAACACATTCGGGTAAAAAGGAGTTGATGGCATTGTAAAAAAAATCCATGGCACTCACCATGTCAGTGCACATGTAGAGATCGGACCAATAAAATTCAGCTATTAAATTATTCAGCAGTCGAAAATCCGCCTTGCGAAAGCAGTGAACTTTCTTATCTGGCCGATCAGACTTAGTCTCCATAGCAGTCCCCATATCGATAGTCACATCGAAATTAGGATGGTATTGATCTTTGGGTAGCGTCAAGGGCGGGACCCTAACCAAACTGACTCTTGCCGGATCAGAGACAAAGCAGAGGTCTAGCAAGCGATCTAGGGAATTTCGTACATGGTTGACTTGAGACAACGAAATGTCGAACAAGCCATCAATAAAATCGTGACGTGCTGTAGTTAAAAGTGTGTTAGAGGATCCAGTTGTGGACCAAATAGCTCTAGGAATGTTAAAATCACCTAGAACAATTAAATGGTCCCTATCCGAAAGTCTATTGGAGACCGACTGGATAGCGGAAAAGTGGTTCCAATAAATAGGAAGTTCCGACAAGGGAGGAATGTAGGAACATTTAATAAAAGTAAAACTTCCATTAAATGATAGCTTCACACAAAGGAATTCAACATCGTTGCATTCCTCAAAAGCTAATACTTCAGACGTGAGGTTTGAGTCAACCGCAAAGAGGACCCCGCCCCCTCGCCTGGAAGGCCGATCAAGCCTGTACGTTGTGTACACAGCTGGAAAAACTTCGGAGCTTAGGATCTCCGGCTTCAACCAGGTTTCTGTGAACACAATCACCTGGGATGCCAAGGAAACACTATCAGAATACAATTTAGGAAGCTTACTGCGTAACCCCCTTGCATTCTGATGGGTAAGAAGAAGGGAATCTATTAGTTTTTTAGAGCTAGCACAGTGGTTTTGTCCGGCCTGGGTAGACTAATTCCTACAGGCCGTCTTTTCTTTTTCTTGGCTTCGTACTCCTTAACAACAACATACTGCGGCTAAAAATCGGCAGAGCATATTGTGTTAAAGAGTTCGTCAGGGACTTTTATTTAGAAAGATAAAATATCCCTAGCATAAGAAAATTTAAATTTTTCCACCTTAATTTTATCGGACTTGGTTCTGTCTCGAATAAAGACAGTAACATCTTCAGATGTTTGAGATGGGTGAAGCCGAGAGACAAATATCTGCCTCGTTGGTGGTACTGCAATAAGGGCTTTTGGCAACACAGACTGGTTGGCTGTATTACCAATTTCGGCGGGTAATCCAGGCCTGTCACCCTGGGGAGCATTCGGGACGGGGACCTGTGGGGTCGTTAATTTTGATTTTGACCCGCCAGCGGACTCAACAGACATCACTGGAGCTGCGGTCCCTGTCACGGCACATTCGGAGGCCGAATCTTTTCTTGCACCCGACCTCAATATCATAGGAGTTAGATATATTGGGGTTGGGGGCTGTGCCGAGGGAGTCAGCTGTTGAGAACCTGCGTCGTGTTGCAGGGCAGCGGCCAAATGCGGTGTGCAAACCGTGGTTTTTTGCGCTTTGGGGATTCGTTTAACAGCTTAAGGCCATTAAACTTAATGTCCATGAGCCATGAGCACCTCATTAGAAGAAGCTGTTTAAAACCATTTTTTGTTTGCCGCATGAATGCCATCAATATCATATATCAATATCTTCGAAAAAATAACGAGAATATGACATTTCGGCCATATCTTTCCTATGGCAGCTATAGCATATAGTGGTCCGATTCCAGGCGTTCTGACATATATACTACCTGCAATAGAAAGAGACTTACTGAAAAGTTTTATTCGGATAGCTCAAAAAATTAGACTCTAGTTTGCTTAGCAACGGACAGACGGACAGACAGGCAGACGGACAGACGGATATGGCTAGATCGACTCGGCTGGTGATGCTGATCAAGAATATACATACTTTATGGGGTCGATGATGCTTCCTTCACTGCGTTGCAAACGTCTGTACAAAAAAAGGTGATCCTGGCCGCACCTTTTGCAGTGATCACCTCGCCGAGACGTTCCGTCGGAGTGCTCGTGGGCCAAACATCTGGTGCATTACCGGTTGGCAAGGACAGCCCGGAGCCTTTTTTCGGCGCTCAGATGGAGGAACCGTCGACATTTCCGAAGCGCGTGGATCCCGCTGCAGTTTCGGCAACGGTACGATTGCGTACCTCGAGAACATCTGCTTTCCAAGGCGCCGGCGCTGCGTGGACGTGGAGACATCGTGGGTAATCTGATTGGCAGAATAAGACATATGAAAAACGTTGGATCGGTACTGGTAAGAACTACGAATAGGAACTACGGGTTTGAACTATGAATTGGATCTACGAATCGGAATGATAAACAAGAGTGCAGAGGCGACTGGTTATTGCGGGCAGGCGGACGCTTCCATCGGAAGAAGGACGACCTTCGCTATTGGACGCTTGATGAGTTCCTGCGCAGTGCGGATGTCGACCACACGGACATGGCCATCGGAACTGGGAAACACCGCGTCAATCCTGCCTAGTCGCCACTCGTTGGACGGAAGGTTGTCTTCCTTGACAACGACCATGTCCTCGGAACGGAGATTCCTTGTAGGGGCTCGCCACTTAGTCCGCTTATGGAGTTCTTTGAGGTACTCCTCCTTTCATCGCAGACGAAATTGCTGATGAAGAACCTTCAGGTGTTGCCAGCGGTTTATAATGGATGTGGTGTCCTTCTTCATCTCGGGTTCAACCATGGCAACGATTGGCCCTCCAACAAGTAAGTGCCCTGGCGTAAGTGCCAACAGGTTAGCGGGGTCTTCGGACATTGGCGCGAGAGGGTCTTAAAGCTCTTAACGCCTGGGTCTTAAAGCTCTTAACGCCTGTTTCCCACAAGCCTCCCATGTGGGGGTCTCCCGGACGAATGAATTGCCAGATCAGCTGCTGGTGACTATAGGCACCCGTCACAGCCTCTTTGACAGCTTGAAGAAAATTTCGGGTGAGTAGGGCAGCCGCACCCACAAAGGTCTGCCCGTTGTCCGACTGAACCTGACGGGGGCATACTCTTCGGGACACGAAACGAGCAAAAGCGGCGATCAGTCGTAAGGTCGGACGTAGGCTCTTAATAGATGGCCTTAGTGGAGAAGCACACGAACACCGACACATACCCCTTGGCAATGAGATAGGCTCGTCCCGTGTAGTTTTTGATGACGAAGGGACCGGCATAGTCCACAACGGCATATGTGAAAGGACGGGAAAAAGACGTCCGTTCTATGGGTAGGTCTCCCATGAGTTTCGTTTGCAACTTCTTTTTGTGGATGACGCATACTTTGCACGAATATATAAGGACTTGACAGAAACCTGGTTTAAGCCGGAGATCCTAAGCTCCAAAGTTTTTCCAGCTGTGTACACAACGTACAGGTTTGAGGGGGTGGGGTCCTCATTGCGGTTGACTCAAACCTCACGTCTGAAGTATTAGCTTTTGAGGAATGCAACGATGTTGAATTCCTTTGTGTTACGCTATCATTTAATTGTAGTTTTACTTTTATTACATGTCCCTACATTCCTCGCTTGTCGGAACATCCATTTATTTGAACCACCTTTCAGCTATCCAGTCAGTCTCCAATATACTTTCGGATAGGGACCATTTAATTGTTGTAGGTGATTTTAAGATTCCTGAAGCTATTTGGTCCACAACAGAATCCTCTAACACACTTCAAACTACTGCACGTCACGATTTTATTGATGACTTGTTTGACTTTTCGTTGTCTCAAGTCAACCATGTACGAAATTCCCTAGACCGCTTGCTAGACCTCTGCTTTGTCTCTGATCCGGCAAGAGTCAGTTTGGTTAGGGTCCCGCCCTTGACGCAACCCTCAAAAATGTCAAGTCCAATCTCTATTCTAAATTTTAACTTAACGGTTCTCAAGCTGTTCATTCTCGCTATTTAGCGGCTTAGTCAAAGTTTACCGTGCTTAACGCGCAGTGTTATAAAAACTATTTGACTCGTTGCAGGGTTCAGTTTGCACAGGACCCAAAACAGTTATTACACATATTACACAACCTTCCTCGCTTTCATTTGAAAATACGATAGCAATCAGGCAATCGGCGATCTTTTTGCTCAGTTTTTTCAAACTACTTGTTCTCAGACATCCGAGTCAAACCAAACCTCTTCTTATAGCATGCCCAAATCAAACCTAATCTTCAGTCCTAGCTTAAACGAAAGTTCCCTTTTTTTGGATCTTCAACGTTTCCAGCCGGTTTCTTCGCCAGGTCCCGACGGAATACCAGGCTGTGTGCTTAGGTATTGTGCCGAGTCCCTTTGCAGTCCCCTTCTAAAATTGTTTACCTTATCCTTAGAAACTTCCCAATTACGCCTTATTTGAAAGAAATCATTCGTCATTCCTCTCCACAAAAAAGGTAGCAAAGTGGATGCTAACAACTATAGAGGAATCTCTAAGTTGTCAGCCAACCCAAAACTTTTCGAAAACGTAATTACTCCCCATTTGCAGCACCTGTGTAGATCAGTAATTTCTCCATGCCAACATGGATTTATTAATTGAAGATCAACGACTACTAACCTTCTGGAGCTCACTCTTTCAGTATAAGGGGCTTTCCACAAAATTTGCAGACAGATGTGATCTATACTGATTTCAGTAAAGCATTTGACTCCGTTTATCATTCCCTTCTTGTTAGGAAACTCGACTTAATGGGTTTTCCTGTCGATCTTCTAAGGTGGATCTCAAGTTATCTGAATGGTAGGACGCAAAAGGTTCTATTTAAAAACAACTTGTCGAATGTTCTCCGGGTGACCTCTGGTGTCCCGCAAGGGAGCCACTTGGTCCCTTACTATTTACTTTATTTATTAACGACCTGCCCAAAGTCTTGACTAACTCCAGAGTACTCATGTACGCTGACGACGTTAAACTTTGTGTGCAATACAAGGACCGTGATTGCCAGTCGGATTTACAAACAGATCTTAATAACTTTCAAACATGGTGCAATGTAAACTTATTAAACCTGAATGGCTCAAAATGCAAGCTGATGACATTCTCACGTGTCTCTCCCATGCTTGCGACTTATACGCTGAACTGCTGCTCTTTGGAAAGGATCACGCTAGTTGACGATTTGGGTATCCGCCTAGATCCCAAGCTCGAGTTTATTGATCATATTTCGTGCATTGTGAATAAAGCCAGGGGTGTGCTTGGATTTATTAAACGGTGGTCGAAGGAATTCGATGACCCCTACGTCACAAAGAATTTATACACTTCGTTAGTTCGTCCTATTTTTTAGAATATGGATCTTGCGTTTGGAGTCCCCAGTGGGACGTTCATATTAATGAGTCAGTTCAAAAGAACTTTTTACTTTTCGCTCTTCGAAACTGGGATGCAAACCTTAGGTTGCCCTCTTATTCTAGTAGACTTCTCCTTCAAATTAATCAACCTACCTTCCTTAGCAAACCGTAGAACGATGTTAGGCATTGTCTTTATATATAATCTTATCCGTGGTGACTTGGAAAGCAACGATCTATTGGGTCAGGTGAATTTCCATGTACCATGTAGAACCACAAGATCCTACTTGCCATTAGTTTTGCACAACTGCAGAACATCGTATGAAATGCATGAACCCTTTAGAGTATTATTTGCAAATTATAATAATTTGTACAATATTACCTCATCTGTAGATAGCCTTCCTAAACTAAAAACATTAAACTTAACCCACTTAGTACACATGCAAGATAGCAATCGAGCTTTTACCTATACTTTTCTTTCGCGCCTATTAACACCTAACCCTAACAAGCACGTGCTTGGTTCTAAAGGGCCACTTGAGTGTACTGACCGTAGTGCACCATCAGCGTCCAACAACAAAAATTCCTCACCCTCGGTATCCAGAACTTTGAACGGATCAGGCGGATCATCAGCTGATTACCGCCGTGCAGAGTTATGCGATGCGTAAAATTGACGAGGAGTCGAGACAGATGGCAGTCGTATGGAAGGATAACAGGTTGCCGTTCGTCATATTGGAGAAGTTCGAGGGGCGTGACCCGGACGCTTGCTCTTATGAGACCTTGGGAATCAAGGAACGGGTTCAGGTTTTGAACAAGACTGGATGCCGGCACAGTCCGCTCGGCCGACGCAATTTCAGGAGCTGTCAAGTGATCCTCAACCGCAGACATGAGCTTTCGCGAGCGCTGGATGAAACGATGAACGTAAGCGAGGACTCGCAACGCTTTGTCTAGCGTAGAAAAACGCTCAATAATGTATTAATGGGGAGCCTTCGCAAAATGAACCTTGACTGCTCGCTTCTCGAGTTCAGTCACAGGGAAGTAGCCACTCGCA
Source organism: Drosophila triauraria (assembly GCA_014170255.2). Classification (NCBI taxonomy): domain Eukaryota; kingdom Metazoa; phylum Arthropoda; class Insecta; order Diptera; family Drosophilidae; genus Drosophila; species Drosophila triauraria. The sequence goes on from JABJVT010000007.1 coordinate 11,684,342, forward strand.
TCGAGGTCTTTGCAGCCAGGCAGGACCATGCCACCACAGTTGGCTCTCCGCGAGGTCTTGAAGCGCTACCCCCCGTCTAGCGAGATCTGCCAGGTTTTGCTCGGAGCGGACATGTGCCCACTTCTCCACCTCAGTGAACTGGGTGATCTTGGTGACTCGATTGGCTACGAACGTTGTCAAGTGACACGCCGGCTTGTGCAACCAGGCGAGAACAATCGTCGAGTCAGTCCAACAATGCAGGGTGGACGCCGGCCCGGGCATCTTCGGAAGAATGGAATTGGCCATCTCGGACAATAAAAGGGTTCCGCACGACTCGAGCCGCGGGAGCGACACCGTTTTTACTGGGGCCACCCAAGTTAGCAAGTCCACCACTACCGTGGACCCCGCCTCAATTCGGACGTAAATGGCGGCGCCGTACGACTTCTGCGAGGCGTTGCAGAACCCATGATTCTCAATCGGAATGCGAATCTGATTGAGAGCGGAGTAATTTCCAGGAGTCAACCCATCTTTGGCGAAAATCTCGAGGAAGGGCATCATCCCATCCAAGATTTTGGAGCCAAATGTCGTGCATAAAAATCTCTGCCCGGACAATGAAGGGGGCGAGCCAGCCCGCTGGATCAAATAGTTTGACGTGTCTCTTCTTGTAGTTTGGACAAAATTGTGTTCGCAGACAGAATCAGCTTCGGCGACGATTTGGGTGGGTACTTCCTCCACCTCCCAGAATTTGGTAAGGAGCTGGTCCAACGAGTCGTCGAGGCCGCAGGGAAGACGGACACACATCGAGGGGCCGCTGGAGAAATGGGGCCCGTCAACACCCATCCAAAAATGGTTTCGTGGCCGAGAAGAGAACCTTAAATATTAGCTTTGGAGTTGCCGAGGAGGATGGACGGGAGAATGTCGGCTACTATTAACACATCGATTTGGGAGCTCTCAAAGAACTTGGGGTCCGCAAGGGGTATGTCAGGAAGTCCCTTAAGAATATCTCGTGGGACTGGATACGATGGCAGATTCCCGGCCAACTGCGGAAGAACGTAAGCTGCAGTTTCTAACTGTAGCCCGGGTTTGGAAGGCGTTCGAATAGAAAAATTACAAAATTTCGTGTCAACGGTTTGATTAAGGCCAGAGACTTGGGCCTGGATAGTCTTGAATGGAAGTTTGACGAGGTTAAAAAGCCTCTCCGTAATCAAGGCTCGTGCCTGGAAATTGCACCCTAGATGGCAAATGTTAATGAGGGCTGTGCACAGCAGGACTGCTCGTGAACCGGAAGCGAAACACACTTGCACATCAGAGTGATCCTCTGAGGCTCCCGTGCCTATTGGAGTTGGCGCTGGTCGCGGCCTGGCTGGCGCTGACAGACTTGGAGCTGCCGCGAAGGGATTACCGCTGTGCAGGAGGGTGTGATGGCGGCTGTGGCATGTGAAGCAGCTATGGGCACTCCCGTTGCTGGTGCCCTCGGGCAAAAGAGTTCAGGCAAAGCTGCTTTCTTTTAATGTAGTCGGAGCGACCATTGACATCCATTTCCAAGAAGTGCGGGCATAAGCGAACCGGATGGTTCTCCCTGGAACAGAGATTGCACACTCTTGGGCCCGGAGCAACTCTGGCCTCGTAAGAATTAAGTCGACGTGCTTGGGCGCTCGCCGATGTCGACCTTGACGGAACTTGCCCCGAACTGCTAGGCCTGATGTAGTCGATAGCCTCCAGAGTACGATGACGCTCTGTCAAAAGCGAGTCTAACTCATATCAGGTTGGAATTTCAGCCTTGTTGTGAATGGATTGCTCCCACATTGAAAGTGTGATTTTGGGAAGCTTTAAGGAAACAATATACACCAGAAGACAATCCCAAGTCTCGACTTGATTAGCGGACATCTCTAAGGCTGTCAGGCAACTTTGGATTGTGCCTTGCAGCTCTTTCAGAGCAGTTTCGGACTCTTGGGGGACAGCCTGAATGTTGAAGAGAATTTTCAACTGGCTATTGACCAATTACAGCCGATTCTCGAAGCGGTCGGTGAGGCTTCGCCACGCGGAGATAAACCGTTCATTGGTCAGCGGGGCTTTGGAAACAATGGCATGCGCATCGCCACTTGTCTTGGATAACAGGTGGAAAAACTTCTCCACCGGTGGGAGACGCGAGTTGTGGATGTATATCGCGGTGAAAAGGTCTCTGAGGGTGGACACCGAAGTTTTCGCTGGTGATTATCTTCCGGCTCGAAGGACCAATGTTTGTTGGGGGGCGATCCTGCCGCTAAAAAATATACTGCACCACAAAGAAATCCCACGGCGAAAAGAGAAGAAATAACCCGTCGAGGTTAAAAATAAAAAGATCGGAGGCGTCGAGGTAGAATTCAGTGCGTATACGCGTCAGCTTTATTTCGCTGAAACTAAAATCTAAGCTTAAGCATAAGACCGCGATACCGCCCGCATTACTCCGCTAAAGCGAGAGCGGGAGCTCAGCAGCGGCCGACCGTGGAGTTCGGATCCGAACATGAGGCCCGCGTTTCGGAGCATGGAAGCGTAAAAGGGGTGAGAGCGTAAAGCTCGGAAAGCTCAGTGAGCAGCGGCGGTAAAGTTGGCCGCTGACCTAAGCATTTAGCATCAATTCATTGTGCGGCGAACACGCCGAACATAAAAAAACACTAATAAAAAATGTAATTCTTTGTTCCATAATTCTTTATTTTGGGTAGTACTTTTCGTTTTTCTGAGGATTTTTAATACAAACAATAAAACTGTTATGTCATTTCAAATACAAATTGGTTCCTATCGGGACGGAAAAATGTATTGTCTCACTAGCATTATGAAAAATTACCATTCTCTGCGATGTAACATTGCTAGATTACAAGAAAAATCTAAGAAAATCCGCTTTCTATTATATACATATATTAGACTTACTTTATTAAAATAGATGAAATCATTTGTTGTTGACTTTTTCTAAAATACACTAGAGATAAGGGCCCAGTCTGCGCAATATAATTATCTCAGTTAATTTCTGGAAAAGCTAGTTGTGGATCTTAATTTGCTGTGAATACGACTTTGTATAATACTAAAAACGGCTATGTAGGAAATAAACATAGAATAACATAACAATTTATTAATATTATAAGATTGGAGTCCACGAGGTAAAACGTTTCACTTCTTCGCGCGCTAGGTGATTACCGACGCTCAACAAAACAACAACTGAGCATACACCTGTTTCGTTTTGACTCGCCAGCTGCGCTCTATGTAAACGAGCAGCTCTCGAGAGATAATTTCCTTATCTTCAAAGAAGCCCTTCGTATAAAAAAGCACAAATCTCTCGCAGCTGTATTTACGCGACGTGGGATTGTGCACGTGAAGTGCAATGGGAGAGATGATGTGTACATCATCCAGCATCCCGATGAACTTTCATCGATCACTGGCGCTGAATTGGCACTCTCCCGCTCTGGCTCTCCGCTCGCCGAAGGTACCTCCCATGCTGCTGCTAATAATAGTTTTCGCCAATAATCTCTCTTTTATTTCCAATGTCCAATTTCTAAGAGTTCATACGGTAGGATAATTTTTTATGTTTTCTGTGTGTGTTATTAATGTGCCAACAATTTTGTTGATTTTGATTGTTTCAAATTTTAATACTAGAGATGTCCAATATGACTAGCTACGCGATGGTTAGTATTTTAAGTAATCAAAAGAATGGTCTAAAAAAATGAATTCTCAGAGTTTGTGTAAAAAAATGGAAGATTTTTGTTACGTCGGTGGTGTCGTTGTGTCTCAGTCCTTGGAGGACATAGGGCTGAGGAAGTGGCAGCCTGGATAGCAGACACGATTTGTGCAGCTGAGCTCGCCGGATTCGGGGTGGGTTCTTTGGACGCCACTATCCTCTCCAAACGTAATCAGAACAATTATTTACGTGCCTGAAAAATATAAGAAATCGTTCGTCAGTCTGTCTTTCTGTCCACATTGCCCTGCAAGCGGATTTATTCTTGATCGTGAAAACCATCGGGCTATGTTTTGTCCCCATTCCCAAACTTCGTGCGTTGTTCATGTCGTCCGTCAAAAGTTATGTCATTTTCTTGACCCAGGCTTCCATTCGTACCAATGCCCCCCTTTTTAATGGCTTTCTACCAATGCATTTTTGTTGGTTTAAGTTCACATTACAAGTTTATTATAAAGGTTTGTCAATTGTGTATTGGAAATTAAAGTGTGTCAAAAAGTGTGTTTGGTATAGCTAGGGTTATTGATTTAAAATGTGTAGGTAATATTTAAGTGAGTTAAAATTAACATAAATCTATTTCTGATCTATAGTGTCATCAACGCTAATAAGATAAATGCAGTAGTGTAGTAAAAATGGATGCTTAGGCGTGGGTCAAAAGTAACTAAATTTGACCTCTGAGATAAATGAAAATAAAAAAAGTGGTTTAAACTACTACTAACAAAAGGCTATTTAAATATAAAAATTATATTATAGATTCAAAGATCTGTATTAGGTAAAAATATTTCTCCCAGTGAAGGTGTAGGCTTGCACATAAATATATATATATATATATATGGGTATATTTAGTAGTGAGAAATCTGGGTTCCGTAGAGCTTACCCTCTTTAAAGGTCCAACGACGAGAGATATCCCGGTCGAATCCTGGGCTGTAGGATTTGGGTTAACATATATTCATATTTATGTGCATTGGTAAATGTAGGCTTTAAATTGTAAAGTATTAAAAACAAAAAATAACTTAGAGAAAAAAAAATATAAAAGCTAAGAAGCTCGGGGAGCGGAGTGACCGCTGGTCATGCGACGCCGGACATTTGGGGTTAGATGGAGTCAGTATCTACTGCTTAAGTATGGATTGAAGCACGGGCAAGTCGACAGTGTAATTTATTGGACTGAATTTTTAACTCGACAGAAACTATTGTTGTTTTGTTTGATTTGTTTGGATGTTTAGGTTGGTCTATTTCCTTGATAAGTTTTTTTTTTTTTTAATTTAAATTGATAATATTTATGGTTTGTCTTAGGTGATTTAAGCTCTATTGTTGTTGCCAATTCCGGGACATCTTTCAGGCGGTTACTTGTGGTCGCAGGACTAGTTGTTGGCGAGGCACACTACTTTCTCCAGTTCGTGGCGACGGTCGCGATTTCCCTGGATCACTTTCTTGTAGGTGCTAGGTCCTTTTAGCAACAGGGTACCGAGCATCATTCCTGCGATGAACATAAGTACTTGGTAGACCTGCACGATTTCGTCCTTGTGTTCGACAACTTCTATCGTATTGATGACGTTGGCCGTGCTGTTGTCAACTTTGGAAGTCTTCGAGCCCATTGCCCTGCAGTCACTATTCATCGGTGCGTGGTCGTTGATAGCTAAGGTATTACTACTGCACTCCGAACTTGACTTTTTTTTTTCAGGACCGTTGGCGGTTTGTCCGAATCAGAGACGAGGCGCATTTTTAATAAGGGCTTGCTGGTTTTTGACTGGCCCTGGTACTGGTAAACCGGGGTCTTTTATACCAAAGACTGTGCCAATTTTCGCCTAGGAATCACCGGACTAGAACACAAAAGTGTTCCCAGTTAGTGTCATCAATTATTCTCTTTTCACTTATTGGCTAGAGTTCGATTTGGATCGTCTTTGTTCTAACGTTTGACAGTTCAGCAGAATCAGCGGTGTTGGGTTGCTAGTGATTGCATGGCCTAATTTGGCGAGTTTGGCGGTGTCATCTGCTAGAGAAAAATTCTTGCATTGGCTATTCTTGATTTTCTTCCGTGTTACCCGTATGAATCACGTCGCCCTAACCGGCGTACGTAACAGGCTCGGGGTCGTCGATGGTGATCAGCATGGAATGATCCCGTAAAAAAAAGCTTAACGTACAGGCGGTTATGCTGGTTTTCCGCGCCCAACGTAGGCCTCGAACCTTACCCTGAGTGTAAGAGCCTTCTTCTCTATTGAATGGACTAGCAGGGCTGATAAAGGCATCTTCGCATCAAGTCGGCGGCTGCTCATCCGCAAGGAGTATGTAGACATAAAAAATAAAGATCCTGGAAAATTTCCCTCCCGCACATACAGAAGCAAACATTTTTAAAGTTTTTAATAAAGTTTATTTAAAAGATTTTGTTTTTTTTTTTCTTTTTCTTTCTTAACGCCGTTATATGGAGTCTCGACGAGCCAGGTATCTCGGGTCGTTCTTATCGTCAGGCCGAAAATCGCCAGACGAAAATCAGGGTGGGTATCTGGTCGATGGATGTAGAAATGCCGCCGGTTCTGCTCGCGTTGCATCCAATCGTGGTAGGATTGGAAGCTAAGCTTATGCAGAGTATCCGGCACCGTCTTCGGTGGTGGTGGGACGTAGGCAGCGTAGAAACGCTCGACCTCGTAGCGCTCCCTTGCCTCCTCGTAGAAGACGGCTCCCTCCCCGAGTACCTCCTCCTCGTACTTCTCATAATCCCGTGGGGGAATGCTGGTATAAGACATGTTGGTAGTTTGCTGGGTGACAGGTCTTTAAATTGCAGGTGAACTGCCTTGGTTGACTGCGCTCGGTGGGGTGAGTTTTTCACGCCGCAAATAAGTCTTTAGCATAGTTAATTTCAATACTCTTCCCAACTACATTTGCCAACTCATATAAGGAATTTCCTTTCCCTTTGAGTACGACACACCGAACACACACACACTGTTAGGTCCTAATTTTGCGTTATATCCTTCGGTACGCTTACTTTGCTTATAGTTTTTCCGGTATACAACCTGACCTACAGCAAATTCGACCGGTCGGCAGCGTGTGTTGTACGTCCTTTCCGCCTTCTCGTGAGCTCGTGTCAGTCCTTGTTTCACTTTCTCTCGAATTAGCTCCATTTATCTGGTAGATCTATACGCTGCTCTTCCGTTTCTAGGTCTCCGAGGCGCCTGCGTACTGGGTACGCACTAGCAAGCGTAACCATGCGTGCCCCAAACATAGCATAATATGGTTCTAACCCCAATGCTTCATGGTGCTCACTTCTTAGAGCACACGCTATTCGGCTTAGCTGCGAATCCCAGTTTCGCTGGTTTTTTTCAGTTGCTACCCTAAGCATTTGTAAAACGGATCGGTTTACCCTTTCGGCTGAGTTGGCCTGAGATGAGTAGAACGCCGTTCGTACGGGTTGAACGCCATTCGGTGAAGATATGTGACACGAACTGTTTATCATTGTCAGAGTGAATGTACTCCGGTACTCCGAACTGATGAAAAATATTCTTTTCAAGGAAGTCAACGACCCCTGCGGCGGTAGCCTTTCGCATAGGTTGCAACCAAACGAATTTGGTGAAATGATCGATACACACAAATATTACTGTGTTACCGGACTTTGACCTGGGGTATGGCTCCATGAAATCGATAAACATTCTTTGCAGTGGTCGTTCAGTAATCCGCTGTTGGCCCATTGGAGGTCCGGCTGTTTTGTTGGAGGTTTTGCTGATTTGGCAAATTTCACAGTCCCTAACTACTTGTTGTACTTCGGTCGTCATAGATGGCCAATAGTAAAATTGCCGCAGCCTTGCGAGAGTTTTGTGAAATCATCCGTGTCCAGCGGTGATGGCATGATGTGATCTCCAAACTAGGTCTGCGCGAAGCTCCTCCGGAACCCAAAGTTTCCATGCCCTGTCATTGTTTATCACATCATGAGTACTAATACCCAAACGTTTGTATACCACGCCCTCGGTTGTCTGAGTGTCTGATATTTTCCCTGCATTTTCCTCGATCCGTCGTATCAATATTTTTGTACTCCGGGGGATTGAAACGCGGGCGACTTGAGGTCTAGCTGTAATTCCATGGAATCCGCTGCGGGTGTTTGAATTTCGTCCATGTGCACCCGTGAGAGTGCGTCGTGTACTACATTTAAAGCTCCTTACGATGCTCTATTGTAAAATCGAATTCCTGTAATTTTAGACTCCATCGCGTTAGTCTCCCAGATAAATCCTTTTGGCCCATTAGCCATTTTAGACTAGCGTGATCGGTAACTACTTTAAACGGCATCCCTTCTACATAAGCCCGAAATTTGCTGATACCAATTATAGCCGCCTAACATTCCAATTCGGTGATACTATAATTTCGCTGCGCTTTGTTTAGCTTCGCCGACACATACGCAATTGGGTGTTCCCCGCCGTCGTCGTCAGCTTGAAATAAGACTCCCCCCACTCCCGTTGTAGAGGCGACGCATTGGATAGTGAACGGTTTCTTGAAATCTGGTGTGAGGAGCACGGGCGCTGACACCATGTTCACCCGTCATTCCCAAGAATATTCGAAATTGTTTGGCGAAGGTAGGTATTGGAAAATCCTGGATAGCTTTGATCTTTGACTGGTCTGTATTTATGCATCCCCCACCTACGACATATCCCAAATATTTAGCCTGTTTGTAGCAGAATTTACTTTTCTTTACGTTGATGGTCAGTTTTGCCCGTTTTAGACAATCACTGACCTGTCGCAACATTTCCAAATGTTCTTCAAACGTCGAAGAGCACACCAGCAGGTCATCCAAATATACAAATACATTATCGGGTAGCGCGGCTGGAATTACTTTGTCCATCAGCCGGCACATTCTCTGTGCAGCGTTACACAAGACGAATGGCATGACTGTAAATTGATATAAAGGTCTGCCGGGTACAGTAAATGCGGTTTTTTCTCTACTTTTGGCTTCCAGTGGGATCTGCCAAAAAGCGTCTTTTAAATCAATTGCCGAAATATATTATGTTTCTTGCAGTCTACTTAACAGTCGCTCAATATGTGGCAAGGGAAATGCATCTTTAATCGTCCTTGAGTTTACCTTGCGCGCATCCATACAACGGCGGTTCTTGGTGCCCTTCTGCACTAAGGTCACTGGAGAACTCCAGCTACTGTTACTTTCTTCCATCACTCCTAATCGAATCATTCTGTCTAGTTCTGCAAACACCAATTGTTGTTTAGCTGGCAAAACCGGTAAGTGCCGCTGTTTAATGGGTAGATTTTCTTGTGTTACTTCGATGACATGTTCCTCTAAATCGGTTTTCCCCAGGCCCATGTCTGTACAAGATGGAAATGTACTAACTAAATTTTGTAATATTGCCTTTTGCTCCACTGTCAGTTCATGCAGAGTATACGCTGTCTCCGTTCGGGTCGAAGCTTCTTCGTCTAACGTTGCCCCTATCTCCAGTTCTGCAACCTGCGCTAAACGTTGCCCAGGCAACGGCAACTGAAATTCATCCCAGAACTCAATTCCAAAATAAAACTATTGCTGCAACGCTGGCACTATTAAAAACTCTAGCTCTTTTGTTTCCCCTTCCCATTCTACAGGCAAGTGAATCATGCCGGTAACTTGAGTCTTTCCCCGTTAGCTGTTTCTACGTCTTGTCTCTTCAACCTGCGCACCTTATGTTATCGACCTTGTAAAATCTCTCCACCCTCTTCCAATGCAATTGGCTCTAGCGCCAGTGTCAAGTAGTGCTATTATTTCTTCCCCGTCTACTTTAGTCTTTAGGTTGATCACTGAAGCTATAATCTTTTCTTGGTTTTCCTTTCAGCTTCCTTATATTGGTGTAGATATTGGAGTTTTTTTCTTTCCTGGTTTCTGTTGTGTCTACGTCATGGAATATTCGTTCTCGCGCCGCCTCGTATTCTTGTTTTCGCTGGTAATACGATTGTATGGCGAAATTTGTGCCGGGCGCACGTTGCTACGACTTATTGTGTTGGGGTAGGTCTGATCTCAGCAGGCTTTCCCGACCCTCCTGTCAGACTCTGCTGTAAAAACGCTGACTCGGTGGAATGATACGAGTCGTTATTGCCGCAATAGTTGCAGGCGGTGTCATGAAATCGAGCTTGGCACCTGGCTCCTTCCGTTTCTCCGCGTTTCAGATAGAAGTCCGGTGGCTTGTTACAAGTGTAACATAGGTAGGTATGAAAAGGAGATGTACATTCTTTCCCGAAATCTTGCTCCCTCCTACCTGAAGATGCGTTCCCCCCTGCCTTCCTGTCAAACGATGCGCCTACGTTGTTCTGAGGTGGACGGCTCTTTTGGAATGCCTCGACCGGATATTTTTCGGCTTCTGTGTCGTTTATTTGGTCTTCGGCGATCTCATTTATATGTCTAGGTCGAACTCGTTTCTCCCGGATCCATTTCTCGACTCAAATTCAATCTTTCTTAAATGCCGCTTATGTATTTATTGGTGAGGCCAGTAGGAATGCTCCCATTTGCTCGTTAAGATTTTCCTTCAATATTCCCACAAAGCTATCTTCCGGAATCTTGTTCTTCAATTTAAATTGCAGGCTATGCATGGCTGCAATAAAATCATCAAAACTCCCATTGTACCCTTGACGCCGTTCCATAAGTTCTTTAATGGTTACGTAGTCGTTTTCGGACGTTGAGAACGCCTTGGTCATTTTGCTAGTTAAGTCGTAATATCCGAACTCAAAGTCATCCGCTCGGTCCTCCATCAACTGCCAGTACCATTTGGCTGCGGTGCCACTCAATAAACAGTGAAATTCTTTAAATATCTCCCTCCCCGAGTTCCTCCTCCTCGTACTTCTCATAATCCCGTGGGGGAATGCTGGTATAAGACATGTTGGTAGTTTGCTGGGTGACAGGTCTTTAAATTGCAGGTGAACTGCCTTGGTTGACTGCGCTCGGTGGGGTGAGTTTTTCACGCCGCAAATAAGTCTTTAGCATAGTTAATTTCAATACTCTTCCCAACTACATTTGCCAACTCATATAAGGAATTTCCTTTCCCTTTGAGTACGACACACCGAACACACACACACTGTTAGGTCCTAATTTTGCGTTATATCCTTCGGTACGCTTACTTTGCTTATAGGTCCTAATTTTGCAGCTATCCTTCGTGGGTACGCTTGTTTCACTTTCTCTCGAATTAGCTCCATTTTATCTGGTAGATCTATAAGCTGCTCTTCCGTTTCTAGGTCTCCGAGGCGCCTGCGTACTGGGTACGCACTAGCAAGCGTAACCATGCGTGCCCCAAACATAGCATAATATGGTGCTCACTTCTTAGAGCACACGCTATTCGGCTTAGCTGCGAATCCCAGTTTCGCTGGTTTTGGTCAGTTGCTACCCTAAGCATTTGTAAAACGGATCGGTTTACCCTTTCGGCTGAGTTGGCCTGAGATGAGTAGAACGCCGTTCGTACGGGTTGAACGCCATTCGGTGAAGATATGTGACACGAACTGTTTTTCATTGTCAGAGTGAATGTACTCCTGATGAAAATATTCTTTTCAAGGAAGTCAACGACCCTGCGGCGGTAGCCTTTCGCATAGGTTGCAACCAAACGAATTTGGTGAAATGATCGATACACACAAATATTACTGTGTTACCGGACTTTGACCTGGGGTATGGCCCCATGAAATCGATAAACATTCTTTGCAGTGGTCGTTCAGTAATCCGCTGTTGGCCCATTGGAGGTCTGGCTGTTTTGTTGGAGGTTTTGCTGATTTGGCAAATTTCACAGTCCCTAACTACTTGTTGTACTTCGGTCGTCATAGATGGCCAATAGTAAAATTGCCGCAGCCTTGCGAGAGTTTTGTGAAATCATCCGTGTCCAGCGGTGATGGCATGATGTGATCTCCAAACTAGGTCTGCGCGAAGCTCCTCCGGAACCCAAAGTTTCCATGCCCTGTCATTGTTTATCACATCATGAGTACTAATACCCAAACGTTTGTATACCACGCCCTCGGTTGTCTGAGTGTCTGATATTTTCCCTGCATTTTCCTCGATCCGTTGTATCAATATTTTGTACTCCGGGGATTGAAACGCGGGCGACTTGAGGTCTAGCTGTAATTCCATGGAATCCGCTGCGGGTGTTTGAATTTCGTCCATGTGCACCCGTGAGAGTGCGTCGTGTACTACATTTAAAGCTCCCTTACGATGCTCTATTGTAAAATCGAATTCCTGTAATTTTAGACTCCATCGCGTTAGTCTCCCAGATAAATCCTTTTGGCCCTTTAGCCATTTTAGACTAGCGTGATCGGTAACTACTTTAAACGGCATCACTTCTACATAAGCCCGAAATTTGCTGATACCAATTATAGCCGCCTAACATTCCAATTCGGTGATACTATAATTTCGCTGCGCTTTGTTTAGCTTCGCCGACACATACGCAATTGGGTGTTCCCCGCCGTCGTCGTCAGCTTGAAATAAGACTCCCCCCACTCGCGTTGTAGAGGCGACGCATTGGATAGTGAACGGTTTCTTGAAATCTGGTGTGAGGAGCACGGGCGCTGACACCATGTTCACTTTCAATGCCTCGAACGCGTATGTGGCAAGGGAAATGCATCTTTAATCGTCCGTGAGTTTACCTTGCGCGCATCCATACAACGGCGGTTCTTGGTGCCCTTCTGCACTAAGGTCACTGGAGAACTCCAGCTACTGTTACTTTCTTCTATCACTCCTAATCCAATCATTCTGTCTAGTTCTGCAAACACCAATTGTTGTTTAGCTGGCAAAACCGGAAAGTGCCGCTGTTTAATGGGTAGATTTTCTTGTGTTACTTCGATGACATGTTCCTCTAAATCGGTTTTCCCCAGGCCCATGTCTGTACAAGATGGAAATGTACTAACTAAATTTTGTAATATCGCCTTTTGCTCCACTGTCAGTTCATGCAGAGTATACGCTGTCTCCGTTCGGATCGAAGCTTCTTCGTCTAACGTTGCCCTTATCTCCAGTTCTGCAACCTGCGCTAAACGTTGCCCAGGCAACGGCAACTGAAATTCATCCCAGAACTCAATTCCAAAATAAAACTGTTGCTGCAACGCTGGCACTATTAAAAACTCTAGCTCTTTTGTTTCCCCTTCCCATTCTACAGGCAAGTGAATCATGCCGGTAACTTGAGTCTTTCCCCCGTTAGCTGTTTCTACGTCTTGTCTCTTCAACCTGCGCACCTTATGTTATCGACCTTGTAAAAATCTCTCCACCCCTCTTCCAATGCAATTGGCTCTAGCGCCAGTGTCAAGTAGTGCTATTATTTCTTCCCCGTCTACTTTAGTCTTTAGGTTGATCACTGAAGCTATAATCTTTTTTCCTTGGTTTTCCTTTCAGCTTCCTTATATTGGTGTAGATATTGGAGTTTTTTTTTCTTTCCTGGTTTCTGTTGTGTCTACGTCATGGAATATTCGTTCTCGCGCCGCCTCATTCTTGTTTTCGCTGGTAATACGATTGTATGGCGAAATTTGTGCCGGGCGCGCGTTGCTACGACTTATTGTGTTGGGGTAGGTCTGATCTGAGCAGGCTTTCCCGACCGTCCTGTCAGACTCTGCTGTAAAAACGCTGACTCGGTGGAATGATACGAGTCATTATTGCCGCAATAGTTGCAGGCGGTGTCATGAAATCGAGCTTGGCACCTGGCTCCTTCCGTTCCTCCGCGTTTCAGATAGAAGTCCGGTGGCTTGTTACAAGTGTAACATAGGTAGGTATGAAAGGAGATGTACATTCTTTCCCGAAATCTTGCTCCTCCTACCTGAAGATGCGTTCCCCCGTGCCTTCCTGTCAAACGATGCGCCTACGTTGTTCTGAGGTGGACGGCTCTTTTGGAATGCCTCGACCGGATATTCTTCGGCTTCTGTGTCGTCTCCCGGATCCATTTCTCGACTCAAATTCAATCTTTCTTAAATGCCGCTTATGTATTTATTGGTGAGGCCAGTAGGAATGCTCCCATTTGCTCGTTAAGATTTTCCTTCAATATTCCCACAAAGCTATTTTCTGGAATCTTGTTCTTCAATTTGAATTGCAGGCTATGCATGGCTGCAATAAAATCATCAAAACTCCCATTGTACCCTTGACGCCGTTCCATAAGTTCTTTAATGGTTACGTAGTCGTTTTCGGACGTTGAGAACGCCTTGGTCATTTTGCTAGTTAAGTCGTAATATCCGAACTCAAAGTCATCCGCTCGGTCCTCCATCAACTGCCAGTACCATTTGGCTGCGGTGCCACTCAATAAACAGTGAAATTCTTTAAATATCTTATCAAAAGTGTACCCGTTTATTTCCGTTAAGCGACTCACTCGGAACAGAAAACTCTCCACCGACATGCCCCTACTGGACCCATCAAACATAAGGTTCCATTTGTCCAGGCGTGTTGGTCGAGTTCCTGTATAGCTGCTCAGCTGTGTTTCGTTGTCTCTGGCGCTGGGATTGGGCTGGTTTTCCACGGCTACCTCTCTAGGACTCGGTATTGGTTGGTTTGCTGCTTCTGATGTCTGTCTTGGTTGGCCCTGCCGAGCGGCTCCGTGTCTCTGAGGCGTCGAACTGACCTCGGGGTTTTCCCTGGGTATTGGGCTCTCCCTTGGCTGTACTGCGGACAGTTCGGCTACCTGGCGCCACAGGCTGACGACTTCCTCCTGCATTTTGGCCATCCTAGTTGTCATTGTTGTCTTCATCTCATTATTTGACACAATCAATGCTGAGAGCATTCGCTCTAGCCGATCATTGTCATCACTATATCTGGGTCTAGCTCCCTAGTTAGTCGGAAGAAGACTGGACCGCCCTAGTGGTTGCCCTAAGTCGAGTTGTTCCCTCCTACAGCTCCTTCGGAATCGTCCATGATTACGCTGCTGCAATCTGCTAAACTTCCTAAGTTATTTAGTTGCTATTAAAGCTAATCGACTGGTTGTTTTCGTCAACTGGCGATAAGCTAGCTCTTGCCGGTGTTTCTGTTCTGGTTTGTCTGGCTTCTCTCGCCGCCAGTGTTGATGCTCGGAAAGTCCTCAACGGAGGTAGATTAAGTGTAACCTTCTACTTTTTCTTATCTCCTGCCATATGTTAAAAATATTGTATATATATATTCGGCCGACCACCCTGCCGTGTAATCGCGGTACTTATTTGTTTGCGTTTGTTATTTAACTTTTTGTTATAAGATATAGTTACACGTGCTTGCGCCTTGTTGGCTTTTGTTAAGTTATTTTTCGTTTTCGTGTGCTTCAATATTTTTGCTTGGCAGCAAATGTTTTTATGACGAATAAAAATTGTGTAATTCAAAACGTGGTGCGCTGGTACTCCTGGTTAATGGTATAGGTCAAGACTCGTTCGAAATTAAGCTCCAAATAAAATTTCAAATAAGCCCTATTCAAGTGAATTCGCTGAATGGATTCAACTGCCATCCACCGGAGTGATCAATTCCTTCTGCGCCCACTTGACCTCTTCCCGGGAAAACACAGTACATGGGACTGCTGCTCACCCACAGGAAGGCTTTGTCCGAACCCCCTTCTCCCGGTCGTCGGAAACAGGTAGACTCACTCACATGCAGACGGATGGAGCTTTATTCCAGACAGGCGAAAGGAATTGCCTCCCTGCTCATCTCTCTCTGGACTCGAGCCTCGCGAGAAACCTGGCTCTGTGCCTAGAGATAAATACTGTCGTCCCGCCCGTTATTCGTGGTAACCGTACTGAAAAGAGCGCCCAATAAATACGACGTCTTCATTTGCTGAGCTAATATTTCAAACTGGTTCTTTATTTCAAGGTCCGCGCTTACGTAGCGGTCGTGAGATCCTTAAAACTAGTCTTATCGCTAGACTAACGGATTGGTTAGTTTATCCCTAACATGGGAGAATTTTTGGGCACGATAGGGGAAAAACGTATTACATCTCAAGTGTATTTATTTTTCTGTGTTAGGCAAAAGTGGCTGCTGTTTAGAGATACGCGCACATGCACTCAAGCAGATCACAGCTGCATCAATTTGTTACAATCAATTTGTGTTCATGTTTGAACATTCTGCCAAGGGCCAGCAAAATTGGGTGTGGGTGTACAATTTTAAATTTGACATACAAAATATAACATTTAGCAATATACAAACATATTGAACAAATATACAATTCATAAAATGATTTAGTGGACTGTAATTTCTTCTTTAACTTAATTGTTAAAATTTAAATTTCTTGCAAAGGCCTGGCGAAATATGTTGTACATTTTCATAATTAAAATTACAATTATTACCCCTTTAATTTCTATGGCTTCGTTTTTAAATGTGCTAGTTCCTCCCTCTGGCAAATTATTTAATTATTCATAATGCAAAATATGTAAAAATTATAAAGAGTATTTTTTCTAATTCAACCCAATACGAGTTAATATCTAGTACTCCTATCTTTGAAATACCTCTGAAGTGAGGTTCTGCCGGGGGAATACAAAAAAATTGCCTAAGTCCTTTTATGCTTGGTTGCGGTGCAATGGAAATATTTTCCTCTGTGGAAAACTTCTTACTTTTCTTCTAACTTTTATTAATTTTTTATTATCCTGAAATGTTTTTTCCAGGTTGAAAGGAAGTGCCAATGTATATGGCTTTGATTCCCTTAAGGATGAATCGTCCTTAAATGGAATTTTCCTCATATACCAACCACTCAAATTTTCGGTGGTAGCCTTTATCAAATTATTGTCATAGTTTTTTACCTCTATATAATCCTCAACTTTGTTTTCTATTCTTCTAAAATTGTTTTAATTTTTTACTTTGATGGTAGTTGCATTTATTGAACTTTCACTATTGGTTTTGTTGCAACCAAATCTTGTATTTTGGCCAAGTAAGCCGTTAATATTTTCCATACCATTTCTTATAATATGGGTATATAGGTCAGCTCCTATAATGACATCAACTCGGCCTGGCTTGTTAAAGTCCGGGTTAGCTAATGTTTACTTTCGCCATTTTGATTTGTCAATATTGACTTTTCTAATAGGCAGAGCTTTCATTAATTTTGGCATTATTATAGCCTCCGTGATCAACGGCTTTTTTGAGTTATGAGTGCTTATAAAAAGTTTTGTTCTATATTTTGGTACACATGTATCTGAAGGTGATACCCCATTAATTTGAGTCTTAGATTTTATTTTCGGCAGTTTTAACATTTCTGCAGCCTCCTCTGATATGATAGTGCATTGGGATCCACTATTAATCAACGCTCTTAAATTTTCAAAATCGCTATTGGATGATTTTACTTTAATTTTTGCTGTTGGTAGCAATGCCTGTGTCGAAGTCACACAAGTAGATACAAATACTTCTTCTCTCTTTTGAGAGTTTATATGTAGCATTGTATGATGCGCTTTATTACAATGCGAACATAAATATTCGCTAAAACATCTTTCGCCGTTAAAATGTTTAAGGCATCTTGTGCATAGTTGCACCTTTTTAGCGACACCCAGTCGCTCTGTCGGATTCATCCCTCTTAATGTGTGGCATTGGGTTACTGTATGTCCCATCATTTTACAGATTTGGCACCTTTCACTCCAATTTGAAATATTATTATTTGTATGGAAATTATAATTGTTAGTGTTTTTGACAGGCGTATCTACCTGTACAGAGCAAGTCGAACACAGCCGTTGCTCCAAAAAATCCATAACATCCGATAATTTCTGGATGTCTTTTGTTTTCTTAATATGACTCTCATACAATTGCAGGGTTTTGAGCACCATATGAGCAAATATTACATCAACTTCTTCGGACAGATTGGCCTTCAGTTTAACGATGTGTACAGCTTCATTAATGGTGTCAATGGTGTTAATTTGCTTGACGGAATCAATATTTATATTGACAGATCCATCAGGCGACTTAGCTGCTCTGAAATAATATAACTCTTGAAAAAGGTCCCACTCTTTGGCATCACCGCCAAACGTGGGTACCTCGATCCTCGGTAGGGTTGGTAAATTTTCAATATTACACACAGCCTCCGAGTTATGAACAACTTTTTCCTTAAGTTGTTCATTTATCTCCGCTGAAATATTTTGTATTTCAAATTCTAGCTCGCTAAGGGTTAAATTGAATTCTAGGCTACCAACAACTTTTATTTTTAGCTGAAATACTCTTCCAGAGAAAATCAATTTTATTTTTTCTAATCCGAAGGGTTACCCGCTTCTCGCTCTGAATTTCTAGAAATGTCTCTTCCAAGTACTCCCTAAGCTAATTAATTTAATATTTCATTCGCTTGGTTTCCTTCACCTACTGCTGGCTTTAATGAATCTATTTTTAATTCTTTTAATATCATCAGCACCTGTTTATACCTCTTTTTAACAAAGTATTCGTGGTCTATCGGACCTAATTTTACTAAAATATTGTGGTTGGCTATAAATTCTTCTTCTAACCTTTCTATGTATTCTATTTGGTCTTTGGAATATTCCTTCAGACCTTCTGCAGCTGTTTGCCTGCAGGTTTTATTTATATCCGCTTGCTTTTTAAGCAGACTTTTAACATATTAAAGCACGCCTTACCACACTTAAATTGGGTAATTGTAACAACCTTTAGCTTTATTTCAAGACTAAGGTGTTTTATTTAAAACATAAAAGATTCTTGTGTATCTTTTTGCTTTATACTTTATTCTTTGTTCCTTACCACGGGTGGGGGAAAACAAGAGATATTTATTTTTGCAACCTTAACTGCGGGTGCCTTTGCACTACATACAGATTTTTAAGGTGCTGGTTTAAAAAACTCAGAACCTCTTACTACAAGGGGGAAAGTTACAGAGTGCCTCGAAGGACCAAAATGAAAAGAGCGCCCAATAAATACGACATCTTCATTTGCTGAGTTAATATTTCAAACTGATTCTTTATTTCAAAGTCCGCGCTTACGTAGCGGTCGTGAGATCCTTAAAACTAGTCTTATCGCTAGACCAACGGATTGGTTAGTTGATCCCTAACATGGGAAAATTCTTGGGCACGATAGGGGAAAAACAACCCTCTCGCACATATCTTTAAATATATTCTGTGACTAACGGAGGGCTTCGTATTACATCTCAAGTGTATTTTTTTGTCTAGTGTAAAGATCTGTGTTAGGCACAATTGCCCGCTGTTTAGAGATACGCGATGGCGATGACTGGATACTAATAAGACCGGTCAGTGGTGGGCCATTATCGCTCGCGACCCTGCTCTTCCTGGACTCGAACCTTGTGAGCGACCTGGCATAGCCTACTACGACTGAATAGCGTCAGCCAGGAAGCGCAGCTAAGTTTATTTACGTTAAATATTTCAAAAATGGTCTTCACTTTTATAGAGAAGTTATTATGGTATTATTTCTTTTAACAAGGAACTATGGTTCAAATATTGAGTTAAATATTTAAAATTTAAAAAGGGTCCTCAAAGTCAAATGCCAATTCTAAAACTACAAGTGTCGGATCGGCATGCATTCCGCTTCTACAACTATCTGTCTGAGAAGTTGGTGACTTTAAAAGAAGTTACAGAAATGTTATATTTGAGGTCTAAAATAAATTCACCGAAAATGTTTTAAAAATTGTTAGCTAATTTTGACACCAAAGTTATCAGCTCTGATATCTCTAAATTCTTGAAACAGTACTAAAAATTGTTTATCTGAATACTAAAGTTTTGCTCGTCAAAGAAAATAAATTTTTGGCAATAAAGGATGCAAGGATATTGCCTGAGTTGGGCGTTGTGCCTCAGTCCTTGGAGGACATAGGGCTGAGGAAGTGGCCGCCCGGATAGCAGACACGATTTGTGCAGCTGAGCTCGCCGGATTTGGGGTGGGTTCTTTAGACGCCACTATCCTCTCCAAACGTAATCAGAACAATTATTTACGTGCCTGAAAAATAGAAGAAATCGTTCGTCAGTCTGTCTTTCTGTCCACATTGCCCCGCAAGCGCATTTATGCTTGATCGTGAAAACAATCGGGCTATGTTTTGTCCCCATTCGCAAACTTCGTGCGACGTTGGATCGTCGCGGGACGTGCAATACGATCCCCTGTTGTTCATGTCGTTCGTCAAAAGTTATGTCATTTTCTTGACCCAGTCTTCCATTCGTACCAATGCCCCCCTTTTTAATGGTTTTCTACCAATGCATTTTTGTTGGTTTAAGTTCACATTACAAGTGTATTATAAAGGTTTGTCAATTGTGTATTGGAAATTAAAGTGTGTCAAAAGTGTGTTTGGTATAGCTAGGTTATTGATTTAAAATGTGTAGGTAATATTTAAGTGAGTTAAAATTAACATGAATCTATTTCTGATCTATAGTGTAATCAACGCTAATAAGATAAATGCAGTAGTGTAGTAAAAATGGATGCTTAGGCGTGGGTCAAAAGTAACTAAATTTGACCTCTGAGATAAATGAAAATAAAAAAGTGGTTTAAACTACTACTAACAAAAGGCTATTTAAATATAAAAATTATATTATAGATTCAAAGATCTGTATTAGGTAAAATATTTCTCCCAGTGAAGGTGTAGGCTTGCACATAAATATATATATATATATATGGGTATATTTAGTAGTGAGAAATCTGGGTTCCGTAGAGCTTACCCTCTTTAAAGGTCCAACGACGAGAGATCTCCCGGTCGAGTCCTGGGCTGTAGGATTTGGGTTAACATATATTCATATTTATGTGCATTGGTGAATGTGGGTTTTAAATTGTAACGTATAAAACACAAAAAAAAAAAACTTTGAGAAAAATAAATATTAAAGCTAAGAAGCTCGGGGAGCGGAGTGACGACATTTTTATATAAATCGACCGATCGTTTCTATGGCAGCTATATGATATAGTTGTCCGATCTTAATGAAATTAAAACCGTAATTCTATAGCTGTAAAAAACTGCTATATCTTGAAATTGATTGATATACGTTAAAAAACAAAGAAGTTAATTTTTTTTTACATTAATTTCGGCATCATTCCAATGGCAGCTATAGTTTTTTTTTTTCGACATATATACTGCGTGTTAAACAAATATGACTATGCTAAAAGTTTCATCCCGATAGCTCAAAAGCTGAGAGGCTAGTTCGCGTAGACTGACAGACAGACAGACAAACATGGCTAGATCGACTCGGCTGGTGATTCTGATCAATAATATATATACTTTATGGGGTCTGAGATGCCTCCTTCACTGAGTTGCAACTATCATTGCAAAATTATAATACTCTCTGCAAGGGTATAACAACTAAAAACTTATCTTAGCACACACACATAAATCATAAAACTTAGAACTTAAAACACTTCAGACATGTATAACAAATAAAATACACTTTCTTATAATTATAAATAATATAACTCCTAAATCATTAGTCAATAAGTCAATTAAATCTTGTTAATATTAAGATATTTTTAATAAAATATGTAATCTTTTTGTGACTGACGCAATAACTTAAAAGTATTATTCTTGTAGCGTCAGGGTACTAAATATATAAATCTAATCTAATCTAATCTAAATTGTTAATATTGTTTATTATTTTTTGTAAGGTTATACGCATAATACGATAGATTGTCTTATAAAAAATTTATTTAGACATTTTCGGACCATTTTCCCAACTGTAGTCGATCTAGCAACCCAAAAAATTGTCTCTCGCGAAAAAATTGTACCTACAAAATACAATTTTTGGGAGCAGCGCTGCCTCTAGTGTCAATAATTGTGGGCCGACTCTCTCGCACTCATTAGAAATCCCATAATGGAAAAATTGTGACAATAAATTAAAGCTTGTAATTGAATGTGTCATTTCAGCCTTACGTTATCGTTAGAAACATCCCAATTACCTCTTATTTGAAAGGAATCGTTCGTCATTTCTCTCCACAAAAACGGTTGCAAAGTGAATGCTATCAACTAGAGTGTAAAGCGGTCCCAAAATATAAGACGTTTACTTGTGAGTTTTTGTAAGAAACTGATTTTATTAGGAGCGGACTCCGCTTTATATAGATTCTAGCTTAGGTAGATAACATCAAAATCTTATGTCTGTTCCCCTAGCTGGGAAAGCGCTTTCAAGTGCAAGCGGGGATTTTCCGCTGCAAGATAGCATAGTTCCTGTACAAATATTTAAGGGATGAACCCGAGCAACAGTTTGAGATACATTTTCTAGATTCCTAGTGGCGTTTATATTTAGATATATGCAGACACATGCTTATCAGTACAGTGCTGCAGCGGTTTGCTGTTTACATAGGATTCTTATATATATATATGTAAGCGGAGTTTTTAACTCAGCTCGATTTTATTATTATGCACGTTTTAGAATAAGTAGTATAGTTAAGATATTGAAAGATTACAAGATATTTAGTTTTCGGCTTTTTTCCGCGCCGTTTTTCTGCTGGTGATGCTGCTGTCGTCTCTCTGCCGAATGTCGATCTCCTGTTACTTCTCTGTTGCTCTCCTGTCTCTCTGCTGTTATCCTGCTCGTATTCTGCTGCTGTACTGCTGATTCTCTGCTGATTTTCTGCAGTGTTTCTGCTGTTGTTCTGCTGGTGTTTCTGCTGTTGTTCTGCTGTTCTGCTTTTCTGCTGTTACTCTTCTTTTCTTCTGCTGTTACTGCTGTTAATATTCTCTACTTCTCCTACACAGTCTTACATTCGGCCATTCCTGACTAATCATCTGTCCCAGATGACCAAGCGTCCTCATTGTCCTTTACGTAACGCCACAACTTCATATGATCACAGCTGGTGGAGGTGTTTGATGGGCCTTCCACATCCGCTGCCTTCCGAACATCGTATCTGCCATTTCTCTTTACTCTCGAAATCTCATACGGTCCCAAATATTCTCCAGCCAGCTTTTTCCTGCAACAAACTGGGTCCGGCGTATCGCGACCAAGTCTCCAACTTGATAATTTACTTCTGGCTTCCGCTTTAGGTCAAAATTCTTCTTGTATGACTCCTGGGCACGTTCAATTTCGATCTTTGCATCTGCTCTCAGTTGCTGCCGTTGCTCGTCAAAGTTTGAATACATCTCCTCTTCTAGTAGCTGTATAATACGATCGGTTAGTCTATTGTTCATCTTCACGCCAAACATTAGCTCAAAGGGTGACTTTTAGTTGAAGCATGTACGTGGGAATTAACAGCCCTCTGCACCTCCGGTACTGCCTTAACCCACTTGGCTGGATCATCTGCCGAAATCTTTGAAATGATCGATAAGATCGTCCGATTCACTCTCTCGATCTGACCATTTCCACGAGGAACTCCAGTTGTGCTCCACACGTGCTCGATACCATTTTCCTTCATGTGCTCTGCAAACAAGTTGGCTGTGAATGCGGAGCCTCTGTCTGAAACCATCCGCACAGGGTTGCCGAAACTTTCTCACCAAATCTCGATCTTCTTCAGCGTTTCCTCGCAGCTTGTAGTCTTTGTAGGGAAAAGCCATATAATCTTTGTGAATGAATCTACCATCGCAAATATGTACTTGTATTGTTTCCCAGTGGCATCCATGGGGCCCAGATGACCAACGTGCAGCGTATGAAGAGGCTGATCACCTTTATCGATGCAGCTTAAAAATCCCTCTTTCTTGCCAAGCTTCTTATTGAAAATTATGCATCTTACACAGTTGTTCACCACCTGCTGCACTTTTTGCTCTAAGTGAGGAATCCAATAGTATTGTTGAACCGCATGAATAGTTTTTGTAGCGCAAAATGACCTGCACTGTGGGCGTCAACAATAACTTCTTTTCCATGGCTTTCGGGATTACGAGGAGGTCATTGCCAATATCTCCTTATAGACAAGTCCAGCTTTCATTTTGTACCCCTCATATGGACGGCTGGCGAGAATTTCCATAATTGCCCTAAGCATCTCGTCTTTCCTTGAGCGTTTTTGATTCGAGCTGTGATCTCTAAGGACACGAGCATAACACGATTGGGATAGCGACTAAGGCAGTCAACATGCTTTAATCGTTCTCCTGGACGATGCTCTACCGCAAATTCGAAGTCCTGCAGATAAATAATCCACTGCGTGACTGCTCTTGGCACATCCGCCTTCTGTAGAGTTTGCTTCAACGCCGAGCAATCTGTGATCAACAAACGGCGATCCCAGCAGATAGTGCCTAAACTTCTTTACCGCTAGGTACACGGCTTTGCTTCCAGAATGTAACTGTGCTGGCGAGACTCAGCTTCTGTCGTCTTCTTGCTCCAGTACTGGATCGGGTGGAGTCTGCCCTCGAACCACTGCATTAATACCGCTGCAAATCCGTCTTTAGATGCATCCGTGTGCAACTCAGTTTTGGCCCCTCTGATATACAATTTTAAAACGGGTTCCATCGTTAACGCATCCTTCAAACTCTGAAATGCATTCAGCTGAGGCTCAGCCATTTCAAACCGAACATCTTTTCGCAGCAGGTCAGTCAACGGGCGTGCAATTTGCGAGTAATTCAGCACGAATTTTCTAAAAATCCAGTCAGCCCCAAAAAGCTTGAACTGCTCTGACGTTCTTCGGAACCGAAAATTGCTGACCGCTGCAGTCTTTTCTTGTCCAGGCCACATGTTTCCGTCATCAATGTTGTGATTCAAGAAGTACATTTTCTTCAGCAGGAAGTGACATTTTCGCCACTTGATCTTCAGGCCAAACGCTCCTGCTCTTTCGAAAACAAGTGTCATTTTTGTAAACATTGCTCTGCAGTTTCGGCGTGAATAATTATATCATCCATATATAAATCACGGATATCCTTGTTCATCAGCTCCTGAAATACGTGGTTTACGTAGCGAATAAAAACAGCTGGCGAGTTGCGATAAATGGGGTTCTATTGAATTCGTACAATCCGGATTTTGTGATGAATGCTGTAAATTTCTTGCTGTCTTCCTCAATTGCAACGTGGAAGAAACCATTCTCCAAGTCCATCACGCTAAAATTCTTCGCTTTTGCAGCTTTTCGAGCACGTCGTCAATTACAGGGACGGGAAAGCAGTCTCTTAACACCATCGAGTTCAGCTTTCGAAAATCAATACAAATACGGCGTGTGCCATCCTTTTGTTTACCAGCACCAGACAGCTAGCAAAGTTTCATGTTGATGGTCGTATAATTCCAGCAGCTAACCATTCGTCGATCTGCTGTTCAATATCCTTCTCTTCGGCAATTGCGAATCGACTCGGCGACTGACGAAAAGGAATAATCTCGCCATCCAGAACAATTCGCAGCTTGACAGAAACCTCTGCTACAGAATCCACCGCCTTGTAGTTCTTGATCAGCATTAATACTTCCTTAGCGTACTGGGAAGGTACATCGATTTCGTCATTTGTATTAATAATATTATAAATACTCATCTGATTTGGTTCCTCACAAGTTTTCTGCCCCAGCGGGGAAGAAAACTTATCTCTACCGACAACGAAAAGTTGAACTTCGAAACAAAATCGAATCCAAGCAGCGCGTCATACTCGATGTCTTCATCCTCTACCACAACGAACTTGTGTGGGGTCATCTCCCCATCTACTGCAACCTCTGCCACAAAGGAACCAGCTGGGCACGTGATCTTCTTTCCCAGTCCACGAAGCTTTGAAGCACATCTCTCCAGGGTAACATTGGGAATTTTGTTGAAGACAAACTTTCTCAATATGGATACATCGGCTCCTGTATCCACTAGGCACTCCACTTTGACGTCGTTGATGGAGACCTTCTTCATGCGGCTTGCACTGCGCACAACTTGAACGCCAGCAGCAGACCCAGGACAGTCCCTAGACATGTGTCCTCCTTGTTGCAACTGAAGCATTTCGTGGCCGCTCTGCAATCCTTACGAAGATGATCAGCGGATCCACAATTAAAGCAATGACTCTTCCTGTCGTTGAACTCGTGCTGCTTCTTCGGATTCGGCGTCCATTTTCCATCGTTCGGCTGGAACGGCTTAGTTCCCTTCTCGCCGACGCGTTCAAAACCTCATACTGCTCCTGTAGCTCTTTGAACGACTTGCAACTGTAGAGAGTGTATTTGAAGTCACTTCTCAGGTTAAGGCCGTCGACGATGTAGCGGATTACAGAACGTGCATCTATGCTGCCAAGTGCAGCAATTTTCCTCATCTGCAGAAGGTACTCGTGAAACGATTCCTGTTTACGTTTCTTGCGATCACGGAGCTGCTCATGAACATCGGCGCTGCACACATAATGACGACTGAATTCTGTC
Source organism: Drosophila triauraria (assembly GCA_014170255.2). Classification (NCBI taxonomy): domain Eukaryota; kingdom Metazoa; phylum Arthropoda; class Insecta; order Diptera; family Drosophilidae; genus Drosophila; species Drosophila triauraria. The sequence continues at coordinate 11,710,050 of JABJVT010000007.1, forward strand.
TGCATCAACATGCGCATCTCTGTGTATTGATGTACGAATGTAGAATCCAAAAACAACTTCGCTGTGTTCGTCATTTTGGCACGAGCCTGTACATACATCTGCTTTATGTTTAGGCCGTAAGCCGCAGCATTCAGCTCGAAATTGTCAAACCAATTCTTGACCGGCATAGATTCACCGTCAAACTCCGGAATGATTTTCGCGAAGCTTTCCGCCGTAATTGAGCAACCACTATTTTGCTCATCTGCTCCCAAGTGCTTTCAATTGCCCCAGCTGCGACATGCTGTCCTCCACTTGATTCGACACGATTCTGCACGTTTCGTTTCGTTTCAGTCACATTTTCTTCACCTCGTGCTTCGGCAAGATTCTGCACGTCTCACTCATTTTGAGATTTTTTTCTGCTGCGGCGACTGATCTAGTGTAGTACTGCTGTTTCCCTTTCGCAATCGGTATTCTAGAGGGTTCCTGCTTTATTGCCTTCTCACACATCTGCTGTTTCCCTTTCGTGATCCACTCTCTGCTTCTTGTCTTTTATTTTTTTGAGACTTTTCGGGACGGCGTCACTTTTCACTTGTAATTTTCAGGCTAGGACGAGCCCCCAAATGTAAGCGGAGTTTTTAACTCAGCTCGATTTTATTATTATGCACGTTTTAGAATAAGTAGTATAGTTAAGATATTGAAAGATTACAAGATATTTAGTTTTCGGCTTTTTTCCGCGCCGTTTTTCTGCTGGTGATGCTGCTGTCGTCTCTCTGCCGAATGTCGATCTCCTGTTACTTCTCTGTTGCTCTCCTGTCTCTCTGCTGTTATCCTGCTCGTATTCTGCTGCTGTTCTGCTGATTCTCTGCTGTTTTTCTGCTGTGTTTCTGCTGTTGTTCTGCTGGTGTTTCTGCTGTTGTTCTGCTGTTCTGCTTTTCTGCTGTTACTCTTCTTTTCTTCTGCTGTTACTGCTGTTAATATTCTCTACTTCTCCTACACAGTCTTACATATATCCTTGTTCATGTGTGAACATTTTGCCAAAGGCCGGCAAGACTTAGGGCACATTTTACATTGATATATTCTTTTCATAGTTGCGGTAAAACATTTAGTGGACTGTATTACTTTTAATTTATTTTATTAGATATAATATCATCTGGAACTAACATTTTTTGCAACGGCCGGGGTTTTAAGGCTTTATACATATACGTAAATATATTTAATCTTTTTTTTTTACAATTTTTTTTGTTTTAATCATTTTATTATCTGTTTATTCTCAATTTTGCTTTAATTTTAACATTATACTTTTAATATTATTTATTTTAGACATAAAGTACGCTGCTAGGTATCGCTATGGCTTGTAATTGCCTTCGTATTTTTATTTTTCTTGCGAAATATATAATTAAAACAATTATTATTATTAAGACTAACATTAAAGAAGTATGGCCAGTAACATGATGAAAATCTAGTTCATGTAACTTTAATTTATGAGATTTTAAGTCCTTTATTTCATTTAATAGGTTCTTAATTTCTACAGTATGATTAATTATCGGTGTGCCTAACTTGTCGCAAACAATCTTAGGTACTTCGTTCATCTCACCTATATATGACAATGATAGTGTCCCTTGATCTTCTAATTGGATACTGTGATGAGCAACTAATATATCGCTATCTGTTCGAGCAGTACAATCTGACCTTATTGTTAAGACTCCTTGTTCTGGTAAATCTACTATCTGCAACTTGGAGTTGTCACATTGAATTCGAGCCTTGGTGTTATTCTGAACCCTAAAAAGCCAGCTGCTTCTTTTCTCTAACTCAACCCAGTACAATTTGTTCTCACTAATGGAACTATACCTACAGTTTGAAGCCTTATTTGGTTTAAGAGGCGTAATCTCACAACTGTTATCATTGGCACTCTTCCAAGGCCAACTTCCTTCACAAACTCGTTTGTTCGACTGCCATTTTTGGCACTTATTAAGAGTCGTCTCTGACATTAGATGATAAGCATCTATTTCGAAATTGTAGACTAAATATTGAGAATCTATTTGGACCATAATCATGCGTTCGTCAATTTAAAGTGGTACTGGAACTATTCTAAAGAGCACTGAAGCATACCTACCAAACAAAGGTATTTTGGCATTAATAATTAGCTTCCTATCAACAAATAGCCCTCTAGCGGTAAGCAAAGTATAAACTTCTTTCAACTCAGTACCTGTCCTTTTACCTGGTAGCACTAAATTCTCTGACAACATATCTTTTATTTTGGCAATTTCACCTTTCAACTGACTATGTGTTAACATATTTGTATTAAGCCGACCATGATTGATGTCAATTAATAGACTTATAACTTCAGATTGTATTTCCTCGCAATCATCTATTATATTGCTTAATTGCTTAGTGATCATGAAAAAGTTGATACACTCCTTGTACACATAATATGACTCTTTTAGCACTGCGGTCATGTTATCAATTCTTTTATTCATGCCCTTAAAGCTTGCATTAATATCATCAGTTGTACTTTTTAAAATATTAGCTGTAGAATCTACTAAGGACGTTTGTTTCTTGCTCAAATCGTTAAGACTTTGCTGATTGCTTATTAAGTTTCTCATGCTGTTTTCCATTTGGACCCTATCATCTTCATCCATTATCCCAAATAATATGTGATATAGTGATTCCATGAAACCAAAGGGAGCTCGTCTATTTCTTGATTTACCTTAAGCCATAAAAAGTTTGTTATTTTCTTCTAAGTCTGAGATCTGTCTTCCTGTATTTTTCAACACTAAAAGGCACTGATCTTCGAAACCGTAAAGTTTTTCGCAAACTACTCTCATTTTTGGTAATAGTTCTTAACCTTTTTTTAGCATTTCAAAATAAGCGTCCATATTATAGTATATTACTAAGTTTTGGTTTTTCACTATTAGGCGATTCATTTGAAAATTGACAACTTATAAACAATAACATAGCCATGACAAACCCGAGCTTTGAGATCCGCGATGACCCTCTAGTTTGTCTTTTTGGCTCGGGTTCAGCTTCTTTTTTGTCAATAGACTTGATGCTTTCTAAGGGACAAATTTTATTAATAGGCCTAGTGATAAATCCTTCTTGCATCTTTATATCTACCACTCGGACTCTATCATCGTTGCCTTAATGGATCCTTTCCACTTTCCCTATCGGTGACCTTGTTGAATGACAATTTCCATCCTTTAATAATTTGTTGTTCATTTGTTTCTCTGCTAAAGTGTGGGCAAATATTCCTCTTTCCACTTCACCCAGAAATCTCTTTTCATTTTTTTGTATTAATTTCCACCTATCTAGATTTCCGATTCTTTCATTTTCCATCGGTTCGACTATATCTAACGGTGGTCTTCCTATCAAAAAATGACCTGGTGTTAGCACCTCTTGTTGGTCCATTTCACTAACTGAAGTATATAATGGCCTTGAGTTCAAACATGCCTCTATTTGACATAAGAGCGTTGACATTTCTTCGTACGTTAGACTAATGTCGCCTATAATTTTAAATGGTATTTCATGGACTTAACCCCAGCTTCCCAAATACCTCCGAAGTGAGGTCCTGCCGGGGGAATAAAATGCCAATCAATTCTATCTTTTTCTAGCTGGGCAGCAATTTTTATATTATCTTGGATTGCCTTGACCAATTCCTGATCTAACTTTTTTGCCGCTCCTACGAAATTTGTTCCGTTATCTGAATAGATATTTGCACATATTCCTCTTCTAGCAATAAATCTTCTTAGTGCTGCTAAAAATGAATCAGAAGTCAGATCGCTTACCATTTCTAAATGTATGGCTTTGGTGTCCATACAAAGAAACACGGCAACATATCCTTTAAATGTCTTTTATCCACGATTTTTCTAACATTTTACAAAATAAGGACCTGCGTAATCTATTCCAGTATTCAAGAATCGGTACGACATTGTTACTCTATATTTTGGCAAATTACCCATTATTAGTTGAGCCGTATTTTGTCTGTACCTTGCGCATTTTACACATTCTCTTAAATATTTTTTCAACGAATTTTTAAATCCGAACACCCAATATTTTCTTTGAATATGGTTCTGCATTAGTTTTATTCCTCCATGCAAAGTTTCCTTATGGGAATTTTTTATCAATAAGTTTGTTAGGTAACATTTTTCTAATATAATTGTTTAACTCCAAATTCTGCATTTGAGTTTTGCAGCCTTCCTCCCACTCTAAGTATTCCATCCTTGTCAAGAAATGGATTTAATGACAATATTTTATTATTTGTCTTAATGTCTTTTTTTTGTTTTTAGGCACTTTATTTCTAGACTGAATTGATATTCCTGTTGTTTCTTTATAACAACTCTTTCAGCTAGTTTTAACTCCTTTACTGAGAGAAACGATGAGTACAGCTCATGTTTTGTTTTGATTTGGATAAATCTTTTTATGTATGCTACTATACGTATTAGTTTATCTATACTGGAATATCTTTCTATTAATTCGTAAATAGGGTCATTTGTTTCATCCTTTAATATGGTATTAATTGTGACAGTTTCATCTATCGGTTGCTGCCGAGGCCAGAGTTCCTTTGGGTCAGCTAGCCACTTAGGACCTTTCCACCAAAGATCACAGTCGGTCAACTGGATAGGATTAATTCCCCTAGATGCTAAATCTGCTGGATTGTCCTCTGACCTCACTTGATTCCATTCAGTACTTGTCAGTTTTCGAATGTCATCCGTTCTTTGTCTAATAAATTTAATTTTACTTTGACCACTGTTAATTCATGCTAATGTAATAGTGGAATCACTCCATGCATAGATCTCTACCACATTTTCAATAGATCCTTTTATTATATGGATCAATCCACTGAGCAAGTGAGCTGCACACAGCTCTAGTTTGGGAATCGTTTTCCTATTTTTAATTGGGTTGACTCTACTTTTGCTAGCTATTATATTTACGTAATTTCCTACTTTAGCATACACCACTGCCGCATATGCTCTTTCAGAGGCGTCAGCAAATCCATGAATCTGTATTACTGAACTATTATTTGAATTAATCCATCTTGGGATTCGAATGTTCTCCAAAACCATTAAATTTTCTTTATAATTTTCCCAATCTTTTTTATCTTCTACAGGTAATTCCTGATCTCATTCACATTTATTTAACCAAAGTTCGTAAATTTTTGAAAGTGTTGATAATACTACTCGTTTGTTAGTTACATGCAATTTACTTTAAATTTAAATAAATCGTTTTGGGGTTCCCATTTGAGACCTAAAGTTTTTACACTTTCATTTTCAGCAATACTGAGGACCTTATTATCACCTGTATCTTCTACAGTTTCCAATATTTGAAAATCGTTTGAAATCCATTTCCTCAAATTAAGTCCCACCTTTTGTAATTCTTGTGAAATTAATTTGATTAAATTATTTGCCTCTTCTACAGAATCAGCTCCAGTCATTAGGTCATCCATATAGAAATCATTCCTTATTATTTCACTTACAAATTTGTTTTCGCATTTATCTGCAATATCCACTAGAACTCTAGTAGCTAAATATGGTGCAGATGCAGTACCGTACGTGACGGTTGTTAATTTATAATTTTTAATTTTTTCTTCTGGAGAGTTTCTCCATAAAATATATTGATATTTTTGGTCATTATTATTAATTTTTATTTGACGGTACATATTTTCAATGTCTGCAGATACCACAAATTCCCATTTTCTCCATTTAACAATAATGTCAAAAATATCTTTTGAACTCGTGGCCCAACCTACATTATGTCGTTCAAACTTTTATTATTAGTAGTTTTTGCTGAAGCATCAAATACTACTCTTAATTTGGTCGTCAGGCTTGAATCTCTAATTACAGCCTGGTGCGGTAAAAAATATTTACCATCATCATGCACTTCGACCATATGTCCTAAATCCAAATATTCGTTCATGAATTTAGTATAGTCAACCTTAAGTTTTTCATTTCTATTTAATTTTTTCTCCAAATTCATAAAACGAGCTATGGCTTGTTTCTTTGAATCTCCTAAAGTTATATCCTCTTTAAATGGAATTGACACAATATATCGTCCATCTGAACCTATCTTTGTAGTTTTAGTGAATTTATTTTCACAAAATTCAAACTCGATATTATTTTTTTCTTCTCCTTCTACTTCCCAATATCTATCTAAATCGTCCAACGCGATTGCTGTTGCTACGATTGTTTTGTTTCCTTTGGATTTTTTTACATCCAGAAATAATCCACCCGAAATCCGTTTTTTGACCAAGAAGGCCGTTTATCTTAACAACTCCATCCTGAAGAATGTGAGTGTACAGATCTGATCCAATAATCAGATCAATAGGGCCTGGCATATTAAAGTCAGGATCCGCTAAATTATAACTCTTCCATTTGGCCTTGTCAACATCAATCTGGCTGACTGGAAGAGATTTCATTAATTTGGGAAGTACTATTGCTTCCACTTTTAAAACTTTTGGTGAACTTTTGTTTTTAATTAACAGAACTACTTTGTGCTTGGTGATGCACTTTCCTGTGGAAGATACTCCACTAATTTCTGCGTGATAATGTATTTTATGTAATTTTAGAATCTGCGCAGATTCTTCCAAAATTATTGTGCTTTGTGACCCGCTGTCAATCAAAGCTCTCAAATTCTCAAATTTTCCATTATGGGATTTAATTTGCACATTAGCTGTAGATAATAATGCTTGATCCGATGTCTTAAGCGTGTTTACTTTTTTCTCAATTTTTTGATAAGTTATATGGAGCATGCTGTGGTGATTCTGCCTACAAAGCGAACATGACATATCGCTAAAGCATTTTCTGTTAGATGCATGTCTTAAGCACCTAACACACCATTTTGCTAAACGAACCTTTTCCAACCTTTCTGATGGATTTAAGGCCTTAAATCTGTAGCATTGTACTATAGTATGTCCCAAACCTTTGCACATGAAACAATTGCTGTTTGAATATTTTTTATTTACTACAATTTTTTTAATGGGATTTTTAACCTCAACTGAGCTTACCGAACTAAGTCGTTGCTCTAAAAATTCTACAACGTCGGATAATAATTGTATATCTTTTGTCTTCTTTACATGGCTTTCATATAATTGAAGAGCCTCTTTATTGAATTTTTTCAAAATAATTTGTGCAAATATTATGTCTATTTCATCTGAAAGTTGTGCCTTTAACTTTATCATGTGAATTGACTGATTTATTGTGTCAATAAACATTCTTAATTGCCTACTTGATTCAACATTTAAGTTTTGAAGATCAAGCAGGCGATTTATTTGGTCTGAAAATATTTTTCTTTTATTTTCATACCGCTTGGTTAATAATTCCCAAGCGGCCTCATAATTTTCCCCAGATCCCAACAATAAGTGAGAAACCACGTTCCTGGCTTCTCCCTTAAGTGACCTTTTCAAATAATTAAATTTTAAGGTCGGACTCAAATACTCCCTTAAATGTATGAGTTCATTAAATAACTCATAAAACAGGTCCCAATCTTTGGAATCTCCAAAAAATGTGGGAACCTGTATTTTTGGTAGAGTTGGCAAATCATAAATTTTCAGATTTGCAACTTCTACCTTTGGCATTACTTCTTCTAATTTTGTTTTCATGTCGTTTGTGACAGTATCTATTTCGAATTCTAACTCTTCAAAAATAGCATCATAATTCCTATTTGTGACATCAATGTGGTCGACTTTTTATACCCGGTACCCATAGGGTACAAGGGTATTATAAGTTAGTGCCAACCGAGAATGTATGTAACAGGCAGAAGGAGAACTCTCCGACCCTATAAAGTATATATATTCTTGATCAGCGTCACTAGCCGAGTCGATCTAGCCATGTCCGTCTGTCCGTCTGTCCGTCTGTCCGTCTGTCCGTCTGTCCGTCTGTCTGTCCGTGTGAAACAACAGATCTCAGAGACTATAAGAGCTAGAGTTACGAAATTTGGTGACAACATTGGAATCTGTTGCACGCAGATCAAGTTGTTTTAAATTTGGCCGCCCGCCCGCCCCGAATGAAAAAACGGTGTATAACCATATGCAAGATTTTCGACGTAAAGTAAATAGATAGACTTAATAAGTAGGCAATCGTGGACGAGTTCTGAAAATTTGAGTAAAATCGGATGATAAACATAGAAGTTATTAAACAATAAAGTTTCAGAGAGGCGCACGTGCGTGTTGCTCAAATGTTCTACAACATTTGTTTTGTTGGGTGTTGCTCAGCAACATTTGTCGCTTTGAGAGTTCTAGCAACATTGTCTCTTGGTGTTGCTCAACATGTTTCTAGCAATATTTGTCTTCATTCGTCGAAATTGTCTTTCCATGTTCGTGTGCAGTTTAATTTCACCCACAATGCATTGGGTACCGGGTATCTTACAGTCGGTCACACTCGACTGTAGCTTTCCCACTTGTTTCAACTTAATTAGTCTGTCCCAGTAGAATTTAATCATTTTCATTCTAATGACTACTACTTCTGGCTACCACATCTTTTGTTTCTGCTTTTTGCAGGATCTGCTCTATTTTACCTTGTATTCTTTTAAATGAAGACATCATTTCGTCAAAATGTTTCTTTTTGAAGTAGTCGTGATCGACTACTCCAATTCTTAACAGCGCAGTGTGATTTCTAACACATTCTGCTTTTAGCTGTTCAAAATGTGTTATTAAGTCTAAACTAAAGTTTGGAAGATCTTCCAACTGCCTACTCTCTGTCGTAATTTATACTTGTCTCTTTATGAGAGCAATAGTCTCCGCGGACAACATCTTAATTATATTTAAAAAAATTCTACTTTTTCTAAAATTATAAATTTAAATCAGACTTAGCTGCTGCTTCTGCTGCCGTCGCTGCCGTCGCTTCTGTTGTTGTTTCCGTTGCTGCGTTGACGTTTTCGATGCTGCTGTCGCTGCCGTAGATGATGCTGTTGACGTTGCCGATGTAGTCGATGGTGCTTTGACGTTGCCGCTGCTGTTGATGGTGCTGTTGACGTTGCCGCTGCTGTTGATGATCTTCCTTCTGGTAGTTTTCTCTTGGTTTTGTAGTTGTAGCAGGTTCAGTTGTTTGTTTTTTGTTTTGAAAATATATTTTTTCACGTTTGTTGTTTTTTTTTTGTCACTGATAGTCAATTTTTTCTTCGATGTTTTGGCCTCGAATACGCCCAATACAACAAACAATAAATTGATTTATTTATTAATTTTTATTGTTGTTTTTTTTTTTTTCAATTTGCCGATTTCTAGGCCACAATTTTAAAATTTTTGACGATTTCGTTTTAAATATTTTTTTCAATATTTAACAATAAGGACTCTTATTTATCCTTTTGTTTTTTAGTTATACTCTGCTCCTTACCATAGAGGGGGATACAAGAGTCAATTATTTGTAGCAACCTTTAGCTGCAAGCGATTCCACTTGCAATACTTTTTAGGTGCTGGCCTTCCTCTGAGTCTCTTACCACTGGGGGGAAAACTACAGAGTTGCTCGAAGGATCAAAATATAAGACGTTTACTTGTGAGTTTTTGTAAGAAACTGATTTTATTAGGAGCGGAGTCCGTTTTATATAGATTCTAGCTTAGGTAGCAAACATCAAATTCTTATGTCTAGTTTTATCTTCTAGACCAACGCAACGGTCATCTGTTCCCCTAGCTGGGAAAGCGCTTTCAAGTGCAAGCGGGGATTTTCCGCTGCAAGATAGCATAGTTACTGTACAAATATTTAAGGGATGAACCCAAGCAACAGTTTGAGATACATTTCTAGATTCCTAGTGGCGTATATATTTAGATCTATGCAGACACATGCTTATCAGTACAGTGCTGCAGCAGTTAGCTGTTTACATAGGATTCTTATATATATATATATACGTGTTCATGTGTGAACAAGAGAGCAATCTCTAAGTAGTCAGCCATTCCAAAACTTTTCGAAAACGTAATTACTCCACACTTCCAGCACCTGTGTAGATCAGTAATTTCTCCATGCCAACAACGCAAAAAATTTTCTCTGACGAAAAAGTTGTACCTACAAAATGCAATTTTTGGAAGCAGCGCTGCCGCTAGCGTCAATAATTGTGGGGCGAACTCAAGTTTTTGCCGTCTCTCTCGCACTCATTAGAAATCCCATAAGGGAAAAATTGTGACAATAAATTGAAGCTAGAAATTGAATGTGTCATAACAGCCTAATTGAACTTCCAAACTCTGCTATTACGGCTATTTATAAACTCTTCAATGGGATTATATGTCTTGGTTACCAAGGAAATGGAAAAAATCAATCATCATTACGATACCGAAGCTCGTAAAGACCACACAATTTCGTCACCCTGCAGACTAATTAGTTTATTACCGTGTCTGTCCAAACTGTTCGAATAATGCCCCTTACACACACATAATTCCATATCTGGAAGCACACAATGTTATCCCGACTCATCAATTTGGCTTTCTTCAAAACCATGGAACAATGCAAGAAACTACATTTTAAAATAACGCCCGATCGCCACTGCGTCTGGAGTACAAGGTCCTGCTCTACAACTCCACTCTCAAGGCAATGTGGACATATGGCTCCCAGCAGTGGGGGAACGCTAGCAGCAGGAACTTAGACTTGATACAGCGCGCACAATCGAAAATCCCGAGAACTATCTCTGGGTACATTCACAACCAAAACATCCACAGGGATTTCGGCATTCTTGCAGAACAAGATCTCCACTCTACTCTCCAAACGTAATCAGAACAATTATTTACATGCCCGAAAAAAGTACCTCCAGTACCTCCGGTCCCAAGCCACTGATGGGCGTGGCCCCCCCATCCCGTTCCTCAGGACTATTGCTCAGAGCCGTGGTTCCTCGCAAAACCATTTTTGTCTCTCGGCTCATGCCGGAAGCCACGAAGGATGATATTAAAAATCACGTTTGCTCCAAACTTGGAGTTTCTCCGAATGACATCAAAGTCACTAAATTTAATTTTAAACATAAGCGTAGTATATCGTCATTTAAAATTATTCTTCCGGATTCCTTTTTGACTAAAGCTCTTGACCCAAATATTTGGCCTGAACACACGATACTTCATGAATTCCTTTATAAGAACTCTAATCAGAATCCCAGCATTAATACTCCAAAAACTAAGTCATATTTTTGCGTGCATTATCAAAATGTACGTAGTATTCTAGGTAAACTAGCTCAAATTTATTCTAATAGGGCCTCGTTTGATTTTGATGCTATCGCATTTTCAGAAACGTGGCTAAATTCTTCAGTTTTGGATCAGGAAATTTTAGTTAATAATTTTCAATTTACCGATCCGACCGCTCAGCTTTTGGTGGCGGTGTTCTTATTACTGTTAAAATGACTTTTCCTCCGAACTATTCCCAGTTATTGATACTGAGGGCATTGAATTTATTGCCGTCAAAGTCAGCGTCGGCAATGCAAACTTGTTCTTAACATGTTCTTATATACCCCTCGTTCTGATATTAGTGTCTATGCGAATCATCTATCTGCTATCCAAACTGTTATGTCTGGCCTAAGCCCTGAAGACCAACTAGTTGTCATGGGCGACTTTAACCTTCCTCATCTCTCATGGCTTCCTGTAACGACTCAAATCTTCTTTTTATCGGACACTCAACATGAATTTACTGACGGTTTAATTGACTCTTCACTTGAGCAAATTAATCCCGTCAAAAATAATCGAGATAGGCTTTTAGACCTCATATTTGTAACCGATGCTTCCTTGGTATCGGTAGCCAGATGTTGTCCTATGTCCTATCCAGAAGATCCATATCATCCCACTTTATCAATATCTGTTGAATGTTGTATCTCTGTTAATACTGTCACTTCGTCACTTCCTACTCGTTACAAATGTTTCCGTAAAGCTAACTTTGATGGTTTATATTTATCTTTATCACAAATGGATTGGTCGTTCTTAACGAATTTTAATAATATTGACTTTGCTGTAAATGCATTTAACTCAGCTATTGGCTTCGTACTTGACACTTTTGTTCCGGAATTGACTGTTTCTGCTTCCCATAAGCCTCCATGGTTCAACAAAAACTTGTCCTACCTAAAAATAAAAAGGCAAGCCTCTTTAAAAATACAAGAAAAATGGGTCCCCGCATGTCTATGCTCAATATTTATCAGTAAGATCACAATTTCTTGCGCTGAGTTCCCAACTTTATTCACAATATCTTACACAATGTAAATCCGATTTCCGATCTGATCCAAAACAGTTCTACAATTTCGTAAATTCAAAACGCAAGTCTAATGCCTACCCATCGCTTAGTTTTCTCGACCAATCTGAATCTTCCTCGCTGGGCATATCCAACCTATTTGCAACATTTTTCAATCTACTTATACTTCTGTCTCCTACGATTCTTCTACTTCCTATCCTTATAGTTTAGCTCATGCTAACAATATCTGCGTACCTTTCTTCGCAGAGTGATGTTCTGCATGGTTTAAAACTATTGACATGTCCTACTCTGCTGGCCCTGACAATATTCCGAGCTGTGTCCTTAAGCACTGTGCCCAAGTTCTATGTCTCCCTTTGACCTATCTTTTAATCTATCGCTAAAACAATGTTCTCTCCCAAGTATTTGGAATGAGTCTTTTATCATTCCCCTCCATAAAAAAGGCTCTAGATCAAATGTAGCCAATTATCGTGCCATCGCCAAGCTCTCGGCTATCCCTAAGCTTCTGGAGCACTTGACAACTCGTCAATTGCAACACCTATGTAGAAGCCTGGTGTCATCATCGCAACATGGTTTTTAAACAGCGATCCACAACTACTAATCAATTGGAATTCTCTAATCTGATCAACCGAAGTTTTCAAAGTCGTATGCAAGTCGATGTTATCTTTACAGACTTCAGTAAAGCGTTTGATTCTGTAAATCACTTACTCCTTCTTCATAAACTATCTCTTTTAGGATTTTCCCCTTCTATTCTGAAATGGATCGCTTCTTATTTGTCAAACCGTACTCAACGTGTTTTGTTCAATAATGTACTGTCTAATGTTATTAATGTCACTTCCGGTGTCCCACAAGGCAGTCACCTTGGTCCACTTCTCTTTATCTTGTTTATTAACGACCTTCCAAAAGTGATATCCTACTCATCTGTTCTAATGTATACCGATGACGTCAAGATCTGCCTACCATACTCAAATCGACTCTCACATAATGACCTTCAACATGACTTAAATTCCGTTCTCAGTTGGTGTTCGATAAATCTTCTATTTCTTAACTACTCTAAATGTAAGCTCATGACCTTTTATCGCTATTCTCCTCATCTTGTCTCCTACACCTTGGGGAATCATTCACTGATCGGATAGAATCATCGAATGACCTAGGAGTTCTTTTCAATCACAAACTAAGTTTTAAGAGCCACATTACTGCCATGGTAAATAAAGCTAAAGGTGTTTTAGCATTTATCAAGCGATGGTCCAAAGAATTTAATGACCCTTATACTACAAAGACTCTCTATGTATCCTTAGTCCGTCCAATCTTAGAGTATTGTTCCTGTGTGTGGAGCCCGCAGTACAAGGAACAGCAAGATCTTATTGAATCTATTCAGAAACAATTTCTTATCTTTGCCCGTCGAAATCTAAACTGGGATTCTGAAAGATTCTTACCGAGTTACCGGCATAGGCTTTAATTAATCGACCTTCCGTCCCTACATCATCGTCGAGTTTGCAGTGGAGCGATTTTCGTCCACAAGCTCCTTCTTGGTCTTATCGACTCACAATTTTTATTAAATAATGTTTATATTGCTGTCCCTTCAAGATTTACTCGTTCTTTCCGTCCTTTACGTTTGCCTATATGTAAATCTAATTATGCACAGCACGTCCCATTTAGTGTTTTATGTAAAAATTTCAATGCTGTGAATCATATAAATTCTAATGAATCAATTGAAGCCATTACAAATAAGATTTACATGTTTCTTGAGTCGTCCGAACTGTAATTTTGTTAAGTTTATAGTTTTAAGCCTTATTGTTTAGATATAGCTAGATATATATTGTTTAAGTATAGCTGTGCTAACAGATATTTGTTATGCAATAAATAAATAAATTAAATACCAGAAAATATTTAGGTTTATAAAGCGAACAAAATAAATTGTATAGTATAGTAAAATGGATATTGACTTAAATGTATTAAAAGTATAAAAAGCAACTATAATTTATCTTTGAGATAAATGGAAGAAAATTATTTTGAACCCATATTATAAGAAAAATTATCTATATAGTGAAATGTAATTTATTTATCGAATCGAACTAATGCAATTGACTAAGAGCAACTCTAAAGAAAATAATAATAGAATTAAGTATATATTCTTTATTCATTTGATCTCAGCTTAAGACTACATTTTTGTGACAAAAATCTTACTTGTACTGCCCTTGTTTACATAGTTTGGGAGCGAGATCGCCCGCTTGAGATGTTGTACATAAGTTTCAGAGTAAGAGTGAGAATTGTTTATGTATTTGGAGAACGGCATCGCCTGCTCCAGGTGTGGATTGTTTACATAGGTTCAGCGTGTGATCGCTTACACTGCATGTTCTTATTATACCCGGTACCCATAGGGTACAAGGGTATTATAAGTTAGTGCCAACCGAGAATGTATGTAACGGGCAGAAGGATAAATCTCCGACCCTATAAAGTATATTGTAACGAGCTGATTCCGTCGGTTTGGCTCGAAACGATTATGTGCGGCTAGCTCAGTCGAGATCGTGTGCTCGTCCCACCAAATTTATATTATACGTGACTGCCCGCCCAGAGAGAACGCTTCGGGTAAATTTAATATTCAGGTGTTTATTGTACTTCAATTCTGTACTGTACTTCAACTTGTAACACAATTTCCGCTGCGTCCTGCTCCTTCTGGGTGCGGCTGCCCTCCTTCGTCGCCGATCGCTTGGTTGTCTTGCTGCCGAAGCTAGCAGGGTGTATCGCCCGGCCGAAGCCTAGCCACCCCGAACGCCCACTTCGCAACCTCACTGCAAAGCTAGCAGAGTGTATCGCCCAGCCGAAGCCCAGCTACTTCGAACGCCCACTTTGCAGCTTCAAGTACAGAGCTAGCAGGATGTATCGCCCGGCAAAGCCTAGCCACCCTTATCGCCCGCTCGGCGCCTTGGTCTGGGATATCGTCGACACGGTGTATCGCCCGGCAAAGCCTAGCCACGCGCGCAACTCCCACAACTTGCTTCCACTCGACCGTTCATCTCTCCCGTTGGTCCTCGCTGCAGGACCTCGCTGTTCCTTCAGCTGTTGACTCCTTGTCTTCGTAATCTCTGCACGCGACTGATCTCAGCTTTGTAGCCTCAGTCTGGAAAGCTTGCCACTTCAAGCTCCCAAACGTCTTGACTTTGCAATCTCGATCTTCTTCGCGGACTTGGTTTAACTTCTCTTCGTTGACGAACTCGCTCTAATTCTCGCACACGTACTGATTCCTGTGAGCAGGCGTCCTCTGCCTTTTATAGGCTCCGCCGGTACCGTTATCCTTGCCGGCGTCGGTCACGCCACCCGGTCCAAAGTCCAGCGCATATCGCGTGACCGGGTCCAAAGTTCGCCCGAGTCCCGCTATTTAAGCGGCGTCTCCTCTTTGCCGGCCAAAGTCCACGGCCGGCGATCACGCCACTGAGTCCAAGGTCCTCCAGAGTCCCGCTATATTAGCAGCGTCTCCTTTTGGCGGCCTCGCAACTCCCTGCCCCGCTCGTCTGCTGCTGCTGCCGCTGTTGTTTACAGCGCTGCTGCTGCCCTTAGCAGTGTGCATCTCCTGCACACTGCTTTGTGGGGAGTTTAACTCACAACTCCTCACAATATATATTCTTGATCAGCGTCACTAGCCGATTCGATTTAGCCATGTCCGTCTCTCCGTCTGTCCGTCTGACCGTCTGTCCGTCTGTCTGTCCGTATGAAACAACAGATCTTAGAGACTATAAGAGCTTGAGTTACCAAATTTGGTGACAACATTGGAATCTGTTGCACGCAGATCAAGTTTGTTTTAAAATTTGGAAACGCCCACTTCCGCCCGCGAAATCATAAAAAACGGTATACAACTATATGCCTAATTTTCGGCGTAATGTAAATAGATAGTGTTCAAACATGAACACGTTTATATATAAATATATACATACATACATACATACATATGTACATAGATCTGTCACAAATCGATGCAGCTGTGATCTGCTTGAGCGCATGTGCGCGTATCTCTAAACAGCGGCCACTTGTGCCTAACACCGTTCTATACACTAGACAAATAAATACACTTGAGATGATAATACGACCTCTGCGTGGGTCACAGATAAAGATATGTGCGAGTGGGTTGTTTTTCCCCTATCGTGCCCAATTTTTTCCCGATGTTAGGGATAAACTAACCAATCCGTTGGTCTAGCGATAAGACTAGTTTTAAGGATCTCACAACCGCTACGTAAACGCGGACTTTGAAATAAAGATTTTATAGTTCTAGAATTACCGTTTTAATTTCATTAAGATCGGACAACTATATTATATAGCTGCCATAGAAGGGATCCGTCGATTTATATGAAAATGTAAAATTCTACATGTAAAATGTAAAATTTACAAAATTTACATAATTTGAAATTTTTTTTTACATTACCAAATTGGATCGATTTTCAATGATCCAATTGCTGACTGCAAGGGTATATAAACTTCGGTTTACCGAAGTTAGCTTTCTTTCTCGTTGTTTAATAACTTCTATGTTTATCATCCGATTTTACTCAAATTTTCAGAACACGTCCACGATTGCCTACTCATTAAGCCTATTTATTTATTTTACGCCGCAAATAACGCATATGGTTATATATAGTTTTTAATGTTTTTCGGGGGCGGAAGTGGGCGTGGCCAAATTTTAAAACATACTTGATCTGCGTGCAACAGATTCTAATGTTGTCACCAAATTTGGTAACTCTAGCTCTAATAGTCTCTGAGATCTGTTGTTTCACACGGACGGACGGACAGACGGACAGACGGACATGGCTAAATCGACTCGGCTGGTGACGCTGATCAAGAATATATATACTTTATAGGGTCGGAGATTTCTCCTTTTGCCTGTAACATACATTCTCGGTTGGCACTAACTTATAATACCCTTGTACCCAATGGGTACCGGGTATAAAAAGCAACAAGTGAGAAAGCTACAGTCGAGTGACAGACTGTGAGATACCCGGTACCCAAAGTATTGCCCGTGAAATTAAATAGCACACGGACATGGAAAAAACAAAAAGTTGACAAATAAAGTCAAATGTTACTAAAAACATATTGAGCAACGTTCAAAAAAGACTAATTCTGCAGCTGTACGCAGCTGGATTACGAATTAATACTGCGCTCGAAAGCACGCAACACTTTTTTTCGCTATTGCCACCCAGTGGCAAGCAGTGCGATAGAGCGAGAGAGCATGAAAGCATTAATTGTTTAATAACTTCCATGTTTATCATCCGATTTTACTCAAATTTGCCTACTTATTAAGTCTATCTATTTACTTTAAGTCGAAAATCACGCCTATAGCTAATATACCGTTTTTTATTATTTTCGGGGGCGGAAGTGGGCGTGGCCAAATTTTAAAACAAACTTGATCTGCGTGCAACAGATTCCAATGTTGTCACCAAATTTGGTAACTCTAGCTCTTATAGTCTCTGAGATCTGTTGTTTCACACGGAGGGACAGACGGACAGACGGACAGACGAACAGACGGACAGCCGGACAGACGGACAGACGGACATGGCTAAATCGACTCGGCTGGTGATGCTGATCAAGAATATATATACTTTATGGGGTCGGAGATGCCTCCTTCTGCCTGTTACATACATTCTCGATTGGCACTAACTTATAATACCCTTGTACCCTATGGGTACCGGGTATAAAAAGATACAAAAGAATCTTTTATGTTTTAATTAAAAAACACCTTAGTCTTGAAATGGAGCTAAAGGTTGTAAGATTACCAAGTTAAAAGTGTGGTAAGGCGTGCTTGAGGCCATTAACATCATCAAAAAGTTAGAATTTTCACTCTAAAGTGCCGAAAAAATATTTAGTGCAAAATAAACAAAAATAGTGAATTAAAACAAATGTTCACTAAAAGTGCCTAAAAATGGGCAAGGAATTGTTCGTGCAAATTAAAATGCAATTAACATTCATATCCAAAAAATTGGATTAAAAAAAACACACTCACACAAAAATACCGAAGCCGAGGAAAATAAATAGTCATCCTAGACTATAGAAAAGTGACAAAAAATAAATAAAAATCATCTTTAAAAAATCATCGTCGTCAACAGAAGAGCCTACATCAACAGAAGCAGATCTCATCCCAAGAAGCCAGCAACAATATCAACACCTCCAACATCTTCAAGAACAAGGACGCAGATAAGCCGAATTTATAATCTATCTATTAAAAATTAAAATTTGCCTTTTTTTGAAAGAAAATATTGATATTAATATTAATTTTATATTAAATTGTTATTTAATATAATTTAAAGTATCGGCATAGATATTTAATATAATATTAAACAAAAAAAATAACACCAGATGATGTCGGAAAAAACATTAGAGTTTTTAAACAAGTGAGAAAGCTACAGTCGAGTGACCGACTGTGAGATACCCGGTACCCAAAGTATTGCCCGTGAAATTAAATATCACACGGACATGAAAAAACAAAAAGTTGACAAAGAAAGTCAAATGTTACTAAAAACATGTTGAGCAACGTTCAAAAAAGACTAATTCTGCAACTGTTCGCAGCTGCATTACGAATTAATACTGCGCTCGAAAGCACGCAACACTTTTTTTCGCTACTGCCACCCAAAAGCTAAGTGCTCAGACACGCGAAATTATTCCTAAGCAGTGCGATCTCTCCCTCTCTTTCTCAGAAACTTTATTGTTTAATAACTTCTATGTTTATCATCCGACTTAACTCAAATTTTCAGAACACGTCCCCGATTGCCTACTTATTAAGTCCATCTATTTACTTTAAGTCGAAAATCACGCCTATAGCAAATATACCGTTTTTTTTTTATTTACGGGGGCGGAAGTGGCGTGGCCAAATTTTAAAACAAACTTGATCTGCATGCAATAGATTCCAATGTTGTCACCAAATTTGGTAACTCTAGCTCTTATAGTCTCTGAGATCTGTTGTTTCACACGGAGGGACAGACGGACGGACGGACAGACGGACAGACGGACAGACGAACAGACGGACAGCCGGACAGACGGACATGGCTAAATCGACTCGGCTGGTGATGCTACATTCACCAGCCATTCTCGATTGGCACTAACTTATAATACCCTTGTACCCTATGGGTACCGGGTATAAAAAGCAGTTCGATATTATTTTGGAAATTAGACAGTTGGAGGTAAAAGTTAAGTTATCGAGGGCCATGCATTACAATCCCCTGTTGGTTATGTCGTTCGTCAAAAGTTATGTCATTTTCTTGATCCAGTCTTCGATTCGGACCAATGTTCCCCTTTTCAATGGGTTTTTACCAATGCAGTTTTGTTGGTTTAAGTTCACATTACAATTTTATTATTAAAGTTGGACAAGAGTGTATTAAACATTCAAAGTGTATTAAAATGTGTGGTTGTTATAGAAAGCGAAATCATGAAATGTTAATAATATTTAAGTGTGTAAGAAATTAGCATGAATATATTTAGGTTTATAAAGAGAACAAAATAAATTGTATAGTATAGTAAAATGGATATTGACTTAAATGTATTAAAAGTATAAAAAGTAACTATAATTTATCTTTGAGATCAATGGAAGAAAATTTGAAAAAAAAAATAATTTAAAGTATCGGCATAGATATTTAATATAACATTAAACAAAAAAAATAACACAAGATGATGTCGGAAAAAACAATAGAGTTTTAAAAAAAGCAGTCCGATATTATTTTGGAAATTAGACAGTTGGAGGTAAAAGTTAAATTAGACGAACAAGATGTTGCTAGGTTGGAAGAACTACAAAAGCACTTTATTGCAAATCAAAGCTACTTGCTAAAGATCGGTATAGTCGATCATGAATATTTTAATTCTAAGCAGTATGGTTTAATAATAATGGTATTGGCTCAAATTAAAATAAAATATGAAAGGGTTATGGAAAGGCCGTTAGAACAAATTGCCCTCATTTCAAAACCTGAAAAGGTTAATATTCAAGAGACACAGGCAATTTCGGAAAAGCCATGTAGTAGCAATTCGATTGCTGTAAAAGTAGAACAGGCATTCTTGAAGAGTCTTGAAGAGACGTCTAGGCTTATTGATAGCAGTCCAGATTTCCTTAATATAAGGAAAAATAAGATACATTTTTATGGAACAAGGTATGTAACCTAATAGAACAGGTTAAATCGCATTTTGAAGGCTCGGTTTTTAAAGAAATTGTTAGCGAAGTAGAATTCGATAAGTAAAATATAGAAACTGCCACGAAAAGTCGGCTCAGCTCGTATAAAAATCTTGTTGAAGTATCGACGGTAGTAAAGGCGGAGGAATTACCAACCCAACCGAAAATTCAGATTCCCACGTTCTTCGGTGATTCCAAAGAGTGGGATCTGTTTAATGAGCTCTTTACAGAGTTCATTCATACAAGAGAGGATCTCAGTCCATCTCTGAAATTTAATTACCTAAAGTCAGCATTAAAAGAAGAAGCCAGGAATGTGGTTACTCATTTGTTGCTCGGCTCGGGAGAAAATTATGAAACCACTTGGGAGTTTTTAACCAAGGTATGAGAATAAACGGAAGATATTCTCGGAGCGCATTATCAGGCTGATGGATATGCCCAATTTAAATTTAGAATGAGTCAATTTATATTATTAAATTAAAGGGAGAATTCTCAGAAGATGTGGATGCTATTTTTGCGCACATAATTCTAAGAAAATTTAACAAAGAATCCCTTAATTTGTATGAAAGCCATATCAAAAAGACAAAAGAAATTCAGGCACTTTCTGATGTCATGGACTTTTTGGAGCAAAGGCTCAATTCTACTTCCTCATTTCCACAGGAAGATATACCTGTTAGAAAAACAATTAATAATAACATGCATAAAAATTATACTGAAAATTGAGCGTGTTGTAAATTTCCGGGGCATACAATTACACAATGTCAGAAATTTAAAGGAATGAATCCCATAGAGCGACTGTAAATCGCGAAACAAGTTCATCTATGTACTAGATGCCATAAACATTTTGACGGCAAAAGATGTACAAGTGAATATTTATGTTCACATTGCAATAAAGCACATCATACAATGCTGCATATTAACTCTCAAAGGAGAGAAGAAGTTCACATATCTACTTGTGTGACTCCAACATAGGTGTTGCTACCAACAGCCATAGTTAAAGTTAAATCTTCTAATGGCGATTTTGAAAGCTTAAGAGCTTTGATTGACTGTGGGTCTCAAAGTACAATTATTTCGGAGAAAGCTTCACAGATTCTGCAGTTACCTAAAAGAAAAAGTTAGACACAGATTAGTGGAGTTGCTATTAAAAAGTGCATTGCAAAGCACAAGGTTAATTTACAAATTAAAACTAAAAATGAAAATAAAAATAATTTGATGGTGATGCTATTATTCTTCCAAAACTTATGAAAGCACTGCCAGTTAAATTATTCTTCCAAAACTTATGGAAGCACTACCAGTTAAATCAATAAATATAGACACTGAAAAGTGTAAAAAATTCCGGCTTGCTGAACCCGAATTTAACAAGCCAGGTAGAGTGGACCTTATCATAGGAGCTAAATTATATGCTCACATTTTTAAAAATGGGTTAAAGAAAATAGACGGACTCCTAGGTCAAAACACAGAATTCGGTTGGATTGTGTGGGGCTTCACAAAATCGAAAGACAACAATTCTATAGTCGCAGCCAAAAAGCAAGTAAAATATGTAGATAAATGTTGTATTTTAAAAAGCAAAAGAAAAACTTTTGAAACCACCACTAAAGAATTAAGTGGTAGGTATATGGGAAAGATTCCATTTAAGGAAGATACATCCTTAAGGGGATCAAAGCCACTTACAAAGGCACCTGTTATTAACCTGGAGAAAAAATTTCAGGGAAATGAAAAGCGAGTAAAAGTAAGAAGAAGAGTTGGCAGAGGCCATAAAAGAAAATGTTGCCATTGCATGGTAACTCAGAAAGAAAAAACGTAAGTCGAATTTTTTTTTGTTATTCTCCCGGCAGGACCTTACTACGGAGGTATTTTGGAGACAGGAGTATTAGACGAAAGTTTCACTTGGTTATTGGCGTTATTGAAGGGTTCTACTTAACTCGAGGTCGTAATCGGCTTATTTTCTTATAAGTAAATAAAGACTCGATTATATGCCAAGATTTAATCAATAAAGGAGAAAATGATATATAATATTGCGCCATATGGTAGCGCAAGAACTAACGATTACAATTTTAATTGCCCATCATAGGTGGGAGATGTTAGTGAAACTCCGAGGTTTTTTTGGGATCTGCTAAAACCAACTACATTAAATCATACTATTGGAATTGAACTGTCAAATAATGCATTTTAATATTTACATTATAAAATCAGTATAAATTAAATGATTTAAAATTTCGTTATATTGTCAGACATGCTGGTTTTATAATTGCTTTAATAAATATGACTATTATGATAATTTTTGTAAATACATAAATTATACGAAAATGTACACCCCAAATTGCCAGGCCTTTGCAAGAAATTTAAGTGTTAACAATTAAGTTAAAGAAAATTTTACAGTCCACTAAATCGTTTTCTGAAATGTATGATTGTTTTTTTCCCATGTTAGGGATAAACTAACCAATCCGTTGGTCTAGCGATAAGACTAGTTTTAAGGACCTCACGACCGCTACGTAAACGCGGACTTTGAAATAAAGATCAGTTTGAATTATTAACTCAAGAAATGTACACGTTTGCTTTATTTGCAGCCTCTCTTATAGATAGACTTAATAAGTAGGCAATCGTGGAAGTGTTCTGAGTTATTATTATTAAACAATAAAGTTTCTGAGAGAGAGAGAGAGCGCACGTGCGTGTTGCTCAACATGTTCCTAGCAGCATTTGTCTTTGTTGGGTGTTGCTCAGCATGTTCCTAGCAACATTTGTCGCTTTTGAGAGTTGCCCAACATGTTCCTAACAACATTTCTCTCTTTTGAGTGTTGCTCAACATGTTTCAATATATACTCTATTTGTCAACATTTCTTTTTTTCCATGTTTATGTGCTGTTTAATTTCACCCACAATGATTTGGGTACCGGGTATCTTACAGTCGGTCACACTCGACTGCAGCTTTCCCACTTGTTTTTTACTTGTTTTCTAAATTTTGTATATAAAAAAATTGGTTGTCTGTTAAGTCGGTTTACTGACGATAGTTTAACGTGACAACGTCTTAAGAAAATACTGATGGAATGGCAGCATTTTTTTCATGGTGGGATTGTAAGCGGTTCTACAAAATAAATCGTCGTTCGATACAATATAAAAAAATTTTCATAAAATTCTTCATTTTAAATTTAAAAAATAAAAATACAACAAAATACTTGAATAAAATTTATTGTTTAAATTTCTACTCAATTGTTAAAATTTAAATTTTGATTTTATTATTTTAATAAAATAATTAAATTTTCTTAATTAGTTACTTAATTATTTTTGCAAATTTAATTGTAATTTGTTATAAAAAATAATAATTTAAAATAATTCATTATAAAAAAAAACAATGATTAAATTATTGTTTATAAATCTTACATTTAAAATTTAAAATTTTGGAAGCATTAAAATTTTCGTTAATCTAGTTTTTAAAAAGCCCGCCTCAATGTGTTTGATATAGGAGAAAATGTTCCCTTTGACAGATGGCTGGTCCAACCTGTCATTTCAGACACGGTGTTGTGATATGTGGAAGATTTAATATTTATGTTTTAATTTTTTTAAGTCATAGCTACGCTCGAAACTTATTTCGATTGAATAGTAAAGCCATCGATTTTTTACTCAACGTGAAAAAGTTCTGTTAACTTATTGTTTTAATTTTGACAATTATAGCATAACCTACAATCGCTGCACTAGCGGACCGATGCTATTCATTTAAATGATGAAAGCACGAATATTCGACAATATATCACTGAATATATAATTAATATCGAAAGAATCATTACCTTTATCGCTGTAATTATCGTTGCTATAAATAATTGACACCACATTCACTTTTCACTGCACTTGAAACTCGATCAAAACATGTAAATGTACAATAGTATAGCAGCTGTCCACGCAGAGGCATCGCTCACTCAAGTAGGAGAGAGACGGATGTCGAACGCTGCCGAACGCAAAGGCCGATTGTGCTTCTTTGCACTTGCGCTTGCACTTCAAGCCTTACATGGAAAGCCTCAGATCAGTGATGTCCACACAAATACAATGACATGTGTGCGTAAGAGAAAAACGAAGTTGGCTTCGCGCGAGACGTTGCGGTTGCCAGAGCAGTGCAAAGCATCAAATTTTAGCCACTCGACCTCTCATTCTCTCTCTTCTCCGCTGCTGCTGCTCACGTCACATTTACACTGTCTGTGTAGCGGCAGAAAACGGGCAGAGGTAACGACGCATGAGTCATGTTTTTTCGGGCGTGCAGCCGGCTCTATCGATTTATAAGACGTTATCACGTCAAAAGGTAAGTGGAAATTTTGTATATAAAAAGAAAAGTGGAGATTTTGTATATAAAAAGGTAAGTGGACTTAGTGTACAAAATTTTAATAGGACAAGAAAAATAATAAGAACATTAACTACAATTATTATAATTACATAAGGTGGGGTATTATTTTCTGAAATTAGTTTTAAAACGTCATTATGCTCTACTAAACTTATCTTATTTACATTAATCGGTGCATAAAATAGGTTAGGTTGGGTTAGGCAAGCCCAGACGGCCCTTGCAGGGCCCTGCGTAGGCCAATATGCCCTTAGTTGTTCGGATGGGTGAGTATGAACCTGGCGATAGCTTAGGAGGTTTCGAAGTCCTTAAGGATCGACATGTTTTTTGCAAAAGCAAGTAGTTTGCCTGGCGTTCTCCTGGATGCATCTTCTAGCGATGCCAACACCGGGGTGCCTAGGTGTCTGATCCTTGCCCGTGATAGGGCGGGGCACTTGCAGATAAGATGCTCCAAGGTTTCCATTGCCTCGGTTTTATCGCATTTCCTGCAGTTGCCATTGGTGGTGATGCCTAGCTTAACTGCGTGCGTCGCAGCCAGGCAGTGTCCTGTGAGGATTCCCACCAGCAGTCCGCAATCTTTCCGCTTGGAAGCATTTTTAAGGAGACAGGTACGTTCTCCATTCTGGCATTCCAGCCCGACGCCTTCCTTTGCAACATCGTTCGCCGCCTCGTTACCATCGATGCCCTAGTGGCTGGGAACCCAGTAGATTCGCACTTATTTTGTCGTTCTGAGGACAAAATTTTATTTTATCGCCGCTTGCCTGTCTACGAATAGGTTGACCGTCTCGAATTGGCAGCTTATACTCTGCGCGGCCTCTGCTGTTTTCCTGATGGCAAAGACTTCTGCCTGGAATATGCTGCATTGGCTCGGTAGCTTATATGACAGCCTTATCTCAGGGTCTGTTAAATATATGCCCACATCCTACTCCTCCTTCCATCTTAGAGCCGTCGGTGTAAATGTTGAGGTGTTCATTATGGTCCCGACCGCTTTTCCAGTCGTCCGGTCCCATGAATGTTGATCTTTTAATATCCGGTGTTCATACATGAACATGAGATTGTATTTAAGATCATTTTGTTTGCCTCACATGATAAATTTAGAAATACCAATTGTAATCTTGACGTATCCCAAAATATCACTTAGGAATTTTCCATGCTGTACAAAAGGTCGCTCCACGAGGGAGCAATGGATAAGACTTCCCCGCTCAGACAAGCAAGTGTGCGGTCTCTGCGTAGACCATAGATAAGAGTTCAAATGTTCTATATAAGGCAAAGATCGTTCAAATTAAATCAGTTTGAAATATCAACTCAGCAAATGTAGACTTCTCATTTTGGAGGTTCTAACATTTATGGTCCTTCGAGGCACTCTGCAGTTTTTCCCAGCAGTGGTAAGAAGCTCAGAGCTGTTTAAACCAGCAGCTTAGAGTCTGATTTGTTGCGAGCGCACGATCAGCTACTGGCTGCAAGAAATAAGTAATAAAGCTGGTGTTTCCCCCCGCCAGTGGTAAGAGACCAAGTGTATAATAAAATACAAGTAAACAGCTTGTTAAAAATATATATATATATGCCAAACGGGCATAGAATTCATTAAAAATACCCGGGTTTGTTGAGCGACGTTGGCGTTACCAAGGCCAGAAAACATTGGTAAATTGTTTTTTAAATATATATGTATATATATAAATACATGTAAAATCCTCGTGTTCGGTGCAGCGATAAAGTGTGTTAAAGGAACAAAAGTTAAACAAAAAGTGAAACTCAAAAACCGAACTTGAAGTGATACAAAAAAAAAACAAAGAGGCCGAAATTAAAACTAAAAAGTCAACGAGAGCGAAGCAGCAACAATAAAAGAACAAAAAGAAAACGTACAACTAAAAATTAAACAACATGGAAGCAGCAAATATTTGAAACTGTTCAAATAAACTAATACCTTGGAACAACATTGGCGACATCGTGACATCAAGCCACGACATCGAGACATCAAGACATCAAGAAATCGAAGCGATCACCACGAAGACAAAACTCAGGAAGCAGCAGATAAGTTAGCTTTAAAAAATTTTTTTTTTTTTATTGTGAATAGAATATTTAAAAAATAAAAATGTTGTCTGAAACGATAATCAAGCTGCTAGAAGCACAGGCAAGCTTAACGAAAGAAGCTAGAATAATTGCAGCTAGTAAAATAACCAGTGAAGCGATCGTCAGGTTAGATAGCCTTAAAAATACATTGTCACTAAACCATGCGTCATTGATAAAATGTGGAGTAGTCGATCATCAGTACTTCAACAATAAAATGTTTGAGGAAATATGTAAGGTTATTGAAACCCTAAAAAGTAAAGTTGAAAGCCCAGAAGTTGTTTCTGGAACCCAGGTTAAAAAGATTATTGAAAATGACCCGAAAAAGTTGGCAGAGGTGTTCAACAAAAATGTCGATCAATTAAAAGAATATTTATAAAAAAACAGTACAGGAGCTCAGTGACACTAGCCGGGAGAGATGTCTAGTTAGGGCTAATAAAATAAAATTTGTATGGAATAGAATTAACAACAAAATTAAGAAGTTCTATAAAAAATATGAGAAAAACATATCCTTCGACGAAACTGTCGAAAAATTAGAATTTTACGTCAAAAACATTTTAGGCATCCTAGATGAAAGGATGAAATCTTCCAAAATAAAAACAGGAAGTAATAATGGGGTATTGGTAAAGGATAAATTATATGATCTTCCTGTATTACCAAAATTACAAGTTCCCACCATTTCTGAAGAAGGGAAAGAGTGGGACTTATTTTCTGAATTATTCAAAGAAAAATTTCATGTTAGAGATGATCTGAGCACATCTCTAAAATTTAATTATTTATCTGGTTGTACAAAATCAAAAGGTAAAAAATTAAATGTGGCTACTACTTTGGAAGTAGAAGATCTAAAAGGGTAAAGAAAATGGAAAATTAATATATTGACATTGAGGAAGAAATTTGTGAGAAACATTTCTTAGAAACCACTAAAAAAGATAAAAATGGGAGATATGTGGTCAAAATTCCATTTAAAAATGAAAAAGAATTAGGAGACTCCAAAGCGCAAGCAATAGCGCGATCTTATAACTTAGAAAAAAAAATTAAATAAAAATAAAAATTTTAAACAAAATTATATAAAATTCATGCATGAATGAATTATCTTGGGACATATAATAGAGACCAAGAAAGAAGGAAAATATTATTTACCCCATCAAGGTCTTGTAAGAGAATCCAGTCTTACAACAAAATTAAGGGTAGTTTTCGATGCCTCAGCGAAAACTATAAATAACAAAAGTCTAAATGACATAATGTGGGTTGGACCAAGAGTCCAAAAAGATATCTTTGATATCATCGTCAAATTGCGTAAATGGCCATTTGTAGTATCGGCCGACATTAAAAAAATGTACAGGCAAATAAATATTGATGAAGAAGATCAACATTATTTGCACATTATTTGGAGAGATTTTTCAAGTAAGAAATTAAAGGATTATAAGTTAACAACTGTTACTTATGGTACAGCGTCAGCACCCTATTTAGCTGCTTGCTGAAATTTCAAATCAATGCCAAAATTTGTCAATAAAAGACATAATTAAAAATGATATTTACGTGGATGACCTGATGACAGGTGCTTATTCCGTACATGAAGCAAAAAAAAAAACAAGTTCAAGATATAACTTTCGAATTAGGAAAAGTAGGCTTTAACCTTAGAAAATGGATTTCCAATTGTTCGAGCAACTTATTAATCTAACGTAAAACTAAATTTGGATCTATTGAAATACCCCACATTGTAATTTATCTAATGCTATAAATCATCCGTTAAGAAGGAGCTTTCACGCTCACCAAGCCGACATTGTAATAGACAAGCGCAAGAGGCGAGCAGTCAAATAAAGTTAGTCAAAGCAAACACTACTTTTTGATTCTGGTGGTTGCACAGGGGCAACCAACAACAACAACAATCTTTGGACGATTTGGGACCTGCACAAGGGCAGACCCAACCTTTAATCGTGTCTGCATTGGAGCAGGACGAAACACCAATGTCTCCGAAATAATCGAAGCACTGGAAAGCAAAGAAGAAAATAAAATATTAGAGATTCAAGAAAATGAATCAATTAAAACCTTGGGGCTTCAATGGGAACCAATTAAAGATGAATTTAATTTTAATTTTAAAAATGAACCATGTTCTAAAATTAATTGGCGAATAGTATTATCCACACTAGCAAAAATGTATGACCCCTTAGGCTGGTTGTCTCCAGCAACAATAGTAGAAAAATTATTTATGCAAAAGCTTTGGTTGTCGGAGCAAAAATGGAATCAGAACTTATCGAATCCAGATGCCTGTTTGGCTGCGCTAAAAAGATTCTTTTCCAAAAGAGGAAAGTGTGCGAAAATATTTTCAGATAATGGGACAAATTTTGTGGCCGCCGCCAGAAAATTTGATGAAGATTTACAGAAAGTACTAAATGAAAATACAAAACTAGTTCCTATATTAGAAAACGAACAAATTAAATGGCATTTTATCTCCCCGGCAGGACCTCATTTTGGAGGTATTTGGGAGGCGGGGTAAAATCGGTAAAATATCACCTTAAAATAATAATAGGTGATAATAGTCCAACTTATGAAGAGATTTCCACTCTATTAGGCCAAATTGAAGCGGTATTAAACTCTTGACCTTTGTATACATCCAGTACTGACATTGACGATTTAGAAGTTACACAAGGTCATTTTCTGATAGGAAGGCCTTAGGACGTATTGAAAAGATTACAGAGGATAAACTTGGAAATTTAAATAGATGAAAACTAATTCAGAAAATGAAACGGGAGTTTTGGAATAAATGGAAGAATGACTATATAAACATTCTTCAACAAAGAAATAAATGGAAAATAGGTGTGCAAAATATTAATAAAGGTCAAATCGTGTTACTAAAAGATGAAAATTGTCACCCCGCTAGATGGCCCTTGGGAAAGGTAGAAGAGGTAAAGGAAAGACGACCGAGTCAGAGTAGTAAAAGTAAAAAAAAACGTAGGGATGCATTACTAGAAACTTTAGTTCTACCAGGTAAAAGAGCAGGAACAGAATTAAAGGACATTTATACGTTATTAACAGCTAGAGATTTTTTGTGGATAATAAGCAAATTTTGAATGTAAAAATCCTCTTATTTGGAAGACACCCCTCCCAGTGAAAAATAAGAATGATGTAATTATTGCAGAGTTGAATTCTAAATATTTAGTTTACAATTTTGAAATTGATTCCTATCATCTGATGACAAAAGCTACTTTAAATAAGTGTCAAAAATGGAAAGCTAATAACGTAATATGTGAATGAAACTGGCCTTGGAGCAACGTAATTGATAATACGTCCGAGATTCCTCCTTTTAAACCAAATAGTCACTCCAATTGTGTTTATAAAAAATCGAACCAGAAAAATTCTTACTGGGTTGAGTTGCGAAAGAAAGGTAGTTGGCTATTTAAGGTTCCAGAAACAACAAGGGATAGGATACAATGTAATAATCTTCCACAAGAAATAATTGATCTTCCTGAGCAAGGAACTCTCACTATAATATCTGGTTGCACTATAAGAACAGATGATAGAATATTAATAGCTCATCATAGCATTAAATCAGAAAGTTATGAGCAGTCTCTTATGTAAGTAATATAAGTCAGGTTCCAAGTATTGTTTGGAATCCATTAACATTACCGGTAATTAACCATGATAAAGAAATTAGAAAATTAATCTTAGAATTAATAGACATGTTAATTTTAATTTTATATTTAGTAATTTTAATTTTATATTTATCAAGATGCATGCAAACCATGATTCTTCCTGGCCCTTTGCAGAATGTTCATACATGAACATGAGATTGTATTTAAGATCATTTTGTTTGCCTCACATGATAAATTTAGAAATACCAATTGTAATCTTGACGTATCCCAAAATATCACTTAGGAATTTTCCATGCTGTACAAAAGGTCGCTCCACGAGGGAGCAATGGATAAGACTTCACCGCTCAGACAAGCAAATGTGCGGTCTCTGCGTAGACCATAGATAAGAGTTCAAATGTTCTATATAGGGCAAAGATCGTTCAAAATAAAATAAGTTTGAAGTATCAACTCAGCAAAAGTAGACTTCTCATTTTTGAGGTTCTAACATCCGGGTAAGTTCTGGGTATCTTGTAGTCAGATATACTGATCATGTCAAGACCAATTGAAATATGCCCGAGTCCTTGTAGCGACATATTTCCTGCTGCAACTAGGCGTTGTGCTGCCTCTCCTGCAATAAGTTGCGCGTGGATATCTATGGGGTCAATACCGAGTATGGTTTCGAGCGCTCTTGTTGGGGTAGACCTTAGCACCCCTGATATGCAGAGCAGTGCCTGCCGCTGAGTTTTCCCCATTAGGCTGTTGTACGTCCTCTTTTCCGTGGCCAGCCACCACACTCCATACAGCAGAGTCGAACGCACCACCGATATGTAAATCCAATGCATTAGAGCGGATGATAGGCCCCATGTGCAGCTAAGCATCTTCTTGGATGCGTATAGCGCTATGGTGGCCTTTTTCACCCTCTCCATTGCATTGGGTTTCCATGCTAGCTTGTTGTCCATTACTATGCCGAGGTATTTGAATTGTGTTATCGGGGTCAGCCTGGTTGAGTTGACTTTCGGACGGATCCATAGCGGTACCTTGTATCTCTTGGTAAAGAGAATGAGTTCCGTCTTGTCCGCGTTGATATTGAGTCCTACCTTCTCCGCCCACTCACATATCTCCCTGAGTGTTCATTCCATGATAGAGCTAAGAGCTAAGATGGACAGACTCCCGTAATAATTATGCATATGTCGTCGGCATAAGCTGTTATTTTTGGAGATTTTCGATTTTCGAATCGCTTGATTACGTCGCCCACCACCATATTCCATAGGAGGGGCGACCGAACTCCACCTTGTGGTGTGTCTCTGTGCGCCACCTTCACAATGGAAGCGGTTCCCCAATCGGATTGTAGCCGCCTACAACTTTAAAGGTTCCTTATCCAGAGGTTGATTTCATCTAGGCGTTCCATTACTGCTTCTGTCTTGACGTTGTTAAATGCTCCGGATATGTCCACAAACACTCCGAGAGCATATTCCTTGTTATGAAGGGCTTTCTCTATAGTGGCTACTAATGAATGCAGTGCCGTTTCTACTGATTTCCCTTTGGTGTAGGCATGCTGGTTGGTCGACATTAGTCTCCCTATATCATTTCTAATGTGTAGGTCCAGCAGCTTTTCCAGTGTTTTTAGTAAAAATTAGGTTTATCGGTCTGTAATCCTTGGGGCTCATGTGGCTGCACTTTCCTGCTTTGGGCAGGAAGACAATCCGTGAGGTCCTCTATTGGATAGGGATATAGCCCGTGCTTAGACAAGATGTGTATATTGCGGAGAGTCATGGGGTGATCTCATCTTTGGAAACCTGTAGCATGGCTGGAAATATTCCGTCTAGTTCTGGTGATTTTATACCAGCAAAGGATTCTATTGCCCACTACGGTCAGGTCACCGCCCTCCTCCTCCTCCGAACCTTCCAGCGTCAGATCCTGGGCGGCATCGACGATGGACTCCAGACGTAGGTTCTTCTCTATCTCGCCCGCCTGCAGGATATGCGCATTTTCGAATATCCCTATTCTATCAAAAACAATTACGCAATACTGGAAAAGTATTTTTAGAGATCATGGATCTGGTCACACTTAAGTTCCCTTTTTTCTTTTCCTTTTGACTTTTGACTGTGGCGTTCGCCTGCGACGAAAAGAGCTATAAATTAAAAAGACAAATTATTAACTGGAATATAAAACACAAGTGTTCTGTTTTAGTGTCTGCTGGGATTTGCTGAGTCTTGATTTGTTTAGTCAATCTCCAATAGGTTATGGGCCCAGATCTACGCATAGGAAACAGATAAGTAATCTTGTGAAATAGTGACTGAAAAAAAAGGTGCAGTGCTGCCACGTGACGCGTCCCTCGCATACATTGAAACAATTTGTGTGGATGTGCGCTTGAATTCAATGGATAAGGCAAAGCGCAATATAAAGCCGTTTGACGGCGAAAAATATTCCGTGTGGAAATTCAGAATTAGGGCTTTGTTTTCAGAATAAGATGTGATAAAAGTTATTGATCAACATTTTGTGTGGATGTCTGGAAAAGTGGATGAAAATTGGAAAAAAACAGAGAGGTGTGCAAAAAACACGTCAATAGAATACTTGAGTGATTCGTTTCTCAATTTCGCATCCAGCGACAGCTCGGCGCGCCAGATTCTCGAGAATATGGACGCCATCTACGAGCGGAAAAGTTTGGCCTAGCACTTGGCAGCTCGCAAACGGCTTCTTTCACTTAAATTGAAGAGCGAGATGCCACTATTGAGTCATTTTACTGCATTCGACGAGTTAGTGAGTGAGCTGCTAGCTGCTGGTGCAAGAATCGACGAGATGGACAAGGTTTCGCATTTGTTGCTGACTTTGCCCTCTTCGTACAATGGAGTAATAACAGCCATAGAAACGTTGTCCGAAGATAGTTTAACGCTAGCGTTCGTGAAGAATAGATTGTTAGATCATGAAATAAAACTAAGAAGTGACAGTAATGATACAAGTCGAAAAGTGATGAAGGTGTTTGATCCGAATAACAATAGCAACAACAACTCTTTCCGAAATTATAATAATTACAACAACAACAATAGCTCCGTCCGAAATAGGGTTGCCAGACCATCAAAAGTATTTAAGGGAAAACAGAAACTGAACTTTAGATGTCATCACTGTGGTAGGGAGGGACACATGAAAAAGGATTGTTTTTATTATAAAAAGATAATAAATGAAAAAAATAAAGAAAATAAGCAAGCTCAAGTCGCAACGTCGCTACGCGGTGGTTTCGCGTTCATGCTAAAAACAAATAACTTGGTGCATGATAAGTGCGGATTTATCCTTAATTCTGGAGCCACAGACCACATAATCAACGATGAATTGCTATTTGCTGATAGCGTGGAGCTGGAGTACCCGATTAAAATATCTGTGGCCAAGCAAGGATCATATATCTACGCTACTAAACGTGGCATTGTGCGACTCCACAATGGCCATGAAATAACGCTGGAGGATGTAGTCTTCTGCAAAGAGGCTTCTGGTAACCTGATATCTGAAAAAGAGGCCGAAATGTCAATCGAGTTTGACAAGAACGGAGTAACTATATCCAAAAATGGAGTTATAGTTTTCAAAAATTCTGGTATGTTAAATAATGTCCCCATTATTGAATTTTAAGCCCTTACAGTCACAAATAAAAATAAAAATACGTATAAATTATGGCATGAGAGACTTGGTCACATAAGCAGTGGCAAATTATTAGAAATAAAAAGAAAAAAATTATTTAACGACAACAGGCTTCTTAATAATTTAGAATTGTCCGATGAAATATGTGAAGCTTGTTTGAATGGTAAACAAGCCAGATTGCCATTTAATCAATATAAAGATAAAAGCTATATAAAGAGGCCTTGGTTTGTAGTTCATTCAGATGTTTGTGGCCCAATTACACCTGTAACAATAGATGACAAAAATTATTTTGTCATTTTTGTAGACCATTACTGTGTAACATATTTAATAAAGCATAAATCAGATGTATTTAATATGTTTAAAGATCTTGTAGCAAAAAGCGAAGCACATTTTAATCTCAAGATTGTGAATCTTTACATAGACAATGGAAGGGAATGTTTGTCCAATGAGATGCGTGGTTTTTGTGTCCAAAAAGGGATTTCTTACCATCTAACAGTACCACATACACCTCAATTAAATGGGGATTCAGAACGAATGATAAGAACCCTCACTGAAAAAGCTAGTGCCAGGGTTAATGGTGCAAAGTTAAGTAAATGCTTCTGGGG
The DNA here is from genome assembly GCA_014170255.2 of Drosophila triauraria. Taxonomy (NCBI): domain Eukaryota; kingdom Metazoa; phylum Arthropoda; class Insecta; order Diptera; family Drosophilidae; genus Drosophila; species Drosophila triauraria. The sequence goes on from JABJVT010000007.1 coordinate 11,744,488, forward strand.
TGAAGCTATATTAACTCCCACTTATTTAGTTATCCAAATACGAAGTAAAGCGCTAGGTTTTATTGAAAAAACGCCATACGAAATGTGGCATAACAGAAAGCCTAATTTAACACACTTAAAAGTATTTGGTTCTACTGTGTACGTTCACAATAAAACAAGGAAAAGAAAATTTGATGAAAAATCCTTCAAAACCATTCTTGTTGGTTACGAACCAAATGGTTTTAAGTTGTGGGATTCTATAAATCGAAAATTCATTGTTGCAAGAGATGTTGTTGTCGATGAAACCACAGATCCCGAAAGACAGTAAGGAACTTGATTATGAAGAAATCCTAAATGAAAGTAAGGATTGCGATGAAAATGAATTCCTGAAAGATAGTAAGGAGAGTAGACTTGAGAATTTCCCGAATGAGAGTAAGGACTGTAAAGAAAAAAATTTCTCGAATAAGAGTAAGGAATGTAAAGAAAAAAATTTCCCGAATGAGAGTAAGGAATGTAAAGAAAAAAATTTCCCGAATGAGAGTAAGGAATGTAAAGAAAAAAATTTCCCGATTGAGAGTAAGGAATGTGAAGAAACAAATTTCCCAATTCAGAGTACGGATAATGAAACAGCTCAACAGCCAAGTGAGATTGGTAGTATCGACAACAACAATGGGGATATCGAAATAATCAGTAGAAGAAGTGAAAGATTAGAGAACAAGCATTTGAAAACCTATAATGAGGAAGATATAAATTTAAATAAATATATATATAATGCTCATAGTTTTTTTTAATGATGTTCCAAATACATTTGATGAAATAAAAAGTAGAAATGATAGATCGTTTTGGGAGGAAGCTATTAAAGTAGAATTAAATGCTCATGAAATAAATAATACTTGGAAAATTGTAAAGAAACCTGAAAACAAAATATTGTGGACAGTAAGTGGGTATTTTCTCTAAAATATGATGAACTAGGAAATCCAACAAAGTACAAAGCAAGATTAGTTGCGCGAGGGTTTACACAAAAGTATTAAATCAACTATGATGAAACTTTTGCCCCAGTTGCTAGGATTTCGAGCTTTCGATTCATATTATCATTATCAGTTCAATATAATTTAAAAATACATCAAATGGATGTGGAAACAGCGTTCTTAAAAGGCAAGTTGAATGAAGAAATATACATGAAAGTTCTTCAGGGTATATCATGCGATGGAGAATGTGTATGTAAATTGAATAAAGCAATTTATGTGCTCAAACAAGCAGCTAGATGCTGGTTTGAAGTTTTTGAGCAAGTGTTAAAAGATTGTGATTTTGTTCACTCCCCTGTAGATCGCTGTATATATATACTTGACAAAGGTGGTGTTAAGGAAAACATATATAGCAACTGGAGATATGAATAGAATGAATAATTTCAAAAGTTATCTAAAGGAGAAGTTTGAAATGACTGACTTAAATGAAATACGCCATTTTATTGGGATTCGAATAGAAATGAGCGAGAATACAATAAACTTATGTCAATCTGCTTATATTAAAAGGGTTTTAAAAAAATTCAATATTCAATTCAATGATTGCAATGCAGTCAGTACGCCTTTACCAAGCAAACTTAATTATGAGTTGCTCAACTCAGATGATAATTGTAATGCACCCTGTCGTAACCTTATTGGTTGTTTGATGTACATAATGCTATGTACACGTCCCGATTTAACAACTGCTGTAAATATCTTTAGTAGATTTAGTAGCAAAAATAATTCTGAGTTGTGGCAATGTTCTTCTTAGATATTTGAAAGGGAGCATTAACATGAAACTGAATTTTAAAAAGAATACAACATTTAAAAATGTTTTAGTTGGTTATGTCGATTCTAATTGGGGTGGAAACGAAATTGATAGAAAAAGTACAACATTCTATTTATTTAAAATGTTTGACTCTAACCGTATTTGTTGGAATACTAAAGGGCAAAATTCGGTAGCAGCTTCATCAACTGAAGCTGAGTACATGGCCTTATTTGAGGCCGTAAGTGAGGGTTTATGGCTAAAATCTCTCCTCCATATAAAGCTAGAAAGACCAATTAAAATCTACGAAGACAACCAAGGTTGTATAAGTATAGCAAATAATCCCTCATGTCATAAGAGATCCAAGCATATAGATATAAAATATCATTTTGCCAGAGAGCAAGTAGAGAATAACGTTGTTTGCTTTGAGTATGTTCCTTCAGATAATCAACTGGCTGACATCTTTACGAAACCTTTACCTGCTGTGAGATTTCTGGAACTGCGAAATCATATTGGACTCGTTCTCGCTGATGATAACTGATTTTACGAAACCTTTACCTGATGTGAGATTTCTGGAACTGCGAAATCAAATTGGACTCAATCTCGCTGATGATAACTGATTTTTAAAATATTTTTTTTTGATTTATCGGCAACTTAATGCAAAAGAAATGAAAAATGTGACTTAAGTTAAGTTATTATAAGTGATCTGATCTGGTTTTTCTGGGTTTTCTTAGATCCTTGCAGCGAATGCTGGATCACATTGTATACCCCAGAAGCACACTAGCCACATTAGAATACGTTAATGAAAACAATTTGTTAAGTTCACGTAAATGTAATTTTTGAGAGGGCGTGTCGAATATCCCTATTCTGTTATCAAAAATAACATTACGCAATACTGGAAAAGTATTTTTAGAGATCATGGATCTGGTCACACTTAAGTTCCCTTTTTCCTTTTCCTTTTGACTTTTGACTATGGCGTGCGTGTGCGCCAAAAAGAGCTATAAATTAAAAAGACAAATTATGAACTGGAATATAAAACACAAGTGTTCTGTTTTAGCGTCTGCTGGAAGTTGCTGAGTCCTGATTTGTTTAGTCAATCTCCAATACGCATTTTTATCCTCGGGGTGGCGCTTTTTGAGCCGTAGGTAAACGCTACCCATGCCCCACGCCATCTTCCCGAATCGTGGATATAGGATATCCACCGCCTCTTTGTTGATCTGAAGCACCACACATAAGCCCGAATCGTTGGGTAGTGGGCTCGCAATGTGGAGGATCCTCCAGTCAGCGGTTGGGATATCGAGGTTTTGTCTCTGTAGTAGCTTCAGCGCACGGTCCCCTTCGATTGCGATGGGAAAGAGTACCTTCGCCTACGGTGTGGATGAAATTAACTCACTGTCCACCACCTCTAGCTTGGCCCCCTCCCACAAAGTCAGCCACTTCCGAGTCGGATCGTCCATACACTTCAGGATTTTTACTCCATTCAGCCACCCGATATCGAATGTGGGCATGGGAGCCGTGGGGTTCCTCCATCCGTGTAAACAGCGATTCCACGAGTCGCGCATGCACTTTCATCTACCGCGCCTCGGTCATCTTGCCATTTTCGTCGCTCCGGTCAATGAGTGCCACGATATAATGTCGTTTGGTCACCTCACTGACCTTCGTCTTCTTCTTGGTAGGCTTCGCTTGGGTGGGTGGAGGGCCTGCCTCCTTGGGCCCGCATTGCCGCTTGCTCACCGGAGCGTCCTTAGCGGCGCTCTCGGCTGAGCGTTGCCTTTTGTTGGCAAGCATCTCCTCCAGTGCAACCGGCTTCCTCAATCCTTTGATTCGCCTTCATCCCCTCGATTGAGCGTTTCGGCCCGCCCCTGCGCGGGGAGCTGGTTCCCGTCTTTGGCGAGCGGAGAAGTTTCTCCTCCTCTTCGGGCGTAAGCTGCACGCTTCCCAGGTCCATGTACGACTTGAAGAAGGCACCTGTGCGGCTTAGCTAGCCCAGCGGTGTTATTGTAGTGGTGGCAGTAGCATTGCAACTGGTATGACCTGCTTCCGCCATATCAGAGGTGTGACCGCTGGCGGCAGCCGGTGAATACAACGGTGTTAAATCAAATTCTGGACTTAACGACTATTCGCTTAAAATAACATTTCCAGTTTTAGCTCTGGATTGTTTTATTCTAATAATTTTGCTTTCATTTATTTTTATATCGCCTTTTAATTATTGACAATATTGTGTGATTGTAGTTTGAGTTAGATTCCATGTATGTATAATAATTGGTTCGAATCATTTCTTTTAAGGGAGTTGGTATAAAATTGAAAATTGGATTCTTCCGCTTAATTATATGCATTCATTATTTACTTTTTTATTGTCTTGATTATAAATTGTATTATCATCTTCAAAATATGATTGTTGATCTGAATAGTCTAACTGATACGCATTATGGTCGGGATAGGGAATTATTTTAATGGTGCTGATGATTTTGTGGTTAATAGGGATATGTGAAATAAGTAGTAATTCGTTATTTTTGTGGTCCATCCAAGTTGATGTTTTGATTAAAAGTATATTTTGGTTGTTAATGCTTTCTAGTTGGTCGTAATTGAGGAACTTTGGGTTAAAAATCCAAGACGTGAAAGCTGCACGCCCATTTCTATGTCTTCATTGTACTCAATAAATAGCATGAGTTCATAGACAAGTGTGACAATACTATTGCGGTTATTTTCGTAGTTAGTAAGCTTCTGTTGTCCTTCATTGACTTATTTTCGTAGTTAGTAAGCTTCTGTTGTCCTTCATTGACAAACCGTCTTTCGGTAGTTTTTTTTACAGATACTTCATTCTGGGTGAGTCTGTGATTTTGTTACCAAAAGATTTTTTGATGAGATTGATTTCCGATAAATTAATTCTTAGATAGTAATGTTCATACACTACCGGTATTTGAATTGGAATGCTTGAGAAGAATAAATAGCCAAGGTCGGATGTGGGTTGGTTATTTGAATTTCTTGACTGTCGCCTGTGGTGGATAATAGAAACAACATCATTGTACACAAGGTTGCTGTGGAAATTTAACGGCACAAGTTATCTTTGGTTTCTTAAATTGTGTTTTGTTTTGGGTTTCCTATTTCAATAATTAATTAGGTCTTCGTCTATTTTTTCAAACTTTTATTTGCTTTAAATTGATTTTCTAATTTGAATTTGATTTTCTTTTTTGAATTTGACTTTTTCTGTATCTAGTATCAATGTTAAATTCCTGTCGATATTAATTTATTTTGTACATTTTCCATAATTTAATTTCTTCAGTGTCTAATATTGAGCACGTGTTTGTCCAGTGGAGTCATGATTAATTTTATGGTTGTATGTGTATAGGATTGTTTCTAATTTTACTTGCTTAATTTTACTACTTCATCGGATGAATTGATTGTACGGATTTTTTTGTGTGATTTTAAAAGGCAATTTGGTGTTTCTGTGTTCAGTTTGAGCAAAATTGCATAAGTTGCATTCATTTATTATATTCTGAATTAATAGTTGAATAAGTTGGTCATCTTCTGTATACTTAGATGTAAACGTTTTTCAACATCATTGTACACAAGGTTGCTGTGGAAATTTAACGGCATTAGTTAACTTTGGTTTCTTAAATTGTGTTTTGTTTTGGGTTTCCCTATTTCAATAATTAATTAGGTCTTCGTCTATTTTTTCAAACTTTTTATTTGCTTTAAATTGATTTTCTAATTTGAATTTGATTTTCTTTTTTGAATTGGACTTTTTCTGTATCTAGTATCAATGTTAAATTCCTGTCGATATTAATTTATTTTGTACATTTTCCATAATTTAATTTCTTCAGTGTCTAATATTGAGCACGTGTTTGTCCAGTGTAGTCATGATTAATTTTATGGTTTGTATGTGTATAGGATTGTTTCTAATTTTACTTGCTTAATTTTACTACTTCATCGGATGAATTGATTGTACGGATTTTTTGTGTGATTTTAAAAGGCAATTTGGTGTTTCTGTGTTCAGTTTGAGCAAAATTGCATAAGTTGCATTCATTTATTATATTCTGAATTAATAGTTGAATAAGTTGGTCATCTTCTGTATACTTAGATGTAAACGTTTTTCATGTGATTGAAGTATAGTTTTTTTGAATTCGGCGCATGAACAAACAATCTTAAATAAGTAGAGGATGCGAATTACTTAAGTGTTGGGGGTATGCTCTTTGAATAATTTTAAAATCCGCATCGCTCTCAATATAAATGGTAATGTTAAATGTCATTACATTATATTGAATTGTGGTAATAAAGTTACCGAATATTGTTGAATGCTGTGCTTTTTTTTTATCGAATTTAATGAAAATGATTTGTTTTTTAAAATAGTTTATTCGTTTTTTGTTAAATGAATGAGGTTGCTATTTACTTCGTCTGCACTATGTTGTGTAACTGCAATATAATGATATTCTTCAATTTTAATTGTTGGTAGTATATCGGCAACTGAATTTTCCTTCCCTCTAATATAGAATTTTATATTGGTATTCGTTTAATTTGGCTCTCCATCTTTGTAACTTGGCATTCGGTTTTTTAAGGTATGCAGCCATCTAAGAGGTTGATGGTCACTAGCAATGAGAAAATGTCGTCCTAGTAAATAATGTTTTAGGGGCCCAAACTAGGGCGAGTAATTTCTTTTCTATAGCACTGTAATTTAATCCGTGTTCATTAAGTGTTCAACTTATTAAGGATAAGGATGACCATTTTGAGAAAGCACGGCCCCAAGGGTTAAATTGCTGGCATCTGTAGTAAAAGTAAATATTTTTCGAATCTTTGCTTCTTTTTATTTTTAAGCATTTGGTAAATGGTTTTGCTGTTTCTGCATAGTTTGGGATAAATTTAGGATAATAACCGGTTAATCCAAGGAAAACGCTGATCTCTTTTACTTTTGTTTAAATTGGATATGAAACTATGGTTTTAACTTTAAGGGGGCTTCCACGCATTCAAGTTGGTATTGATGGATTTTCAGTTCCAGTTCCTAACTCTGTCTTTGACTATCTGGTACTGCTAGTTTGGGGTCTTTATACCAAGTGGTCAAGAGCTTATCCTCTTCGAAAAGGTGGGAAATCGGTTTTTTTTTTTTTCAAGGGTGGCGTGACTTCTTTAGTCTTATGCCCTGTCAATCTGTTATTTTGTTTTATTCGAATTGGAATGTTTGCAATGGATACATAAAAAGGTGAAAAGTGCTTGTCGACAGGGCATAAGACTTAAGGAGTCACGCTGCTCTCCAGTGTTGGTAAACTGCCACTCTCCGAAAACTTTATATATATAATAGAAGGGTCGTTCGCTATTATCCGCCCCTTGTGACGCCCCTTTGATGCCCACATTAGTAGCGTCAGCAATCAAGCCACTTTCAGCATACATCTAATGAAGTGAGAGATATCAGTCTGGACGTTATATATGCAGCTCTGACGCAGTATGGAGGATTTTATCGTTCGAAGTGGTCGGCCGGGCAGAGTGAAAGATTTCCAGCTTAATTTACGTGGAACCAAGTTTCTAAAGCCTTTCAAATGAAAAAAACAGAGTTGATGGTTTCCCTGGAGTAAAAAAACGGATGCTCTTGGCAGGGTCTACGTTATTCATGAATATATCGCTGTTCCAGCTTCCACCTTCATACAAAGTTTTCTCAGTGAAAATCTATTCCATTAATCCCACATTTTTGGCAATCGGTCAGTGATTCCGTCATCTGTATCAATCGAAAACAATTGATCGTTTAAATCAAAGATAGTGACTTTAATCTTGCAAAACAATCATTCTGTTTAAATAAATCTTGTATTATGCTTGCTGCCCTGTTTTTCTTGTGCATTGTGCACCGTGTTGTTGTTGTTGCTTCTGAGCATTGCGTTTACCGTTTTCCATCGTACCGTGTGGTTGTTGTTGCTGCTGAGCAGATACATGCTCTTGGAGCTTGGACAAAAGCTTTTAGTCGCGCTCTTTGCCTTCTGTTTTGTTCGGTTCATCACCGCGAAATATTTATAATAATTTTTCAACTAATTTACCAATATCTTGCGTTTGTGCTGCCGTTTACTGTTTGTTTTCGGCTCTGCGACAATGTCGCACACCGTGTATGCGCCGAGTTGGGGCATACTGGTGGGCGAATTGCGGATCGTGTTCGTTCTTAAGTCGGTTTAGATTGGACGTGACCGAGCTGCATCCATCTCACTCACCTGGAGTTTCAGTCTCTTGCGGCCGGTTGCAAGGACTTACTAAGCCGTTTCCAGACAACGAAATCTCACATTAAAACGTTGAAACCGGTAAGTGACTCACCAAACATAAAAAAGTGTATAAGAACTAAAAACTATTTACAAGTTACAGACCCTGCAACCCCCTTTTGCTGTTCAGCCCGGGAAATGGAACCATCAACAACGTTTTGGCCGTAGCTGACGGCTCTGACGACGAAGACGATGTATCTGGACCCGTGCAAAACGCTGGCCCAAGCTCGAGACTAACTGACTCCAGCACTTTTCCTAGTCAACGTTGCAAGCCGCTGCATTTAAAGATGCTTCGCTTGCATCCACCCGATCGGCTGAAACTTCAGATTGTACAGATGTACCTAATTCTGTTCACGCCAACTCCGTGTTACCTTCGAAAGTCACGATTTCGGCACCATCATCTAGACCGTTGAATTCAAATTCAGCAATCTCTGGAATGGCACCAAAAAGACCGACACCTTTAGCTGGTGTTGCCCGCAAAAAGTTCATTTTTGTCTCCAGACACAACCCAGACCTCTGAAAACGACGTTATGACCCATTTGAGTAGCAAACTAAATGTTTCTGACACCGAATTTTCTGTCTCCCAGTTCAAATTTCATTTATTTCTATAGCAAATATTTGCTTGTATTATAAATACCTCCGCCCAAATCTGGACTAATTTTAATGGATGTGCTCTGACTCACATCAGGTGGGTGGGGGCAAGGTCAAATGCGTTATAATATTATTTAAATTAATTACATTTCGACATATAAGAAAAATACTAATTATTGTACGACGAACATAAATCGCGAAAATAGCTTCGGAGACCAAATCGGACTTAACGGCAATAAGAACACCGCCGCCAATACGCGTTGCACGATCAAATCTATAGATGACATAGTTGCCTTCAAATATTTCGCAGTTAGAGACAGAGGAATTAAGCCCAGTTTCAGTAAAGGCAATCACTTAAAACTTGGAGACAGGAAAGGCCAGTTGAACGTAGTGGCAGACGCGCTGCCCAAGCAACCATTGCCAAGCAAGCACAAAGTGTTCAATAAGGCCCTACACCCGAACGCTAAAAACACGACGAGACTACCTTGTATAACTATATCATGACTTGCAATGCAGCTATTTTAATAAAAAAAAAATAAAAGAATTTTATTTCAGCGACTATGGAATAGGAATGGTTAAGTCAAATTTATGACTGCTAAGGGAATATGACTAAGGGAATATGAACTTCGGTTTTTCGAAATTAGTTTCCTTTTTTGGTTTGTGTATTTAGAATTATGATTACTCCCACTTAAAATAAAAGTTTGCTCAATCATTTATCTTTGTTCCTTTATTTTCAGTTATTGATAACTTGGCGAGCGCCCCCACGAGAATCATGGAATGGAGAGCTTTTGGGATACACAATTACATATAGAAAAAAGAGTCAATCGGATGATGTTAAGAACGAGACTAAGGTCAGCACTTTACAAACAGATGCTCTAAATGATTTTCGGTTGAGTGGGTTACAAAAATATATGCAATATGCAATCACCATATCAGCTTATAATTCAAGAGGAGATGGGCCATTTAGTGCCGAAGCTTTAGGACATACATTAGAAGATTCTCCTTCTGCAAGCCCTCAATCAGTCTCATGTCTTACCCTTTCAGCAAAAAATATTCAAATATCTTGGCAGGCTCCGCCAAAAAACTTCTGCCACGGAATAATTCAAGGTTATAAGCTACTGTATGAGCCAACATATTCAGAAAATGATTACAATATACCAGAAACAAAAATAACGTCGTCACTGAGCACAGTGCTCCATGGCTTAAAACCCTTCACCAATTATAGTGTTCAGGTTTTAGCTTTCACTCGCGCTGGCGAAGGAACACTGAGTGATTCCGTAATGTGCACAACTGAGGAGACTGTCCCAGACGCACCGGAACGTGTTAAATTTATTGTCAGCTCAGAAACTTCAGTAATTATCAGCTGGCTACCTCCACGACATCCAAACGGAGATATAACGAAATTTAATGTGTATATTAGAGTACTTGAAAAAGGCCAAGAGCTTAAGATACTTAAAGAAGTACTTCAATCACAATACCGACATTTCGAAGCAAAAGATTTAAATTTAAAAAAAACATATGAGGCCTGGGTGACAGCATCGACAAGAGTAGGTCAGGGGCCCAGTACGCCAGTTATTAAACTGATACCCAATCAATTAATACCAGCTGCGATAATTTCGTTTAGCCAGACCTTAAGTGTCAGTTATACAGTTGACATTAAATTGGCATGTATATTTGTTGGGTATCCAAAAGCAACAGTGGAGTGGAAGGTCTTAAACACCCGGTTAAAAAATTACATGCCGATGGAAGTTAACACCGATAATACATTAATTTTACGTAATATTCAACGATGGAATGAAGGAAATTACTCCTGTATGGTTAGAAACCCATTGGGCTCTGACCATATTACTTATCAGATATTTGTTCAAGGTGAAAAATAAAATGTAGGATCTGTATGACTTAACTATACAAACAATTTTATTTCTAGAGCCTCCTTCAGCTCCACTTCTATCGGTTAACTCAATTAAAAAAAATACAATATCTCTACAATGGAAAGTTGATGACAATGGCGGCGCTTCATTAAGAGGATTCACTTTAAAGTTTAAAAGGCAGTCAGCAGAGTGGGTTGAACTACAACTAGATCGTCGCCTGAATACCTACGTGCTGGAAAATCTTCAATGTGGAACAAAATACCAATTTACAATTATCACATTTAATATTATTGGCACGAGTCTCCCTAGTGACATTAAAGAGATAATGACAAAAGGTAATAATTCTAATGAAATTAAATTGAAATCAAACGAATCAAGCAATAAAGCTAACTTCGGGAAGCTATAGTTTTTATACCCCTACAAGTTGATCTAACTCTTAGTATGACTCATATATAAAATAGTCGATCAATAACGAAATTATTCAGATTTTCCTTTTCAAAATCGCTTGATCTATTGCAGCTATATATAGTTGTCCCATTTTTTGAATCTAGAATTTAAATTTGAGTTCTAGAATCATAAAAAAATAACGATATCTCAGTTTAGACACAAATCTGTTTAAAAACAAAAACGTTTTAATTCTGTTTTTATTATTTTTTTTTTATTCTATAGGTTGCTTATGTTACAGCAAATACTGTACTATACAAAGATATTACATGTTTAACAAACACTTATTCGATTTCGTTTCAAGCTATATGGGGCGGGCGAGCGGGTTACACATCAATTTCTAAAAATTGAAACAGGACGAACTACTTCGTTTGATACTCGTCTTCGGATTTTCGTTCGTCGATTTCTCGAATCCTGAAATGTTCAACAACAGAACATTTCTATTGCTTTGAGCACTGTATAACCTTTATAACAATAGAAGGGTATACCAAGTATGTAAGGCACTATTATTTGAATTGAATATACATATATCATAATTATTATATTATAATTTAATAAGCATTTAATGAAAGAATGCATAGATATCATATTATTAATCTTCCTGATGAAAATAATTGTGCGATTCTATATGTCGCTGCGAGATTAAAGGTACACCAGTATGCTGTTGCTATGTGAGCTTTCCTTAAAAGTGAAAGAGAAGGAGAAATGTCACAGTTCCCGTTAGGTTTGCAATGTAAGTATGTAGTTTGCTATGTGAGGCAAAGTCAAGAATGCAAGTCACCTCTTTTAACGGCCCATTCTTCCTCTAATGTGAAATAGTTTAAGCATTTCATTCCTACGAGTGAACAAAACCACACGCATGCCCAGCGTTCTTACGAATCCAGCTTCTTTGCACTTATTTCTACGTGGGATATATTTCTACAGTCGCTGCAGTCGCCACCCCCCTTCAAACACTTGCAGCTGGGGCACACATAGACTCTTACAATTTGTTCAAGTGTGGGATATTAAGCGAAACAAGCGCTTGTTAATCAAAAAAAGTTGCAATTATAAATTGTATATACCCTTGCAGGATATTATTATTTTAGTCAGAAGTTTGCAACGCAGTGAAGAAAATTCTGACCCTATAAAATATATATATTTTTGATAAGCATTACCAGACGCGTCGACTTAGCCATGTCCGTCTGTCCGTCTGCCTCACCCTCTGCCTGTCCATTGATACGCAAATTAGTCTCTAAGCTTTTGAGCTCTCTGAATGAAACATTGCAGATAGTCTTCCTTCTATTGCATTAGTACAAAGAAAGCTAACTTCGGGCTGCCGAAGCTTATATACCCTTGCATAAATAAAATAAAAATAAGTAATCTTATATATCGTTTTAATCCGAAATCTTTAAAAACTTCGAAAATCGGCTAAAATAGATCGATTGTTACCAAGGCAGATATAAGACAAAGTGGCCCGACTTGGATGAAATATTTATTGTATGGCTATATTCTAAAAGGCCATTTACTAAGTTTAAGTCCGATATAGCATATATAGAGATATAGCAGTCCGATTTGAATTTAAAATGTATAGCTATAACTAGCGGACACGGCGACCTCTGTCTCTTCCAAATTCAACACCTTTATACACGTATATTTTTTCTAGAAAACAATTTTTAAGTTCAATAAAAATAACTATTTACTATAAGTGTGCAGGGATGTACTTATAATCGCAGGCGTTGCAAATAATTAAAGTATACTTAATCTAGGTTTTTAATCTTTATTAACTTAAAGTATATCTTTTAAATTACAATTCTTTATTAATTATGACAGTTGGAAAACCAGAAAGATTAATCTCACAGCGCAATGGAGTGTACAATATTCTTGGTTAGTCCGTCTTTAGCCAGCACAAGTAAACTGGATGGCTTTCCCACGCGAGAACATGCCACATATAGTTGTCCATGGGAAAAGCATGGTGTTTCCAAATCTAAGTCACATGCAGATAATGTTTGGCCTTGTGACTTATTGATCGTCATAGAGAATGCCAATCTTATTGGAAATTCAGTGCATTTGAATTCAATTGGCACATCTGTAGGAATCATAGGGATTCGTGGCAGCAACACATTCTCGCCTCGAAACTTCCCATTAAAAATGATGGCCTCAATGACATTTTTCATTAATTTCTTAATTACCAATCGTGTACCATTACACAGTACCATTACAAGCTACGAAGTAAAACTATCGGAGCTCCAGCCTTCAATTGTAAGCTGTGTGGTGGCATGCCTGGCAAATCCATTGAATTTAAAAATTCAATTGGATAATTTACAGTTTCGTTGGTATCACAAACTGCATCGATAGATTTGTATGATATCAAGTCCCCAGACAACAACTGTTGTTTATTTTTAAATTTAATTCATTGACGTCCACACTTTTTGCTGACAAAATCGCTGTTTCTGCCAAATAATTAGGATTTTGATATTGTGTGTGTACATCGGGAAATATGCGATCGATGAGAGTATTTTGCGAGTCGATGATTGTGCAGAAGTCCGTTTGTAATTTTATACATCTAGTATTTTTATGTACAGCAACTTTCCCATTGCCAATATCTAACAGTTGTTTAGATAAAGTTTCGGCGGATGGATCCCGAAGCATTTGAACGCGCGCGTTTATCTTCAGTTGTACTTTATTATTTGTGCAACATTACGACACAGTCGCGATGATTTTAAGAAAGCATTGATTTCACCAGCGTACATTGAACGTGGAGGAGTAACAAAGTGCCGCCAAATAGTTTATCATTGTTTTTTATATCTATCAATGTCCTATCCAATGCCTCAAGCGAATGTTTGTGTGCCATAGTGCATTCATCCCAAATAATAATTTTACTTTGTTTCAGCACTATGCCCGTAGACGATTGTTTTTTTATATTGCACACTGCATCTGGATTATTTTGAATGTTCAATGGCAGCATAAGTGCTTGTAACGCTCCAGTAATACCCTTCAGTTTTCAGTATGATACTTACTAGGCTTGTTTGTGTTATTTACCTGATTGGTAGTTACCCTGATTTCTTCCCCTATTCCTATTATTTCTATTGTTGTTAGGGTTATGTGAACACTCCTCGTCTGGATTTGCTTCATAAAATTATACTTCCATAGCAGGTTGTTTCAATTTAGGAATATTGGTTATATCTTTTCGGGCTCACGACATGTACATACGATCGGGAAGTTTTCGATAAATTGTGACAAGGACTGTTTTATCTAACAGTGTAGTTAATCTTATCTGATTATTATTATTATTATTGTGGGATTCGAATCTGGCGGTCAATCTGTCAATCGGCGCACTTGCAGCGGACTAGGCTATATTGCAAATGGATCATCGCAGAAAAACTAAAGAAATAAGAAGAACTAAAGAAATTACATAAGCCAAAAAGTTGTAATCATTAATGTAAGCACTTTTACGTTTAAACTAAACAAATAAAATATTATATGAAAACCTAATTCCTTCAATTTGGGGGCTTGTCCGGGAATAAACCCAAACGAAAAGTGCAAGACATTAAAGTGATACCCGCGTAGAAACAAAATTTGACTTAAATCTTTGTATTCGATCACTAATACTTCATCATTCGGAAAATTTTCGATCTGAAATTTCGTCTTGAGTCGGGATGAAATTCAACTTGACGCTCAATAAATTTTGCAACCGACAGAGTGAGACAGATGGATGAAAGATTCGGGTCTGTATATCTGTGGACCAAGAGAAGCACACCAAGAGAAGGACACCAAGAGAAGCACACCAAGAGGTGCACCAAAAGCCGAAGAAAGGAGACAGAAAAGGTCATGTGTTGACAGCACCAAATCAGCAGCATTGAGCGGTACGTGGCTGGAGAGGGAAGCTTTTTGGGTTATCTGCAGAGGCGAGACGATCTAATTGGAGGGCGTTGAGAAGCAGTAGTGACCAACAAGCAGACAGAAGCAGTTGAAGAGCAGTGCATCGAAAAAGGTGCATTTAGAAGCAGTATTTGGTTGGGAAGCTTTAATGTATGTATGTATGAATCTAAACAGTAACAGAAAGGAAAGAGAAAAAGAGATTATTTAAAATTCATTATATTCTTTATCACACGTAACCATTACACAGCCACACATTTAATTTGTTATTTTTAAGTTCAAAGCATTTATCCAAAAGTAATTTTTAAGATCATAACTCAAAATTTAACTCGAACAAATTATGTTATTAAGAGTGGCAGAGCTGGTCTCCAAGCTAAGTGAGTTAGGATTATCAACCGCTGGTAGAAAACGCGACTTACAAGATAGACTCCTTGCTCACTTCGGCTTTAATGACGAAGAGGATGAAAACGATACCGATGACGCCGAGTCCATAGTCACCGCTGCCGATCGGTACCAGTACCAGTACCACAAAGCAGTTCATTGTTCACCCTTAAAGACGTAGGAGGCAGTGTGTCGAATTTCTCAGGAACAACCAATCCAAATATTGAACAGTGGCTTCAGGAGTTAGAGGAATGTGCACTTACAGTTCAGTGGAGTCGCCTCCAACTATTTATATATTCGAAACAGTTGTTGAGTGGTGCAGCAAAATCCTTTATACGCAGTCAGGTAAATATCAGAGACAGGAGTGCCCTTAAAGCAGCATTACATGATATATTTGCGGTTAAAATATCGTCACGGAAGGTACATCGCAGATTAGGTCAGCGTATGCAAAGGAAAGGGGAGACACTTCAGGAATATTTGTATGCATTGATGGAAATTGCCAAGCCGGTCAAGTAAGATGAAGAAAGTTTGGTGGAATATTTTGAGAAAGGGGTTCCGGATGCAAAAGCAAACAAAATCATGCTATACCAGGCCAAAACTATTAGGGAATTAAAGGTACAAATAGAGGTATACCAAAAGGTTCGCAACAGCACTAAGACACCACAAAAGTATGAACAGCGTGCAGGTGAGACAGGTGGGCTTAAAAACTCGGAATCAAAGCCGGATTTCCCTCCCACATGAAGAAAGATTGCAAGAAAAGGGATTTTAACTGCTATCGTTGTGGACAGCCAGGTTATCGAGCTGCACAATGCACAGTCGAAGTCGAGGTCAAGCAGGAGCGAAGCGCTAATGCTATTCAGTTGAAAAGCGCAATTTCGAAGCCGAAAAGTGAGTTCACAGCCTCCGGTCTGGAACTCAAAGTCATCGAACATCCAGTAGTTCAGTGTAAAGGGCTTGTGGACACTGGCGCAGATCTTTATCTCATGCGTATACACATTTTTCTCAAAATAAGAAGCATGAATCCTACTGGAAGCGGAAAATGTGCTTAGAAAAGACGCAGTTAGTCAAAATGAATCCCAGAAGATGCTGGATAGCTCTTGTACTCAATTTCTAGCGGAGCTTAAAGGCATGTGCTCAGAACAAGTGACAGTCTCTGATCTAGTAGACTTGTCACACCCTAATCAATCAAATAAAACAAAAGTTCAGGACTTGATAGACGAGTACAAGCCCGAACGCAATGCAAATGCGCTGGTGAGCATGAAAATTATCTTAAAGGATGAAATGCCAGTCTTTCAGCATCCACGTCGTTTACCCGTATGTGACCTTAAAATAGTTGACGATCAAGTGAGGGAGTGGCTCGCAGAGAAAATTATTCAGCCGAGTATTTCTGAGTACGCGTCGCCAGTAGTTTTTGTAGCTAAGAAAAATGGTAAGAAACGATTGTGCTGTGACTACAGAAAACTCAGTGAAAAGATCATTAGAGACAATTTTCCGATGGCTCACATGGAGACCGTACTAGACAAGCTACAGGGTTCAACAATTTTCACGACATTGGATCTAACAAATGGGTTTTTCCATGTTTCAATCGAGCCAGGGTCTTGTAAATATACGTCGTTCGTGACTTAAAGTGGGCAATATGAATTTCTATATGTTCCATTCGGAATATCGAATTCACCCGCCGTATTTACTCGATTTATAATGGCAGTGTTCAGAGAGCTAGTAGCTAGCGATACGGCTATTATTTACATGGACGATGTCATAATACCGAGCCAGAATGTTGAGGAAGGATTTGCCAAGCTGAGGAAAGTCTTAAAAGTGTCTTCTAAGAACGGTTTGCGTATCAATTGGAGCAAATGCCAGATATTGCATTAGAGAGTAATCTTTTTAGGATATATCATTGAGAACGGAACAATAACGTCAGGAGCTGAGAAGATTGAAGCAGTAAAAGACTTTCCCGTTCCACGCGACAAAAAAGGCATTCAACGTTTCCTAGGGCTAACATCCTATTGTAGAAAATTTATTAATGGATACGCATCCATAGCCAGGCCTTTGTCGGATTTACTAAGCGGTGATTCAAAGTTCGAGTTTGGGGAGAAACAACAAGCAGCGTTAGAAAATTTAAAGTTAGCGCTCGTAAGCGAACCTGTTTTAAAGCTATATTACCCCAATTTACCAACTGAAATTCATACAGATGCAGCCAAGTACGGATTTGGGGCCGTTCTATTGCAAACGGATGTCGAGGACAACTTATATCACCCAGTTCAATCATGAGTCGTAAAACAACACCGTTTGAAGAAAAATACGACTCGTACGAGCTTGAGTTATTACCGATAATTGGAGCTCTAGTGAAATGGCGTGTGTACGTACTAGGCATTAGTTTTACCATCGTTACTGACTGCAATGCCTTCAAAATGACAATGAACAAAAAAGAAGTGATTTATGATTTATTTGTGATTTATTGATTTATTGACTTACATCCTAGCACAACAAGATTAACTTATCTTTGGAGTACTAGTCACATCGATTTTATACATTGAAATTTTTATAAATAACAAATTGATTTTAAATATAATATTAAATTAACATAAAAGTTTTGTGACATATTATGAGTGTAGTTTTATTTTATATTTTAGTTATCTATGTATTATAATTATTTATATTTATATTTTTATTTTATTTATTTATTTTATTATTATTATTGTTAGTATTATTATTATTATTATTATTATTATTATTATATACAATTTTTTATTATTTTATTTTTTGATTTTATTTTATTTATTTTTTATTATAATAATTTCCCAATTGCTTCTGTTTTTATTATTTTAGGTGTTGAAAAGGAGTTTTTAAATTGCGTTGCGTTTTGATCTGCTTGATGTGGTTTGGAAGTCGATTTCAAAGACGGACAGCGTGTATATAAAAGTGTCTTTCAGAACTTGCGAGTTTAAATCTTAAGCAAACTATATCACTTCTTCTTATAGAAGTGGCGAAACGTAATTTTTCGAACAGGTATGATGGCTCTTTAGTAAATATTAATTTGTGTAGCAAAAGTAAAGCCCTTGCGTTTGTCCAGTCATTAAAATTGAGATTAAATATTTTATACGAAAAAGGAGATACATGATCAGTTCTTTTAAGGTTAAATATATACCTTGCCACACTATTAAAAGCTACTTTTAATTTCTGCTTGCTTATTGCATCACAGTTTCCAATAACCTCTACTCCATAAAATAAGGTAGGCGTTAGATAGGTTTTAGCAATAAACATTTTTAGTTCAGGAGTTAAAAAGTGTTTTGAATTCTGTAGTTGCCTAAGTAAGCCATATGTTTTTCCAACCGCTTTAGCAATATGATCACTCCAGCTCAAAACGGAGTTAAATGTAAAGCCTAGGTTATTGGCAGTGCTTACATATTCAATGGAGGAGTTGCCTATTCGAAGTTTTGGAAGGTCTGCCGTATTTAACGATTTTTTATATATGATTAGACATTTTGACTTCGTGGGATTTATAAGCAACCCATTTTTCTTCGCCCACTCATTTACGGCGTCCAGATCATTATTACATATACTAATACAATTATCAATACTACGCAAAGGACGACTTACATACATTTGAACATCATCAGCATATAGGTGGACATCACATACAGAGATACTTTTGGACAAATCATTTACATAAATTGACAACAACAGAGGACTAAGAACTGACCCCTGTGGAACTCCACGTTTGACATACAATAAGGACGACGATTTAGACGTGGTTACTACAGATTGAGATCTATTACATAAATAGGAGGTCAGAAGGTTCACAGCCGATGACGAAAAACAATACATATTTCTTAACTTTGAACATAAAATCTCGTGGTTAACCGTGTCAAAAGCTTTGCTATAGTCAAGTAGAGTTAAAAAAGTCACATAATTGCAATCTTGCTGCTGTCTAATATCTTCACTAATTTTAAGGATTGCTGCTGTTGTACAGCTCCTATTTTTCCTGAGTCCCGACTGCTTATTACAAAGTAATTAGTTCAACAGCATAAACTTGTTTATTTGTTTGGCCATTATATTTTCAAAAATTTTAGATAGATATGGCAATATTGAAATCGGCCGGTACTCCTTGTCCGTTTTCGGAATAGGCAAAATTTTTGCTCTCTTCCACAGATTTGAGAATTTAGACATAGTGAATATGCTGTTGAAAATATATGTCATGTACCGTATAATTTTAGGGAGAATTATCTTAACGAATTTTGGATTTATGTCATCTAGACCTGTAGCATTAGATTTAATGTCAAGTATTGATTCTAAGACGTCACAATGGTCAACATAAATAAAGCTAAATCTACTATCACAGCTGGTACAGAGTTCAGGTACGCGTTATCAGGGACATCAGGCACTTTTGTTTGCACAAAAGCAGCATTGAGGGCTTCAACATTAAGATCATCTAGGATGACTACTCTCTGCTTCCCAATTCCCAACTGCCTCAATTTACTCCATGTTTGACTAGAGTCTATTGCACTTTGAAAGTGATGGGCATAATATTCACGTTTCGCTCCTCGTATAAGAAAATTAACGTCTGTTCTGTATTTCTTAAATATACTATAAAGCTGAGATGTTCGAAAACGTTTCCACTTTTCATACGACTTGGGTTGGCTGCGATGAGTTCACTAGGCTAAGTCCAAGAAACTCCATATTGTCAGAGAGGTGTTTCTCCCTCAATATATTGCTATTAAAGTCTCCAGCCAATACAATATCGGTAAACGCAATAGAGAGATCAGTGAGCTTGTTTAGAAAATCAGAGTATTCTGTATTGTGATGCGGTCGGTAGATGCATCCAATAAACATTTTTGACTCTCCTCTGATATTGCAGACTTAAAGCATTAAATACTCCATTGCGCTACCAGCAGGCTGTGTACAGAGAGGTCGTACCTTTAATCTCTTAATTACGTATATTGCCACTCCCCCGGCATGTCCTTCACGATCAGAACGATAAACATTATAACCATTACATGAAATAATTAAATCACAAACACTAGACATAAACAAAGTTTCAGACACACATATAACATCAACATTTGAATCTACAAATAAATATCTAAACTCGTCAATCTTTTTGTTAGGCTTTGGGCATTTAAGTGACATATTTTAAGTCCTTCTTTCTGATTGCTTAATATTCGCACTACTGCATGGCTGTTCGCCTTTGAAACGGTTAATTGCTCATCCATATTGGTAGTGACAAACAGATCAAATGCTCAATAACCGAGCACACAACGCTAGAATGGGAAAGACAGTACATATGGGAAAATATTACGAATTGAAAAATATAATTAAAATTAATAATAATAATTAAAAACTTATAGACTATTAAATAAAATGAAAAAGTTATTTTAATTACGAAAGGAATTATTATTATTCGCTCCATTTCCTACTGAGGTGCAAATCGACGAAAGTTCGCGTAAGCTCATAATGCGCACAGCTTCATCGTTCATTGTAACTTTAATAAATACAAAAGCCCTACGAGTAAACACGGCGACGATCTTCTTCTGCTTTCTCATTTTCATCGCTTCTTTAAACACCTCATAGCTAGCTTTTGTCAGCAGATCATTAACATAAAACGGAACAGCTGAATCAAAGCCCAGCTGCTGTAGACTTAGTTGCTGCTTATGCTCTCGGCGAAAATTGGCAATTCGCCGCAACAGCTCATTTTTTTCGCTCATGTGCTCCAGTTTTAATATAATCTTCGTATCTAACATAGTTTTCGCTGATGTTTTACGTCTAATTCGGTAGATGCCTTTAAGTTTTGGTGCCGGAGTGAAGTTAAGGCAAAAGCATAGAGAATTGAAAATAGTCTTTAAATTCTCCCCCTCATCGTACAGCACCCCGTGAATCCGAAGCTCAGTGGCTATATCAGCACTGGCCTGAGCTTCTTGACTTGCCTGCAGTTTTTCCTCAAGCTCGCCCACCTTAGTCCGGAGTTCAGCTGCGCCTTGTAAGTAGGACTCCAATGTCTCCACGCGCTGGAAAAGCTGCTTGATGTCGCTATTCATCTTTCCTAGGCGTTCCTCCAAAAGGCCCAGAATGCGATCTTCGGAGGTTCGGATGCTGGACGATATGAGCTCCGCCTGCTCATCAAAGCGCTGGTTGATTAGCGCCAGGAGCGACGGGGATGGTGCATCTGACTCACGTCCCTCCTTCTGGTCAGATGTGTTACCTCGGGTACGTTTTTGTGGAGGAGAAATTGAGTGGTTTTCGTATTGGCTAGTTGAGTGATTTGTTGACTTCGTTTAGTTTTGGTACAACGGTTTGTTTGATGGCTTGTGTATGTTTATGTATGTATGTCCGAGAAAACGAAATATTATTTTCACGGAGTAATAATTGTTATTGAAGGTATTTTCTCGGTGAATCCAACACGTACAGAGCTTGTAGCTGTTTAATATTTGGTTGGACTTCTTTTAAACAATTATCGGTGTAGGTTTTTTTGTGTTTTATATAGAATTTCTATGGAGCGCCAAAAATCTATGTTCAGCTCCTATCGATATTTCGATGTGTCGAAAAACGTTTTGAGCGTTTTGCGGTATTGCTTTGTGTTTTGTTTGTGAATATTGCCAATGCAATTCGTGTGAGTGTTTTTTGCTGCTTTGCACTTCACCACATTTGGCTTGTATTATGAGAAAATTTGGATTTTGTTGTTTATTTAAGATACACTGTCTTAAGCCCACTAAATCTTAGCTTACTTTCACGACTTTCTTCTTTCTCTTCTTTCTTCTTCTCTTTCGATCCGAGATGGTTTGCTCATGCCAGCCCACTATATAGATGACTACATCATCAGCGTAGCCTTGAGTGGGGAACCCTAGGTTTTTGAGCTCAAACAGTAGCTCGTCTATGACCAGAGTCCACAAAAGAGGAGAGAGTATATGTTTGAGGGCATCCCCTTGTAGCTGTGAGGTCATGGTTCCTCCTAGGTCTACACTTATGATTCTGGATTTCAGCATTTCCCGAATCCACCTAATAATCGATGTGGAGACACATTTACGTACAAGAAAGGCACGGAAAGCCTTGTATGACGTGTTGTCAAAGGCACCTAGTGCTATTTGTTGAGAGCCAATGGCCTTTTCAATGACTGTTGTAAGGCAATGAATGGCAGCCTCAGTTGATTTACCAGCTTGATACGCATATTGGTACTTATGCTTATGATTCACTTCCCAGATGGGCTGGTCAATTATCCTCTCCATAGTTTTAAGAAAGAAGGAGCTAAGACTAATTGGTCTAAAGGATTTAGGCAGTTGGGAATCTTTCTTCCCTACCTTAGGAATAAACACAACTTTCACTTTAGCCCATTTGCTTGGTATGTGTCCAAGCACGAGACTAGCTCGGAATAGACGGACCAGGCGGAGTGCGAGTTGGTGCAGTCCCCGCTGATATAGGCATGGATAAATTCCATCCATTCAGAGCGTTTTGACCTTCTCAGCTCTTTGTTCTAGAGCGTTTAAGCGGATTGTTGGAATCCCATGTGGCCTTCCCATTCCTCGCCTTATTGAAGAGCCTTCGCGCAGCTTGTTTAATATCGTCAAGGCTCTTATTCCACCAGGGAACAGCCCGACTGATCCTACGAACTTTTTGTTCGTAGCTAGCGTGATATGCCGATTCAATGTTTGTATGAAGCACAGTCGCCTCACGCTCTAACTCGTCTATGGTTATTAACTGACGGGTGGAGCAGTCTCTGAATTGCTCAAGTTCAAAGCAGAAAAGATCCCAGTTTGTGTTTTTGGGATTTCTAGTGACTAGGCTACATTGCAAGGCACCTCCTATATCAAATCTGATGTGCTGGTGATCTGACATAGTGATCTCATTCGCAACGTGCCAGATTGAGACAACGGACAACATATTCAGACTACAGAGAGTTAGGTCGAGGACTTCCTAATTGCATTGATAAATATAGGCTCGCTGCCCTGATTTAGTAAACCTATGTTATTACTAATAATGTACTGAAGAAGGTACTCACCTCTTTTGTTGATGTTGCTGCTCCCCCCGACCGTGTGATGCGCATTGGCATCGCAAGCAATTATCCACCGGAGCCGTTTCCTCTGGCAGTGCTCTACCAGGGCACAGGTAGCCGCCGGAGGCACATCGTCAGTGTCGCCGGGTAGATAGGCGGAGGCCAGCACTGCCTCCTGCTCGCCATGGGCAGTGGGTATTTTAACCCAAACCGCCACCAGGTCCTCAGTGATGAACTGTGATAGAGAAACATGGCTCCTTGATAAAAGCAAACCTCTCACAAAGGACATCAGATGCGACCTTTGCATGGTGCAGGTTTGCTTGGAGACATCTAAGGTGTCTCCGGGTATTGGGGAGGGTGGGGGGAGGAGGACGGGCCATTAGTCCGCCCTCTTGCGGCCCCTGGCCGCTATCTTCCGGCCTCGGTTGGTGCGCAGAAGGGTCTCCTCCTCAGGTGTGCGCCTCACACCCTTGTTGATGCGCCCTGTTCTGCGCTGGATGCTCCCGTAGAGCGGAGGGCGCATGATTTTCTTTGGTGCCACGGGCTCTTGGAAAGCTGCGGTGCCGCTAGCCTCTTCACCTGCCCCGATTGTGCCATCAGCGGCATTCTGTGGCGTTGTCGCAGCCGTGTCTTGTGTGGCCTTGGAGCAGGTGGGCTTCTCCGCTGCGAGAGCAGGAGCCACCGACTGCGTCTTCGGCTGCGTGCTGGCCTTTGAAGCCGTGCCCCACGCAAAGGACATTTGGTAAGTCAGCGCCTTTAGTCGATTGGCCGAGACTGGGTCTAGCGCAATCGTTATGACGGCCATGTTCTACCTCATCTCACGGTGGAAGACGCGCCAGTCTCCCAATCGCAGGCCGCTGTTCTGGCCCTCGACGAGCTTTAGTATCTCGTCCGTTTTCATTTCCGCGTTTAGAAGCGGAAGTACCCAATGAAGACAGCGGCACGTGGAGCCTCGGCCTCAGGGACCACCTTAATGTTGGCGTCCTTCCACAGACGTAGCTTTGGCCCCTCTGTGCATAGCCACTCGGCTGTCTCCGCATTCCCACACGTTATGGGCATCCACCCTGGTCGAAAGGTGCAGAGAACAGCAGCTTCACAGAGCCGTGTCTCAGGGCCATTACTCTCGACAGGAAGGCGGACTGAATGGTGTTCAGTTGCTCCGTCGTGAGGAGATACTCCGGGTAGCCGGCAGGGAGTATTGCCATCTTAGCCGAGCTGGCAACGTCCCTATAAAAGGCCACGATACCGACTTGGGGTGAGTGCTTCTGTATTGCCTGCCCATCTTTTGCTGCGGTTGTGGTGGCTGCTGGAGCCTCCGTGGCCGGCAAAACACTTGCAGGATCACTCTTAGTCTGGGCACTAGGTGCCGCGGTTTTGAACATGGCCCTATTTTTCCACGCCTCTTCTGGGGTCGTATTGGCCGATTTACCTCTCTTATTGGTGGTAGCGCCACTCCTGCTGGGCATTTCCTTTGGAGGGTCCATAGGCTTCTGAGCGAGCCTTTTGGCCTCCTCCATGGGTACGCAGTTCGCAAGGAGTCTGCGCAACCTCTTCCATGCGGCGCCCGATAGTGCGATCCGCTTGGGTTTGTCATCCTTGGGGGAGGCGAGCAGAGTTTCTTCCTTTTCCTTGGTGATTAAAATTCTTTCGAATAAGCAAGTTTCCCCGCCTGGCTGTGGCCTTGCCAACAGACACCGCCCACAGCCGGACCTTTCCGTGTGGAGGTACCTTGAATGCCCAAGATTCACTCTCCTCTGAAAGCATGGAATACAACTCTGGCGACATGTCCATGACATCGGACGACTCTCGCTCGTCCACCTCAACACCCAAAAATGTAGCAAGCACCTATCGCCACATACGTCGTGGACGCTCTCGCCCATACCCTGAATCCTCAGGCAGATTGCCGTCGGCCCCACTGGCCCCTGCGTTCCTGTTGAATTACCGGCCCAAGTTATTCCATCAACCCCGGAGATCTTGAACGCCAATAATGACCCACTTCCTGAATGGAAGGTTAATAGTGTGGATAAGACTTTTAAATCAAGCACTGTTGTCTGGCAACAAGTCCGTTCTAAGAAGCGCCGACTACTAGACCCGGTTCCCGCCTTACACAAGGGAACCCCTCAATGGTCTACAACTAACTCCCAATATTTGGCCTCACCTCATCCAATTCAGCAAAACCAGTTTGCTGAATTATCGAAGATGTTGATGATGCCGATCTCACGGATGTTGAAGCTTCGGTTGACACAAATGCCCGAAACCAAATCCCCCGAGAAAACAAGGAAACCACGCCCTATCAGGATTCCTGGGATAACGGACATTAACGAATTCGAAGCTTTCCTGAGTCCTCCAATACCTGATGAAGACTTTGAATTCCGTACATCTTATTCAGGGATATACGAATTTACGCCAAGGACGCAGAAACTCATAGACACATCATTCGAAGACTAAACACAAGAAACATCCAGTACACACTTTTGTCTGGACGAAGACAAGACATATCGTGTGGTAGTACGCAACCTTTCTGGCTCCACCCCAGTGGAGAAGATTGTGGCTGAGTTTCGCAAGCATGGACACCTTGTGACGAACACTCACAACCCAAAGACCAGACTTTCACTCAAGACCAACCCTGATGGTTCTTCTGATGACCGGCTCCCTCAGAACATTTGGTTCATAAACCTGGCGCCTGCTCCAAACATCATGGAGGTATTAGAGGTAACTCAAATTGGAAGACAGAGAGTGTCTGCTGAGTTGCCAAGGAAGAGCAAGACGCCAAGACAATGCTTTAGATGTTTTGACTTTGACCACACGAAGAACTACTGCCTCAAGCAGCCTGTCTGTGGCCGCTTCTCCGGAAACCATCTAACAGGATCTGAGCTGTGTTTGGCCAAGACTGCTGGGGACCTATTATGAGCAAATTGCTTGGGAAACCATGCAGCATACGACAGATCTTGCCCAATTTTCATCCGCAAGTCCAACTTTGGCCATAGCAGGAGAGCCAGGTTCAGATCTAGGATACACTCTAACCCTCCTGCAGCTGTTTTGGTAAGACGTGAGATCTTCCACTACCACCTTCGAGCCATCAGAAGCAGGGAAATCCAGCTAGCCGCTGTCATGGTCTCCACGCGCAGTGGCGAGCTCCTAGTTGCTGCAGTGTACCTGCCACCTTCTCTCAGTTGGACGAGTGCTGAGTTTGACAACATTCTTTCCCAACTTGGTCAAAAGTTCATCCTGGGAGCTGATTTCAATGCAAAGCATCGGCTGTGGGGCAACTTCAGACAAGATCGAAGAGGGAGGGCTCTTCAAGACGCCATAACAAGCTCCTCAGCCCAAGTCCTTGCAACAGGAAGCCCTACTTGGTACCCGCCGCGTGCAGGAGCCACCCCGTCCTGCATTGACTTTTTGTATACAAGTCAATCCCTAGCAATCTACTACACATTAGAGAGGAGCAGGACCTCTGCTCGGATCATCTCGTAGCTGCTGCCCCAACCAAACCATCAAACCCTCACTTGGTAAGACCTCGGAGCGAACTCTCGGATGAACTTGAGGGTCGGCTGCTACTCAAGAAAAGACTCAGACTTGAGTTTATACGCACGAATGACCTTAGGATAGATAGGATGTTCTGTAGGATCTCCAACAGAGTGAGGAAGAAGCTATCGCTACTTAAAGCTGAAGCAACAGACCGGTTATTAGAGCACGCGACAGCTGATGCAAGCTCCAACTTCGCTCTCTGGAAGCTTACCGGAGCATACAAGAGGCAAGCTACGCCTAAGTATCCTCTAAAGAAGACTGATGGCACATGGGCAAAATCCATTCTGGACCGTGTAGAAACCTTTGCTGAAGACCTGGAGAGCAGGCTTACTCCGTTCAGCACTTCCTCTGCTAGAAGAGTGCAGCTTGTGACATGAGATGGAGCTCCCAGTGGCACCTGTAACCTTGCCGGAGGCTAAAAAGGATATTGGGGGATTGAAAATCAAAAATGCTCCGCAAGAGGACTCGATCGATAACCGAGTTACAAAAGCCTTGCCTCTCAGAGCACTGTAATACCTCGTGCTTATTTTTAATTCTACCTTGAGACTCGGTTACTATCCTAAGGCCTGGAGAAACGCTAGGATAGTCATGGTCCCGAAACCTGGCAAACCCCCGGGAGACCTCAATAGCTACCGCCCCATCAGTCTCCTCACCACCTTTGGCAAGCTGTTTGAACGCTGCATTCTAAGAAGAGTACTGCAGGCACCGATGGTAAAGCGTGCCATCCCAAACTTCCAGTTTGGTTTCAGGCTCAGGCAACCCTGAGCAACTGCACCGAGTGCCGGAATTCATACTGGATGGTTTCGATAACAAGCAGTATGTCGTTGCTGCATACCTGGATATACAGAAAGCGTTCGACAGGGTATGGCACGACGGCCTTCTATCCAAACTGAAGACACTGCTGTGAGGAGTTGTGTTTGAAACTCCCCACAAAGCAGTGTGCAGGAGATGCGCACTGCTAAGGGCAGCAGCGCTGTTAATAACAGCGGCAGCAGCAGCAGAAGAGAGGGGCAGGGAGTTGCGAGGCCGCCAAAAGGAGACGCTGCTAATATAGCGGGACTCTGGTGGACCTTGGACTCAGTGGCGTGATCGGCGGCCGTGGACTTTGGCCGGCAAGAAGGAGACGCCGCTTAAATAGCGGGACTCGGGAGAACTTTGGACCCGGTCACGCGATATGCACCGAACTTTGGACCGGGTGGCGTGACCGACGCCGGCCAGGATAACGGCACCAGCGGAGCCTATAAAAGACAGAGGACGCCTGCGCACAGGGACCAGTACGTGTGCGAGAGTTAGAGCGAGTGCGTCAACGAAGAGAAATAAACCCAGTCCGCGAGTCAGATCGAGATTGCAAAGTCAAGACGTTTGGGAGCTTGAAGTGGCAAGCTTTCCAGACTGGGGCTACAAAGCTGAGATCAGTCGCGTGCAGAGATTGCGAAAGGAGTCAAGGAGTCTACAGCTGAAGGAACAGCGAGGTCCTGCAGCGAGGACCAACGGGTGGAGTGGAAGCAAGTTGTGGGAGTTGCGCGCGTGGCTAGGCTTTGCCGGGCGATACACCGTGTCGACGATATCCCAGGCCAACGTGCCGAGCGGGCGATAAGGGTGGCTAGGCTTTGCCGGGCAATACATCCTGCTAGCTCGGTACTTGAAGCTGCAAAGTGGGCGTTCGGAGTGGCTAGGCTTCGGCTGGGCGATACACTCTGCTAGCTTTGCAGTGAGGTCGCGAAGTGGGCGTTCGGGGTGGCTAGGCTTCGGCTGGGCGATACACCCTGCTAGCTTCGGCAGCAAGGCAACCAAGCGATCGGCGAGGAAGGCGTGCAGCCGCACCCGGTAGGAGCAGGACGCAGCAGAATTTGTGTGAACAACAAAATTGAAGTGCAATAAAGGCCGTAATATTAAATTAACCCAAAAGCGTTCTCTCTGGGCGGGCAATCACGCAGAATACAAATTTGGTGGGACGAGCACACGATCTCGGCTGAGCTAGCCGCACACAATCGTTGCGAGCTAACCCAAAGAATCAGCTCGTTACATCTGGCGCCCAAAAACGTGATTGTCTAAACAAAGAAAGTAACAAGAACGCAAGATGGGGAAAAGTTGGATAAAGAATATAAAAAAGGAAGAGTACGATGGCGTGGCAAAGACGCTGGGCATCCAGCTCATCGGCTCTGTCGACGCCATGAGGAAAACCTTGGCGGAATTCATAGATGAACACGGAAAAGACCCAGAGGTGGCGGAAACATTGGCTAAGCTGGAGGAAAATTCAGCAGAATCCCAAGTATAAAGGTACAGCTCGCAGACCCTGAAGCCC
The DNA here is from genome assembly GCA_014170255.2 of Drosophila triauraria. NCBI lineage: Eukaryota > Metazoa > Arthropoda > Insecta > Diptera > Drosophilidae > Drosophila > Drosophila triauraria. The sequence goes on from JABJVT010000007.1 coordinate 11,773,423, forward strand.
TAATTGCTAGCCTAGATGTCGCAAGCATGCAGGACACAGGCCGAAGCAGGGAGTCGAGCAGGGAGAGAGGTCCGGAGGAGAAAGTGTGCAAGCCAGACTACGCGAAAGTGAAACAAGTCCGAGAGTGGAACTTCAAATTCGACGGAAACGACAAGCCGTTGGAGTTCTTAGAGCAAGTGGAATGGTATGTCGAAACATACGGCATCGATCTGAACCTGATCCCCAGAGCGATGCCAGAACTCCTGCAAGGCAAGGCGTTGAAGTGGTTCATCGCGAACAACAAGATGTGGAAGAGCTGGGGAGATTTTGCCTACGATTTCCAAAATTTCTTCCTGCCCAGAGGGTACCTGGAGAAGCTGGCAGACCAGGTCAGGCAAAGGAAGCAGCGATACGGCGAACGGTTTAAGGACTACATGGTCGAACTACAAACCCTAATGCGACCATTGCGGATGTCGAAAAGGGAGATACTAGCAAGGATACTGGAAAAAAGCACGCCAGCACTCCGCATATTCATGCGTCCCTACGAATGCAGAGACCTCGATGCCGCCATGGCACTAGCGGACGAATTCGAAGAACTCGACCAGCAGAGAGGAATTCGAGAGGAAAACGCTGCACTCAGGGTCAGGGCCCACCAACCGCTAAGGACAGACCAGAGTGCGGTATGCAGAAGATGCCACGACGAGGAGAGCACGCGGGAGAAAATGTGCAGTCCGGTCGGAGACCAGCGATGCCCCAAAGTTAAGTGGTGCAGAACCCAGCACAGGCCTGCCGAAGGTGCGGAGGGCAAGACCACTGGGCGAGAGAATGCCGGAATCAGCGGATAACATTCTGCTGGGTATGCGGAAGGATAGGAAGAAGGACGGTAGACTGCTGCCAACCGTCGGGAAACTCCCAGCGATCCCAGCCTGTGAGAGGCCAGCAGGGATCGCACGGCTCCGCCTCGCAAAATTAGTGGGCAACAACAGCCGAGGAGACACAGCTGACCGCAACGGTCCTGATAGGAGGAGTCCAGGTCAGAGCAACGGTGGACACGGGAGCCACAGCCAGCTTTATAAGCGAAACGTTGGCGGTCACGATGCAAAGAGACGGAACAAGGGAGCCCATTAAACGTCAAGTTCACATGGCAGACGGAAGCCGAGTTCAGATCAACGAGCAGATGGTAGTACAGATCGGACTCGGAACAGAAACGGTGACAATACAACTGCTAATACTCGACGCGCTGGTTTTGGGTTGGAATTTTCTCACCAACATCGGCGCAGAAGTGAAGTGCGCAGGACACAAGGTGGCGATAACAGCGAGGAGACGGAACAATGGATGGCTAGAAGAGATTGTCCGTCGCCGTCGTCGAAAAGCCTCAGCAAGCCAGTGAAAGTGAAGAGGAGAAATTCCTGGAGGCAGAGTTGGCCGAATTCAGGCAGATGAAAGGACCGTCAAACGTAGCCATACACAGCATCACGATGAAGGACGACAAACCCATCAAGCAGAGGTACTACCCGAAGAATCCGAAAGTACAAGGAGAAATCAATGCCAAGGTGGATGAGTTGCTGCAAATGGGATGCATCGAGCATTCCAAGAGTCCGTATAGCTCCCCATAGTTATGGTGAGAAAGAAGACCGGCAAGTGGAGATTATGCGTCGATTTTAGGCAGATCAATGCAAAATCAATAAAGACGCATACCCCATGCCCAGGATAAACTTCATCTTGGACCAACTAAGGAAGCACGATACATCAGCAGTCTTGATCTCAAGGATGGATACTGGCAAATTCCCTAGAGGAACGGAGCAGGCAATTTACAGCGTTCACAGTGCCGGGCAAAGGTCTGTTCAATGGAAAGTGATGCCGTTCGGACTGCACTCGGCATCAGCCACATTCCAACGAGCACTGGACAAAGTAATAGGGCCCGAAATGTCACCACATGCATTTGCGTATCAAGATGATATCGTAGTGATCGGAAGAACAAAGGAGGAACATATAAGGAACCTGAAGGAAGTCTTTCGCCGACTGAAGGAAGCGAACTTGCGGATTAACGCGGACAAGTGTCAGTTTTTCCAAAAGGAACTGCTCTATCTGGGACACCGAATAACAAAACAAGGAATCGGCACGGACCCGGACAAGGTAGCAGCAATCGCAGAGCTAAAACCGCCATCAACTGTGAGAGAACTCAGGCAATACCTGGGGTGGCGTCGTGGTACAGGAGATTCGTCCCAGACGTCGCAAAATCGTAATGCCCTTAAACGAATTGCTGCGCAAGGGCACGAAATGGGAATGGTCCCAGAAACACCAAGACGCTTTCGAAGAAGTCAAAGCGAAGCTGGTTGCAGACCCAATCCTGGCATGTCCAGATTTTGGAGAGATGTTCGTGCTGCAGACGGATGCTAGCGACTACGGGATAGGAGCAATCCTCACGCAGAACACAAAGGAAGGAGAAAAGGTTATATCTTACTCCAGTAGAACGCTAAACGGGGCCGAGAAGAACTACTCGACCACGGAAAAGGAGTGTTTGGCGATAGTGTGGGCCGTACGCAAGCTGCGACCATACCTGGAGGGGTACCATTTTAAAGTTATCACAGACCACATGGCTTTAAAATGGTTAAACAGCATAGAAAGCCCTTCAGGCCGAATAGCGAGATGGGCCTTAGAACTACAGCAGTATGATTTTGAGATAGCGTACAGAAAAGGCCAGCTAAACGCCAACCGAGAGAGCGAACCGAACGGTCAAAACAATGATTGCCCAATTCGCCGGAGATGACCAGAGGTGCTGGGACGAAAAGTGCCGTTAATACGAGCATATCGGACTCCACCGGGTACTCGCCGGCGTTCCTAACGCAAGGACGCGAACCCAGACTGCCAAGCGCCTTGTACGATAAGGAGACACTTGGCACGGGACGAAAAACAGAGACGCCCGATGAAAATGCCCGAAAGTTGAAGGAAATCTTCGATATTGTCCGAAGGAACTTGGAAAAGGCGGCGCAGGACCAGGCCAGGTACTACAACCTGAGAAGGAGGCCTTGGAATCCAAGAGTCGGAGACACGGTGTGGGTAAAGAGCACCACTTATCGAAGGCCGTGGAAGGATTCGCTGCGAAATTGGCACCCAAGTACGACGGACCATTCAAGGTGACGAATTTCCAGTCGCCAGTCATCTGTGTCGTACAGCACGAAGTCTCTAAGAAGGAAAAGGTAGTACACATAAGTCAATTGAAGCCACAGGGTGTAGAAGAAGGAGTCGAGGATGTTACGGCCAGGGCAGAAGACTCCGACACTCGAGTCAACAACGCACCACAGCGAGGTATCAGCAGGGCGCGCGAGGACAACGATGAGGATGTTACCGCAGAGGCGGAGGACTCCAACGACAGAAGCGACGAAGAAGGCCAGGATGGTACCGCCAGGACGAAGGACTCCGTCGTCAGCACCAGTCACACACCACTGCGTAGATCCAGAAGAGTGCGTGAGCGGAACCAAGCGGATGCTATCGCCAGGCGGAGGAGTCCAGTATAAGGGAAGAGAGCAAGAAGACATGGAAAGTTAACGGAAAACGGAAATTAAACAACAGCCACGGGGGAAAAAAAAAAGAAACATATACAAAGGTCCTGCCCACGCAGATGACGCGCAATGGAGGCAACTGCCTGTTGCATCCGAAGAAGGGAGGAGAGGACGATACGGAGTATCGTAGCACAACGCGACCCAAGAGGGGCAGCATCAGCCACAGCCATAGGCGAGAGGGGCGCAGCGCTGCAAGGCCTGCCCTCCAGCTAACGGCGTCCCGCTGGTGTTGTCGCTCTCTAGCCAAGGGCACCGGCGACGAAGGAAAAGGATGCGTCGAGTCAGAAACAGGGCGACAGACGCAGCCGCTGGTGCGACAGTCACAGACGCAGTTGCTAGTAGGGTGGCCACGGACGCGAGAGCTATTATGGCACCCGGGACGCAGCTGCTGTGGTGGAGTCGACGGACGCGACCGCCGGCAAACTGACCAGGCAGGACTCCGGTGATCGGCAACAACAAAACCAAAGGAGCCGGTAACGGCAGAAGAAGAAGACGCGAACCGGAGGGCAAGGGAGGAGATACGTACCAGCGGGCAATTCGCGATCCAGGCCCCAGGAATCGGCATCGGCGACCTTGATCTGCGAAGGCCGGCACAAGCGAAGATCCAGAGGAGTTCTGACGAGGGGCTGCAGCAGGCGCCACCACAATCCCGCGGTCAGTGCCACTGCCGTCGTCGTCGCAGCGCTGCTCGGCCGCTGCCGGACAGGGGGTATTCCACTGCAATTCCGCGGTCGTCACCTCTGCCACCGCAGGCGCAGCGCTGTCCAGCCGCTGCCCGGCCGTTGCCGGGCAGGTGATCTCCCAGCGTTCCAGTGCCTATGAGGCCTAGCGGAGGGTAAAACATCTCCAACGTTCACCAAAAATGCAAATTTCACTCGCCGGTAGTGGTGGGGAAAAATGCGCAGATCGGTAGGAAGATATCGATAGCGAACTATCGATAGCGATCTTCCGCGATGGGCACACTCAAATCTGGTATTTTCAGTGTTGGACAACTTCGGGCACTGGAAAATACCAGAAATAATAATAATTAATAACAGCGGCAGCATCAGCAGAAGAGAGGGGCAGGGAGTTGCGAGGCCGCTAAAAGGAGACGCTGCTAATATAGCGGGACTCTGGCGGACCTTGGACTCAGTGGCGTGATCGGCGGCCGTGGACTTTGGCCGGCAAGGAGGAGACGCCGCTTAAATAGCGGGACTCGGGAGAACTTTGGACCCGGTCACGCGATATGCACCGAACTTTGGACCGGGTGGCGTGACCGACGCCGGCCAGGATAACGGCACCAGCGGAGCCTATAAAAGGCAGAGGACGCCTGCGCACAGGGACCAGTACGTGTGCGAGAGTTAGAGCGAGTGCGTCAACGAGAAATAAACCCAGTCCGCGAGTCAGATCGAGATTGCAAAGTCAAGACGTTTGGGAGCTTGAAGTGGCAAGCTTTCCAGACTGGGGCTACAAAGCTGAGATCAGTCGCGTGCAGAGATTGCGAAAGGAGTCAAGGAGTCTACAGCTGAAGGAACAGCGAGGTCCTGCAGCGAGGACCAACTGGAAAAATCAACGGTCGAGTGGAAGCAAGTTGTGGGAGTTGCGCGCGTGGCTAGGCTTTGCCGGGCGATACACCGTGTCGTCGATATCCCAGGCCAAGGTGCCGAGCGGGCGATAAGGGTGGCTAGGCTTTGCCGGGCAATACATCCTGCTAGCTCGGTACTTGAAGCTGCAAAGTGGGCGTTCGGGTGGCTAGGCTTCGGCTGGGCGATACACTATCTGCTAGCTGGGCGCGCTAGGCTTCGGCGAGGAAGGCGTGCAGCCGCACCCGGTAGGAGCAGGACGCAGCAGAATTTGTGTGAACAACAAAATTGAAGTGCAATAAAGGCCGTAATATTAAACTAACCCAAAAGCGTTCTCTCTGGGCGGGCAATCACGCAGAATACAAATTTGGTGGGACGAGCACACGATCTCGGCTAAGCTAGCCGCACACAATCGTTGCGAGCTAACCCAAAGAATCAGCTCGTTACACTGCTCAACCCACAGCTGTATGACACACTCAAGTCGTTCCTGTCTGACAGGACTTTCAGAGTGATCCAGAATGGAACGATGTCTTTTGAAAGGCGGATCAGAGCAGGTGTACCACAGGGTAGTGTTCTTGGACCTACACTGTACAGCCTTTTCACTCACGACATGCCGAAGCCACCAGTACACTCTCAGAACCTTATGCTGGCTATCTTTGCGGACGACACAGCGGCAGTGTGCAGATCCTCTTGTATTTACACTGCCACTGACAGGCTCCAGGCATACCTCAAGAAATTTGAAAACTGGGCCTGTCGATGGAACATATCTGTAAGTCCTTCAAAGTGTGCAGTTGTAAAGACAATGCCTAACATCGTTCTTAGGTTTGCTAAGGAAGGTAGGTTAAGCAGGAGAAGTCTAATAGAATAAGAGGGCAACCTAAAGTTTGCATCCCAGTTTAAGCCACGAAGAGCGAAAAGTAAAAAGTTCTTTTGAACTGATTCAATGCGTTTGCTGTGGACGTCCCACTGGGGACTCCAAACGCAAGATCCATATTCTAAAATAGGACGAACTAACGAAGTGTATAAATTCTTTGTTCGTAGGGGTCATCGAATTCCTTCGACCACCGTTTAATAAATCCAAGCACACCCCTGGCTTTATTCACAATGCACGAAATATGATCAATAAACTCCAGTTTAGGATCTAGGCGGATACCCAAATCGTCAACTAGCGTGATCCTTTCCAAAGAGCAGCAGTTCAGTGTATAAGTCGCAAGCATGGGAGAGACACGTGAGAATGTCATCAGCTTGCATTTGAGCCATTCAGGCTTAATAAGTTGACATTGCACCATGTTTGAAAGTTATTAAGATCTGTTTGTAAATCCGACTGCCAAGCGCGGTCCTTGTATTGCACACAAAGTTTAACGTCGTCAGCGTACATGAGTACTCTGGAGTTAGTCAAGACTTTGGGCAGGTCGTTAATAAATAAAGTAAAAGTAAAGGGACCCAAGTGGCTCGCTTGCGGGACACCAGAGGTCACCGGAGAACATTCGACAAGTTGTTTTAAATAGAACCTTTTGCGTCCTACCATTCAGATAACTTGAGATCCACCTAAGAACATCGACAGGAAAACCCATTAAGTCGAGTTTCCTAACAAGAAGGGTATGATTAACGAGTCAAATGCTTTACTGAAATCAGTATAGATCACATCTGTCTGCAAATTTTGTGGAAAGCCCTTATTATGAAAGAAGTGATCTCCAGAAGGTTAGTAGTCGTTGATCTTCGTTTAATAATTCCATGTTGGTATGGAGAGATTATAGATCTACACAGGTGCTGCAAATGGGGAGTAATTACGTTTTCAAAAGTTTTGGGATGGCTGACAACTTAGAGATACCTCTATAGTTGTTAGCAACCACTTTGCTACCTTTTTGTGGAGAGGAATCACGAATGATTCCTTCCAAATAAGGGGAAATTGGGAAGTTTCTAAGGATAAGGTAAACAATTTTAGAAGGGGACTGCACAGGGACTCGGCACAATACCTAAGCACACAGCCTGGTATTCCGTCGGGACCTGGCGAATAAACCGGCTTGACACGTTGAAGATCCAAAGAAGGGAGCTTTCGTTTAAGCTAGGACTGAAGATTAGGTTTGATTTGGGCATGCTATAAGAATAGGTTTGGTTTGAATCGGATGACGGAGAATAAGTAGTTTGAAAAAACTGAGCAAAAAGATCGGCGATTGCCTGATCATTGTAATGTATGACACTAGACTAACTCTAGCAAAGCACATAAAACTCGTCAAAAACTCACTAGAAGCCAAGGCCAAGAAGTTATCTTGGGTTTTAAAACCAAATAACCACCTAAGCCTGTCAAACAAAATCAAAATCTACAAAATCATACTCGCCTCCACATGGAGATATGGAATCCAGGTATATGGAATTGCTGCCAAAAGCAACCTTAACCAAATCAGAATCTTTCAGAGCAAGACACTACGCACACTCTCTGGAGCCGAATGGTACATTCGAAATGTTGATCTGGCTATGGACCTCCATGTCCCTCTAGTTGGAGATGTAATCAACTCACAAGCTGAAACTTACCTCAAGAAACTTACGAACCACCCAAATATCTTGGCCAGAAGACTCACAGAACACAGACGCAGAAGAAGACTCAAAAGAACACATCCCATCGACCTACCACACAGAATTTTCTAAACCTCCACATAAACTAATATACTCCACTAATTTTTAACCTATAACACTCTTCTACTCCCACACAATCTCTTTAATATCCTTCGAAAAAGGGCCTACACTATTGTAAAAGTTACTACATTACAGTAACAGTAAACAATATTACACTGTGTATATCGACACAGTAATAAATCACTAGAAAAAAAAAAGAAAAACTTGCTGTAAATTGATTTATAACTTCAAGAAATAAATATTCAATAGGGCTATTATCGGGATGCTTACATATAAACTTGCACTTCAATTTTTTGCTAACATATACTTCCACATCCCCCCCATGACTGACACGATCCGCACGGTAAACATTGTAACCATCACATGAAATTAACGTATCACAGACATCTTTACCAAACCACGTTTCAGATACACATATGACGTCTACACCAGAATTCACAAACATATGATTAAACTCTTCAATTTTCCTCGTCAGACTTTGTGACTATCTTTAAGGCCAGGTCTCTCTTTTGCAATTATTCACAATAGGGTATCTCATTTGTGACTTCTAAATTGTCTTCCATTTCAAATGCTTAAACAATATTACCAGTTGCGCACGCATTATGTATGAATTAAAACATTGATAAAACATTGCAAAGCACATAATAAACAAGGCGACATTCATTAATTTTAAATCTAAAAAATACAAAAATTATGAGTGAATATTTAACATGGCAAATTGAGTAAAACTGATTTTTCTCGAAATGAATTCCTATCTGCGCCGCCCACATCGTTGGTCAGCTCAGAAAGCTCGAGCGAGCTCCGTCGCTCAGCTTCACGTAGACCACTCCATGGCGTGTGAAAACAGCTTTAAGCTGCTTGTGCTATTTGAGTCGCATTGCCTCTTTAAAGATCTCATAATTATATTTGGTCAGCTGTTCGTTTAGATAAATCAGCGCTGGCGATTTAAATCCTATCAGCTGAAGGCTTAGTTGGGTTTTCTTATCTCGCCGGTATGCCCCTATTGCTCTCAGCAGCTCCGCCCTTCCGCGCACGACGACATGCTATTGTTGAGTGAAATTTTTGAGTGTTTTTATGTGTATTGAGCGTTTTGCGGTTATTGCTTTGTGTTTTGTTTGTGAATATTGCCAATGCAATTCGTGTGAGTGTTTTTTGCTGCTTTGCACTTCACCACATTTGGCTTGTATTATGCGAAAATTTGGATTTTGTTGTTTATTTAAGATACACTGTCTTGAGCCCACTAAATCTTAGCTTACTTTCACGACTTTCTTCTTTCTCTTCTTTCTTCTTCTCTTTCGATCCGAGATGGTTTGCTCATGCCAGCCCACTATATAGATGACTACATCATCAGCGTAGCCTTGAGTGGGAACCCTAGGTTTTGAGCTCAAACAGTAGCTCGTCTATGACCAGAGTCCACAAAGAGGAGAGTATATGTTTGAGGGCATCCCCTTGTAGCTGTGAGTCATGGTTCCTCCTAGGTCTACACTTATGATTCTGGATTTCAGCATTTCCCGAATCCACCTAATAATCGATGTGGAGACACATTTACGTACAAGAAAGGCACGGAAAGCCTTGTATGACGTGTTGTCAAAGGCACCTAGTGCTATTTGTTGAGAGCCAATGGCCTTTTCAATGACTGTTGTAAGGCAATGAATGGCAGCCTCAGTTGATTTACCAGCTTGATACGCATATTGGTACTTATGTTTATGATTCACTTCCCAGATGGGCTGGTCAATTATCCTCTCCATAGTTTTAAGAAAGAAGGAGCTAAGACTAATTGGTCTAAAGGATTTAGGCAGTTGGGAATCTTTCTTCCCTACCTTAGGAATAAACACAACTTTCACTTTAGCCCATTTGCTTGGTATGTGTCCAAGCACGAGACTAGCTCGGAATAGACGGACCAGGCGGAGTGCGAGTTGGTGCAGTCCCCGCTGATATAGGCATGGATAAATTCCATCTGGTCCAGGGGATTTGTATGGGCTAAATCTTGTATGACCCATTGTACGCTATTTTGATGAAACAATCTAAAGGGCATGTTTCCAAAACGTTCTGATTGATAGGGGGGTTCCCTTCCTTTAGCCCCATTGGAGTCTTTTTCAACGTACAAATGCCGTTTGAGTGGTCCTTGGAGAGGGCTTTTTGTAGCCTGACAGCTTCCGGGAGAGCTGAAATCTGCCCGCATTGTTGGCGCCACGTAGCCCGTTTTGACCTTCTCAGCTCTTTGTTCTAGAGCGTTTAAGCGGATTGTTGGAATCCCATGTGGCCTTCCCATTCCTCGCCTTATTGAAGAGCCTTCGAGCAGCTTGTTTAAGATCGTCAAGGCTCTTATTCCACCAGGGAACAGCCCGACTGATCCTACGAACTTTTTGTTCGTAGCTAGCGTGATATGCCGATTCAATGTTTGTATGAAGCACAGTCGCCTCACGCTCTAACTCGTCTATGGTTATTAACTGACGGGTGGAGCAGTCTCTGGATTGCTCAAGTTCAAAGCAGAAAAGATCCCAGTTTGTGTTTTGGGATTTCTAGTGACTAGGCTACATTGCAAGGCACCTCCTATATCAAATCTGATGTGCTGGTGATCTGACATAGTGATCTCATTCGCAACGTGCCAGTTTGAGACAACGGACAACATATTCAGACTACAGAGAGTTAGGTCGAGGACTTCCTAATTGCATTGATAAATATAGGCTCGCTGCCCTGATTTAGTAAACCTATGTTATTACTAATAATGTACTGAAGAAGGTACTCACCTCTTTTGTTGATGTTGCTGCTCCCCGACCGTGTGATGCGCATTGGCATCGCAAGCAATTATCCACCGGAGCCGTTTCCTCTGGCAGTGCTCTACCAGGGCACAGGTAGCCGCCGGAGGCACATCGTCAGTGTCGCCGGGTAGATAGGCGGAGGCCAGCACTACCTCCCTGCTCGCCATGGGCAGTGGGTATTTTAACCCAAACCGCCACCAGGTCCTCAGTGATGAACTGTGATAGAGAAACATGGCTCCTTGATAAAAGCAAACCTCTCACAAAGGACATCAGATGCGGCCTTTGCATGGTGCAGGTTTGCTTGTCTCCGCATTCCCACACGTTATGGCCATCCACCCTGGTCGAAAGGTGCAGAGAACAGCGGCTTCACAGAGCCGTGTCTCAGGGCCATTACTCTCGACAGGAAGGCGGACTGAATGGTGTTCAGTTGCTCTGTCGTGAGGAGATACTCCGGGTAGCCGGCAGGGAGTATCGCCATCTTAGCCGAGCTGGCAACGTCCCTATAAGAGGCCACGATACCGACTTGGGGTGAGTGCTTCTGTATTGCCTGCCCATCTTTTGCTGCGGTTGTGGTGGCTGCTGGAGCCTTCGTGGCCGGCAAAACACTTGCAGGATCACTCTTAGTCTGGGCACTAGGTGCCGCGGTTTTGAACATGGCCCTATTTTTCCACGCCTCTTCTGGGGTCGTATTGGCCGATTTACCTCTCTTATTGGGGGAGGCGAGCAGAGTTTCTTCTTTTTCCTTGGTGATTAAAATTCTTTCGAATAAGCAAGTTTCCCCGCCTGGCTGTGGTCTTGCCAACAGACACCGCCCACAGCCGGACCTTTCCGTGTGGAGGTACCTTGAATGCCCAAGATTCACTCTCCTCTGAAAGCATGGAACACAACTCTGGCGACATGTCCATGACATCGGACGACTCTCGCTCGTCCACCTCAACACCCAAAATGTAGCAAGCACCTATCGCCACATACGTCGTGGACGCTCTCGCCCATACCCTGAATCCTCAGGCAGATTGCCGTCGGCCCCACTGGCCCTGCCGTTCCTGTTGAATTACCGGCCCAAGTTATTCCATCAACCCGGAGATCTTGAACGCCAATAATGACCCACTTCCTGAATGGAAGGTTAATAGTGTGGATAAGACTTTAAATCAAGCACTGTTGTCTGGCAACAAGTCCGTTCTAAGAAGCGCCGACTACTAGACCCGGTTCCCGCCTTACACAAGGGAACCCCTCAATGGTCTACAACTAACTCCCAATATTTGGCCTCACCTCATCCAATTCAGCAAAACCAGTTTGCTGAATTATCGAGAGATGTTGATGATGCCGATCTCACGGATGTTGAAGCTTCGGTTGACACAAATGCCCCGAAACCAAGTCCCCGAGAAAACAAAGGAAGCCACGCCTATCAGGATTCCTGGGATAACGGACATTAACGAATTCGAAGCTTTCCTGAGTCCTCCAATACCTGATGAAGACTTTGAATTCCGTACATCTTATTCAGGGGATATACGAATTTACGCCAAGGACGCAGAAACTCATAGACACATCATTCGAAGACTAAACACAAGAAACATCCAGTACACACACTTTTGTCTGGACGAAGACCAGACATATCGTGTGGTAGTACGCAACCTTTCTGGCTCCACCCCAGTGAGAAGATTGTGGCTGAGTTTCGCAAGCATGGACACCTTGTGACGAACACTCACAACCCAAAGACCAGACTTTCACTCAAGACCAACCCTGATGGTTCTTCTGATGACCGGCTCCCTCAGAACATTTGGTTCATAAACCTGGCGCCTGCTCCAAACATCATGGAGGTATTAGAGGTAACTCAAATTGGAAGACAGAGAGTGTCTGCTGAGTTGCCAAGGAAGAGCAAGACGCCAAGACAATGCTTTAGATGTTTTGACTTTGACCACACGAAGAACTACTGCCTCAAGCAGCCTGTCTGTGGCCGCTTCTCCGGAAACACTCTAACAGGATCTGAGCTGTGTTTGGCCAAGACTGCTGGGGACCTATTATGTGCAAATTGCTTGGGAAACCATGCAGCATACGACAGATCTTGCCCAATTTTCATCCGCAAGTCCAACTTTGGCCATAGCAGGAGAGCCAGGTTCAGATCTAGGATACACTCTAACTCTCCTGCTCCTGTTCCCCTGACTGGCACTCCTTCGGACCTAAGTGCCATCCTTAAAATTGTTCAAGAACTCAAAAATGTGGTAACTCAGCAGTTTTCTACTAACTACAACAGCAAGAGACCCCAATCAAGCTCAAGAGTACGTGCACAACCCTCAGCTCCTTTTCCCAATGATGATCATTCTTCGGACTTGGGTGCTCTCCAACAAATTGTCCAAAACCTGCATAACGAGGTTTCTCTGCTCTCCTCCGCAGTGGCAAGTCTTGCCCAGAGCATGCTCGTGCCTCTCAGTCAGACTTCCGTCATAGTGCCCGTAATGATCAGTGAACTACGAATCAGGTACTGGAATGCCCGCAGCCTGGCTCCTAATGCCAATGAGCTGCTCATTTTTATGCTATAATGCTTGTTGCAGAATCATATCTACACCCAGGAATTCACTTCACTCTTGCGGGTTTTGTGTGTTACAGATCAGACCACCCAAGTAAATCCAGTCGAGGAGGTGCAGCTGTTTTGGTAAGACGTGAGATCTCCCACTACCACCTTCGAGCCATCAGAAGCAGGGAAATCCAGCTAGCTGCTATCATGGTCTCCACGCGCAGTGGCGAGGTCCTAATTGCTGCAGCGTACCTGCCACCTTCTCTCAGTTGGACGAGTGCTGAGTTTGACAACATTCTTTCCCAACTTGGTCAAAAGTTCATCCTGGGAGCTGATTTCAATGCAAAGCATCGGCTGTGGGGCAACTTCAGACAAGATCGAAGAGGAGGGCTCTTCAAGACGCCATAACAAGCTCCTCAGCCCAAGTCCTTGCAACAGGAAGCCCTACTTGGTACCCGCCGCGTGCAGGAGCCACCCCGTCCTGCATTGACTTTTTGTATACAAGTCAATCCCTAGCAATCTACTACACATTAGAGAGGAGCAGGACCTCTGCTCGGATCATCTTTCGTAGCTGCTGCCCCAACCAAACCATCAAACCCTCACTTGGTAAGACCTCGGAGCGAACTCTCGGATGAACTTTAGGGTCGGCTGCTACTCAAGAAAAGACTCAGACTTGAGTTTATACGCACGAATGACCTTAGGATAGATAGGATGTTCTGTAGGATCTCCAACAGAGTGAGGAAGAAGCTATCGCTACTTAAAGCTGAAGCAACAGACCGGTTATTAGAGCACGCGACAGCTGATGCAAGCTCCAACTTCGCTCTCTGGAAGCTTACCGGAGCATACAAGAGGCAAGCTACGCCTAAGTATCCTCTAAAGAAGACTGATGGCACATGGGCAAAATCCATTCTGGACCGTGTAGAAACCTTTGCTGAAGACCTGGAGAGCAGGCTTACTCCGTTCAGCACTTCCTCTGCTAGAAGAGTGCAGCTTGTGACATGAGATGGAGCTCCCAGTGGCACCTGTAACCTTGCCGGAGGCTAAAAAGGATATTGGGGGATTGAAAATCAAAAAGGCTCCGCAAGTTACTATCCGCAAGTTACTATCCTAAGGCCTGGAGAAACGCTAGGAAGCCGAAGCCACCAGTACACTCTCAGAACCTTATGCTGGCTACCTTTGCGGACGACACAGCGGCAGTGTGCAGATCCTCTTGTATTTACACTGCCACTGACAGGCTCCAGGCATACCTCAAGAAATTTGAAAACTGGACCTGTCGATGAAACATATCTGTAAGTCCTTCAAAGTGTGCAGTTGTAACTCACACACTTAGAAAGGACACCTGGCCAGGAATATTCCGACACGGAGAGCTCCTGGACCAGAAGAAGGATCACAAATACCTGGGTGTGACCCTCGACACTAGACTAACACTAGAAGCCAAGGCCAAGAAGTTATCTTGGCTCTTAACCAAATAACCACCTAAGCCTGTCAAACAAAATCAAAATCTACAAAATCATACTCGCCCCCACATGGAGATATGGAAGCCAGGTATATGGAATTGCTGCCAAAAGCAACCTTAACCAAATCAGAATCTTCCAGAGCAAGACACTACGCACACTCTCTGGAGCCGAATGGTAAATTCGAAATGTTGATCTGGCTATGGACCTCCATGTCCCTCTAGTTGGAGATGTAATCAACTCACAAGCTGAAACTTACCTCAAGAAACTTACGAACCACCCGAATATCTTGGCCAGAAGACTCACAGAACACAGACGCAGGAGAAGACTCAAAAGAACACATCCCATCGACATACCACACAGAATTTTTTAAACCTCCACATAAGCTAATATACTCCACTAATTTTTAACCCATAACACTCTTCTACTCCCACACAATCTCTTTAATATCCATCGAAAAAGGGCCTACACTATTGTAAAAGTTACTACATTACAGTAAGAGTAAACAATATTACACTGTGTATATCGACACAGTAATAAATCACTAGAAAAAAAAAGAAAAACTTGGTGATGCTGTCGGTGCCAGAGCTTTGTGAACATATGTCCATAGCATCTTCGGGCTCCCAGTTGGGTTCGATTTCAATCGACTTGGGGCTGCTAGAGCACCCTGTTTCTTGGGGTATATTTACATTAGATTCAATAAGTTGGTCCCACGAGTATTGAGGAAGGAAGTATCCCCCGGGGTAGAGCCTCATACCCCAGATCGGGCACTTATACGACCAGAGGTGCCAGGTATCCGTAAGGCACCGTTAGAAGACACACTAACGTAGTGCCATTCATCACAGATGCACGGTACGGTAAAACCGCTGATTACGGGTTTTTTCGAGTTGTCCTCTCTAGATCCGCCATATTTAGTCCAGAGCAGGGGCACCTCGAGCAGGGTGTGGCTCTTCACCAGGTATGGTCGGTCTTCAGTAGTCGGCATGTGACTGCCAACTTCCACTGGCTGAGTTAGCTTTGCGCGGCGGCAGGCATACACGCTTCACTACCAGAGCCTTACCCCCAATCTTATCTGATGTATCTGCTTCCAACTTTAACTTATCAACTACACTTCGATATTGACTTTCAAGCTCACTTATAAACTTTCTGATGCTGCCCTTCAACTGCATCTCTCCCGATTTCTTGATGATCGTTTCATAGGGCATACTCACCTCATTGATAAACCCGGAGAGTTTTCCCGGTGTTCCATCGAAGTACTGAAATTTTTTGATTTGAGCCAGCAACTGGTTCAAATGCACTTCAGATAACTAGGAAACTGCCATTTTGATGTTTTTATTTTTACAGAATGTTTTATTTCTGACCGTATATGATTTTTTATTGTATTTATGACCACTCTTAGGTTTTACGTCACGTAAGTCCGTTTGCGGATCCTTAACGTACACTTTATTTATTTCGCTGATCAGGATAACTAGTTGTGTACTATATCCTTGTTTTGATCAGTACCTATTTCAAATGGACTTTATTTTAGATCAGGGGTCGGCAGCGTTGTATACACTGTGCACAGGAAAATTTTCAGGCAGCGCTTTTGGCACATGTATAGTATAAGCGCTTCGTGTTTGTTTGGGATTCTGTTAGGCTGTCAAGGCTATGTAATAACGACTTCGTATCAAATTTTAAAAATGTTCGGGTGCCGCTGCGGCAGAGATATGACCACAATTGCTCAGATCTCGCAGCAAAAGAAAGGCAAATCATTCGGGTCTGTTAGCTTTAAGAAAACTGTGAGTGTCTGGGTGCCGACCCCTGTTTTAGATCCTACCGACTGCGCCAAATATAAATTTGTAATTTCAGTTTAAGGAAAAAATAATTTTATTTCATTCAACTGATAGTTACAGACTTTGCCTCTTTGTGAAGATCACTAACTTATTATATTGAGGTCTTAAACTGAACTTAAATTGGTGTTCTGATTTACTTGACGATTAAGTCTCGGTCTCGAGCTTTTCTAGTTCTAAGTCAGTTGTAAATTTATTCTGAGTGAGCATTTGATTTTCACTTGAGTGAAACTTGAATTACTCTTTGATTCATGTGTCTTGACTCTGGATATAAGTGCTCTCTTTAATTTAATGACTTTGGGTTGACTTTGAATTGAAATAGGAGTTTCCTGTTTGCGAGCCGAACTTTGATTGTCTTCGAATGTCTGATCGTGACAATTGAAGGGAGTTGTTTATTCGATGATTATGATGATGGTTTAGGATGTTGCTTTGGCCCGTGGTGTAAAAAAAAAATCTGTATTGTGAACATTTGTTAGTAATATATTATGCAAGCATTATAACGTATAAAAATGAATTGCTAATTGTTTACCATGGCGTGCAACCGCGATTGTTCTTCCAAATTTCCGCATTAACCGTCGCAGCTGCCTCTCTCTCTCTTCTGCGTCCCTTATGTATCACTGCTTTGCCGACGGCATAACCCGGGGAGCCTTTCTCCCGAACCAAAGCCAAGGTTTTTAATTCCGCCTTTCCTGCTCCGTAATAATTGAGTTCGAAAATATGTAATTATTTACGGCTAATAAATAAGTTAATTAGTAATTAATTAATTTATTGTTTATTACGGGACAAATCAACCATTCGTGGGCCTCCCTTTTTCTGAGTCAACTAAAAATAAACTCAAATCCAATCCGATATTTTATTGAAACGCTTTCTTACATATCCATTCCATGTGCACATACATATTTACATCGTACATATGCGCATACATTTCTATGTCAATAAATAAAAATCTAAGCCCAATAAATAGAAAAAAAATCCACAAACAATCTTATTCTTCAAGAATTTTATTGATAACTTAAAGTTTTACTTACATCTACAAACATATTCCCAATTATCAGCAGCAGCTGGCCGCTTTTGTTAACATTTTGTTTTTTAAACGCATACTTAAGTACATTGCCGGACGTGCACTCCAGCAGCTGCAGTTGTAAGCATAACAAAAAAAACCGAGCCGATCACAATTCGTTGCCTGCAACGCACTTAACAAAAGCTGATCGGCATTGCTTTCCAAAATTAAACATTGTTTACTTTTAATAAACAAGATTACATTTGTTTTCCCGAAGCAATGCATGTTCGTTTCTCATAACAGTTTCTCATACGTGCGCTGTAAGTAGACCTAAGAAAGAACGCGAGTTAGTCGCAAATAAACTCTCAAGCTAAGCGGATCACTTCGTGTCTAGATACTTTTTGCGCGGTTTTCGGTTTTCCCTGCAATAGGTTATGGGCCCAGAACCCTGGCGCGGCCTCATAAAGTTATTGTGCGAATAAAAGACTTAAATGTAGTTTGAGTGGCGGCTCGCGTTTTGTCACTAACTCCGGAGATCGACAACAGCAATATGAGTGCGATGTACCAAATCGAGAAGCTCGATGAAAAGAATAACGATTCATGGTGCGTCCAGATGCGTTTTGGTGCACGCAGAGCTGTGGACAGTTTCATCAGAGGAGCTTAAAGAAGAGGCAGTTCTAAAAGGAGTGGACTGGAAGGGCTTAGACCAGATAGCCTTGGCAACAATCATACTGAGCGTAAACCCTCGCAGTTGGGATACGTCAAGCACTGTGCACACGCGTTTGAAGCCTGGACGAGACTTAAGGAACTTCACCAGCCCAGAAGACCGGTACGCAAGGTTTCGTTTTACAAGAGGCTATTGGCGCTCAGGATGGCAGACGGCCAGAATATGTTCAGTTACATAAGTACCTTCGCCGATTTTTTGGATCAACTTTTCTTTTATTTATTTATTTTATTTTATTTTTTTCTGTTGTACGTTGATGCACTACGGTCAGTACACTCAAGTGCCCCTTTTAGGGTTAGGTGTAAAAAGGCGCGATAGAGAAGTATAGGTAAAAGAATGCGAGGAAACTACCCTTAACCATATGGACTACAAGCGCGCAGCTCGATTGCTATCTTGCATGTGTACTAAATGGGTTAAGATTAATGTTTTTAGTTAAGGAAGGCTATCTACAAATCATTATAATTTGCACATAGTACTCTAAAGGGTTAACTTCATACGATGTTCCTCAGTGGCGCAAAACTAAAGGTAAGTAGGATCTAGTGGTTTTATATGGTACGTGGGAATTCAACTGACCCAATAGATCGGTGCTTTCGACATCACCACGGATCAGGTTATACATAAAGACAATGCCTAGCATCGTTCTACGGTTTGCTAAGGAAGGTAGGTTAATTAGGAGAAGTCTACTAGAATAAGAGGGCAAGCTAAGCTTTGCATGCCAGTTTAAGCCACGAAGAGCGAAAAATAAATAGTTATTTTGAACTGACTCAATGCGTTCGCTCTAGACATCCCACTGGGGACTCCAAATGCAAGATCCATATTCTAAAATAGGACGAACTAACGAAATGTATAAATTCTTTGTTCGTAGGGGTCATCGAATTCCTTCGAACACCGTTTAATAAATCTAAGCACACCCCTGGCTTTATTCACAATGCACAAAATATGATCAGTAAACTCCAGTTTAGGATCTAGGTGGATACCCAAATCGTCAACTAGAGTGATCCTTTCCAAAGAGCACCAGTTCAGCGTATAAGTCGCAGGCTTGGGAAATATACTTGAGAATGTCATCAGAAAGTCCTCTTTTTAAAGAGGATCTTTTGCGTCCTGGCACTCACATAACTTAAGATTTACCTAAGAAGATCGACAGGAAACCCCATTATGACGGATTTTCTAACAAGAAGGGAATGATTAACGGAGTCAAATGCTTTTCTGAAATCAGTATACATCACATCTGTCTGCAAATGTTGTTAAAAGCCCATTATAATAAAAGAAGTGAGCTCCAGAACTTTTGTAGTCGTTGATCTTCATTTAATAAATCCATTTTGGCATATAGAAATTACTGATCTACACAGTTGCTGCAAATGGGGAGTAATTATGTTTTCGAAAGGTTTTGGGGTGGCTAACAACTTAGAGATTTTCCTATAGTTGTTAGCATCCACTTTGCTACCTTTTTTGTGGAGAGGAATGACGAAGATTCCTTTCAAATAAGTGGAAATTGTAATGTTTCTAAGGACAAGGTAAACAATTTTAAAAGGGGACTGCACAGGGACTCAGAACAATACCTGAGCACACAGCCTGGTATTCCATTGGGACCTGAAGATTAGGTTTGATTTGAGCATGCTATACGAATAGATCTGGTATGAATCGGATGACGGAAAATAAGTAGCTTGAAAAAACTGAGCTAAAAGATCGGCGATTGTCTGATCATTGTTTTCTGTCGTATTTTCAAATAAAGCGAGGAAGGATGTGTAATAGGCTTACGTTTAGTGTTGACAAAAATATAAAACTGTTTTGGGTCCTGCGCAAACTAAACCCAGCCACGAGTCAAATAGTTTTTATAACACTGCGCGTTAAGCACGGTAAACTTTGACCGAGCCGCTAAATAGCGAGAATGGACAGCTTGAGAGCCGTTACGTTTTAATTCAGAATAGAGATTGGACTTCACATTTTTGAGGCGAGTCAACTCCTTACTAAACCAGGGAGGCTTATTTGAGATTGACGGATAGTATAACGGAACATATTCAGTAAAAAAGGAGTTCATTGCATTTTAAAAAATGTCCATGGCACCCACCATGTCAGGGCTCATGTTGAGATCGGACCAATCAAAGTCAGATATGAAATTATTCAGCCGTAGAATAGCCGCCTTGCGAAAGCAGTGAACTTTTTTGGCAGACTTATTCTCCATAGTAGTCCCAATATTAATATACCATCGAAAGTAGGATGGTATAGATCTTCAGGTTGCGTCAAGGGCAGGACCCTAACTAAACTGACTCTTGCCGGACCATAGACAAAACAGAGATCGCGCAAGCGATCTAAGAAATTTCGTACATGGTTGACTTTAGACCGCGAAATGTCAAATATGCCATCAGTTAAGTCGTGACGTGCTGTAGTCAAAAGGGTACTTGAGGATTAATTTGTGGACCAAATAGCCCCAGGAATGTTAAAATCCGCTAGAACTACTAAATGGTCCCTATCCGAAAGTCTATTGGAGACCGCCTGAATTGCGGAAAGGTGGTTCCCATAAGTTGAAAGTTGCGACAAGGGAGGAATGTAGGAACATGTAATAAAAGTAAAACAACCATTAAATGATTGTTTCACACAGAGGAATTCAACATCGCAGCCTTCCTCGAAAGTTAATAGTTCAGACGTGAGGTTGGAGTCAACCACAATGAGAACACCGCCCCCTTGCCTGGAAGGCCGATCTAGCCTGTACGTTGTGTACACAGCTGGAAAAACTTCGGAGCTTAGAATCTCCGGATTTAACCAGGTTTCTGTGAATATAATCACCTGGGATGCAAATGAAAGACTATCAGAATACAACTTAGGAAGCTTACTACGTAAGCCTCTTGCATTCTGATAGGAAAGAAGGAGACAATTTGTTAGTTTTTTGAATCGGACGACGTAGATGGCACAATGGTTTTGTCCGGCCTGGGTAAACTAACCCGCACAGGCCGTCTTTCCTTTTTCTTAGCTTCGTACTCCTTGACAACAACATACTTAGGCTAGAAGTCAGAAGAGCATTTTGTGGTTAAACGCTGGTCAGGGACATTTATTTTGAAAGATGAAATATCCCTAGCATAAGAAAATTGGAATCTTTTCACCTTAATCTGGGATTCTTCGGCTTTAGTGCGACCTAGGATATAGGTACTAACATCCTTAGATGTTTGATTAGGGGAAAGCCGCGAAACAAATATCTGTTTCGTAGGTGGAATAGCTATAAGGGCTTTCGGTACTACATTTGTAGTACCAATATCGGCCGGTATTCCAGGCCGGATACCCTGGTGAGTTTTCTTGGTGGGGTTCTGTGAGGTCATTGATTGTGACCCCTCAGCGGACACGACGGATATAACTGGAGGGGCTGCCCCTCCCGCGGCACATTTGGAGGCCGAATCTTTTCTCGCCCCCGATCTTAATATCATTGGAGTTACATATATTGGAGTCGGGGGCTGTGCCGAGGGAGTCAGCTGTTGAGAACTCGTAGCGAGTTGTTGGGATCCGTGTATTGGGACTCATTTAATAGCTTAAGGCCATTAAACTGGAAGTCCAGCGCCAGGAGCACCTCATTAGTTTTACGAAAACTAACAACAAGCTCCTTAAAACCATTTTTGGTTTGCCGCATAAATGACATCATTTCCTTTTTAACATCGCGAAAAGCTTCAAAGCAGTAGCGCAATCCAATGTTTTCAGTAATATTATTGCAATCAATGCACTTGGCGTGCACGATATTGTCACACAGCCAGCAGCCAATAATAGGGTCCTCTGCAGAAATTGTTTTCGTGCAGGTTTTAATCACACAGACAACACTAGAAGACATTATAGTGACTTTCCACTGTACCATTCAGAAGTTAAAAGGAAATAAGAGTTGTTACGTGCACTAAGTAAGAGCGAGCAAGAGAGCGAGAGTAAGGAGCTAAAGCCGTCAAGCTGCAATATCGGCGTAACGGATAAAGCACAAAGAGGAATGCGAAAATGCAGATAAGCAATCGCTGCGCCAAAACTAATTTGCAATTAATATAGTTATTAATACACAAGAACAGCAGCACGCACACGCGAAGTGAAACGGTGAATTATTATTGACACAAGATAGAAGTTTAAATAAAACCGGTGGTTTATAGCAAAGAATTAACACAAATACAAAGCGCAAAGCAAAAACACGACCGTTCACTTTGAAAGAGAAACGAGATACGATATGAGAAACTTGATATTCGGCAAACGTTTAAGTCGATTTAAATGAGGAGATTAGACCATTAATTTTTTTTTTCCAGTCTTCCAAAAGATTTACCGGCATTCGAGAATCTTCATACAAAGTTGAAGGAAGAAGGGGAAAGAAGAGACGGCAAGAACACGATAAGCGAGCAAGTGTTGGTTGCCAGGCAACTGCCAAGGAAAGCAAAGCAACGGTGAAGTGCTACAAGTGTGGTAAGTTCGGACACATACAGAAAAACTGTCGAAGTACCGGACGGACAATTGAGAGCAAAGACCTCTCTTAGGCGTATTGCAAACAGCGTTTCTCTGGATCAGGAAATTTGGTGACTCAACAGCGGCGCGACCATTTTTGCGAAGTTCGAAGAGCACACCGAAATGATCAGACTCGCTGATGACGGACTTCTAAGAGCGGAAGGAAAGGGTGAAATCAACCTGCAAATCGGAATATGTAAGCTAAAGCTGAACAATGTTTTATATATGCCGAAATTGAGAAGTAATTTTATGTCCGTGAGCTAAGCAGTAAACAATGGCTGTTTTGTTTCTTCTCGGTTTGCGTTTACTTTCCTTTTTCGTTCTGCCAAAAGTTTTAAGCAATTCACACTCCAAGCCGGTTCAAAAATGTATCTGACTGTGAATGAATAACATAGCATTGTTAACTTTACTGTTATTTATCGATTATTGCTGTAAGGCACTGAGCTGTCACTCGGGTGAAAAAAAATTTCAAATTGGAAAAATGTCGGGAAAAAACTTCGCGGAAAACACTTTAAAGTTAAAGCCCGAAAAGTTGTGCTTTTCAGTTTACTGCCCAGTCAGGAGTACAACGGCCAAGGAAGATCATCTTAAGAAGAACAAGTAAGAAAGCTACAGTCGAGAGTGCTCGACTGTGAGATACCCGGTAACCAAACGTTCGGACTACATATTAAGGCGAGTAGCTTAGAGATCTGAATGCCAGATTTGCGTTGTTTTTAATCAAATAAATTTTTCTTATTCTTTACATTTCAATTCAGTTGTTCAGTCTCAGTAATATGTATATGGAATAACAAAGGTAGCGATTGTAAGGTCAAGCGCAAATGCATATTATGCTGACATGAAGAAGTCGAATTGGGCACCGTTTCCCATTTCTGCATAGATCATAATACACAGTAACCCACATTTCTTCTACACACAATTTCGTTGACATAAGCATATTCTTTATACTTTGTTTAGCTATAAATACCGTTAAGTTTCCTCAATAAAATCAGTAATTGTTTTGACCACAACGCAAGCTTTACTCATCTCCCTGCATTCAACAGAGGCTGTCGCTGAGTCTTCAGACCCTCATATGCACCATCCTTAGTCCAACTGGTTCATGTTCTAGTTGCGGCGACACAAGACAGACAATTCATGTACTGTATGCCAGGCACCTTAGCCTACACATTAACATTTGGTGACCCCGACGATCTAGGAAACATCCTAGATCCTTGAAGGATTTCAATCAAACTTTGGCTCAGAACTCAGATTTCTAGCCGTTCCTAATCACAGGAAACATTCGACCTTTGAAGAATTTCAATCATCCTTTGGTCACAATCTCAAAGTTGTCAATCAGGCGACACTTTGAGGGATTTTAACATCCATTTGGCTCAGAACTTCTAGCCGTTGATCACATTCAGTGATCCCTACAGGAAACTATCCTGCACACACTTCTCAGAGTTGTCAACAAGGCGACACTTTGAAGAAATCTTCCAAGTCATTGTTCAACTTCTTTGACCATCGACGGTTGCGAACAGGAGCGTATCCAGCGTTTCAGCAAAGAAAACACTCCCAACGGGTCAGAAGTGAAGTAACACTATAATGGCTAATACAAAGGAAGAGCAAGCAGTCGCCGAGACGTTAGACTTGCAAGAAAAGATCAGTCAAGAGATCTCGAAATATATCCGCAACTACAAAAGGATTCAGCGGAGAGGAAACTAAATCCCACGTATTACCAAACCAAATTGGCCGCCATCGATGACGCATGGAATCGGTTTGCGACGAACCATCTTAATATTCCTGAAAATATAGAACCACTGAGTATACCAAGTTCTACAATGACTGTCGTGCCACATACGAAGAATACAGAGCGAACATGCTCGACAATATAGAACAATCAACAAGCCACGCTGATGCAAATCCAGAAGCGGGAAGTATACATCAGCCCATGATAGCATCTGACAAACTCAGAACAGCATGTCGCCGACAAAGGGCGATATCCGAGTCTATCAAACGCGCTCTGAAAGAGTTTTCAGAGACAGGAAAGAGCATCACAAGTGATTTGATAAAATCACTATGGTCTCAGATGCAAGAAATTCATTTTTCCGTTCACGAAGAATACGATGACCCAATTAAGGTAGGATATGATATGCAGTCCTTCCTAAGACTGGAAAAGGAAATTCAAGCGGTCTTAGGGGCAAAAAACAATACCTCAAGCAACGAAGATGTGCACTTGCCCAGAGTCAGCATCCCAAAATTCGATGGAGATCTGCTCAAATGGACTCAATTTTTCGATATATTCAAATGCATGGTCCATGACACTAACATGCCCACCGTACGGAAAATGTGGTATCTGAAAACCACCGCAACCGGAGAGGCAGAAAGGTTGATAAGGCATATCGATCTTAAGCAAGAAAATTACTTGCATGCATGGGGTATATTGGTTGACGCTTACAACAATCCCCGACATGTAGCAGACACGATTCTCAATCGTCTCCTGCAACAACGCACAACTAGTGACGATCCGAAGTCATTAAAAGAATTATACATTACAACAATTGAGTCCCTGGCATCGTTAAAGGGACTTGGCATCAATGTATCTAGCTGGGATACAATATTGATTGCCATCATCAAGCAAAAATTGGATTTTGCTACTAGAGCCCTATACGAACAGTCGTTAGATGGGTCTCGAGAGCTACAAAGCTTGGACACAATGGTCAGCTTCCTGGATCAACAATTTCGAGTACTGGAGACAGGAAAAAGAGGCCAACAGGCAAAAAGGGAGCAAATAAAATCTACATGTACCTCTGCCAGCGCTGGAAAGGTATCAAACTGTTCGTTTTGCAAAGGAATCATCAGCTTTACAAATGCGATGACTTCCGCAACAAAACAGTACCCGAACGACTCAATTGGGTGCAAAACCACGCTTGTGTGTAAATTGCTTTAGCAGTGACCACAAGGCAAAGGAATGCCGAGGTCGCACGCGTTTTAAATGTGACAAAAACACCATACATTGCTGCATCTTGAAACCACATCAGGTGCAGCAACCGAGCCACAATCACTTACTGTAGGTGCAGCAAGCAACAAAAGTTACAACCTACTCGCCACCGTCAAAGTGGCAGTAAAAGCAAGCAATGGCCAGGTTGCGACCTTCAGAGCTCTGCTTGATTCAGGATCACAAATAAATTTGATTTCTGAACGAATGGCGTCAATGCTATCACTAAAACTCCACGGTACTTCACTATGTATCGAAGGAATTGGAGGCAATCCAAAAACTAGTAGAGCCAGAGTAAATGTGCTGATGAAATCGATGCATAATGACTTTACTCAACAAGTTGAAGCTTTTGTGTTACCACACATCATAGCTGATCAACCGGCTCATCAGTTAAATTCTACAAATCTACAAGTCCCGAGCAACATTGCCCTAGCTGATCCAAACTTCGACAAGCCAGGAAAGATTGACATGCTTATCAGAGCCGAGCACTATTATTCATTGCTTCTACCAAACCAGACTCTATTAAAGCCAGGAGGCCCAATTCTTCAAAATACAAAACTTGGATGGATTGTGGCCGGAAAAGTTCTCGGCGGAGCAAAACTCTGCTGCAATTTGTGCAGCTGCAGCTACAGATGAAGAAATTGATACGCTGTTGGAACGCTTCTGAACTTTAGAAACTCTAGAAACTGAAGAAAAACACCGATCGCCGATGGAGGCTCATTGCGAAAAACATTTTGTAGGAAATCTCCAAGTTTCATTTTCTGAACAATCTTCAGCCCTGGGGGCATCACAAAGAACTGCAACAAACAGATTCCTGGCACTGGAGCGGAGAACTTCACCTGAAATCTGGAAAGGGTACGTGGACTTTATGGAGGAGTATGAAGGACTTGGACATATGAAACAAGTGCATCCCTCAAACATACCAGCGGATCACTACTTTATCCCACACCACAGTGTGCTTAAACCTGAAAGCAGCACAACAAAACTACGGGTAGTATTTGATGCTACCTGTAAAACTACAAGCAACAAATCTTTGAATGAAATATTGCATGCTGGACCCACTGTCCAGAGCGAGCTGTTTGCAATCTTGCTACGCTTTCGCACTCACAAATATGTGTTCACAGCAGACATAGAAAAAATGTATCGGCAAGTGTGGATGCAACCTGATGATCAATTTCATCAATTAATCGTCTGGAGAAAGAATCCATCTGACGACCTTAAGTATTACCGACTCAAAACCGCCACCTACGGTACAACGTCAGCCCCATTCCTAGCTACAAAATGCTTGAATTATTTGGCCGAGAAGGTCAAGAATAAACTACCGCTTGGATCATCCGTGCTAAAGCATGATTTCTACGTCGACGGCTGTCTCACTGGAGCAGACAGTATTCCGGAAGCATTCCAAATTCAACGAGAATTAAACCAAATATTGTTGCCATCCGGACTCAAGCTCCGAAAATGGTGCTCGAACAACCAACAAGTGTTAACAGAAATTCCTAAGGAAGACATTGTCAACAATGTCAAGCTAGACGAAACACTGAAACACTACAGTGTGAAGACCTTGGGTCTTCTATGGATACCACAAAAGGATCAACTATGTGGGCGATCCCAAAAAAGCGAAGCTTCAACTATCACCAAAGTTTTAAGTTCTAAATCTGCACAGATATTCGACCCACTATTTGCCCCTGTTGTAGTGAAGGCAAAAATATTTATGCAAACTCTGTGGGGACTAAACCTGGGTTGGGACGATGAGCTCCCACCCCACCTTCAGGATGATTGGAAGAATTATTGCTCCGATTTGCAAGCTTTAAATACTATGGAAATCCCGAGGCATATCTTTGATGGAAAGTAAAGAAGTACACACGTTCGTCGATGCGTCAGAGCGAGCGTACGGAGCGGCAGTATATATACGAGCCACTCACAAAAATAATCAAGTGTCGGTCCGGCTCCTGTGCTCCAAATCAAGAGTGGCACCAGCAGCAAAGAAACGTTACCTCGTCTTGAACTATGCGCTGCAGTATTGGGCGCTGAACTGACTCACAGAGTGAGGTAGGATTTACGCCTGACTAGTGAGAAGGCATCTGGGTATTTTGGACTGACTCAACTGTGGTTCTGTCCTTGATAAACGCATCAGCATCAACATACCACACGTTCGTTGCAAATCGGATCGCTAAAATCCAAGCTGTATCTGACCGATCGCAATGGCGTCATGTCTCATCAGGAAATAACCCGGCAGACGTACTATCAAGAGGAATTGCCGCCAGCAAATTAGCGGAACATAGCGGTTCCTGTGACGAGTGGGCCAAAGTACCAACCATCGTTCCCAGCGATTTGGAACTACGGTCAAAACAAGTAAGCCTGCCAACTTGTCGATATCAGATTGGAGGAGAACTCTACAACTGTAACCATAGCAACTCCTTTCATAAACTGCAACGTATTGTAGCATACATGATGAGATTCTGTAACAAAGGAACAGAGCCACTACAACTACACTATGTGTCGGTGAGTTGACTCGTGCAAGGGTTATCATCTTCCGCACCATTCAGCAGATTGATTTCGCTGCTGAATACAAACAGCTTCTTAACCACGAGATTGTGGACAAAAAGAGCTCGATAATCTCATTATCCCCTATACAAGGGGAAGACGGACTTATCAGAGTCGGAGGTAGATTAGAAGAATCTCAACTTCCATATAATGCGAAGCACCAAATCCTGCTTCCTTACAATGATCCGATTGTGAGGATGCTATTACGAGAGATGCATGAAGAGAACATGCATTGTGGAGCGCAATCACTACGAGCCATTACCAGACAGCAGTACTGGATTGTCAATGACAAAACAATGGCAAGAAGCTTTACAAATGCGATGACTTCCGCAACAAAACAGTACCCGAACGACTCAATTGGGTGCAAAAACAACGGTTGTGTGCAAATTGCTTTAGCAGTGACCACAAGGCAAAGGAATGCCGAGGTCGCACGTGTTTTAAATGTGACAAAAAACACCATACATTGCTGCATCTTGAAACCACATCAGGTGCAGCAACCGAGCCACAATCACTTACTGTAGGTGCAGCAAGCAACAAAAGTTACAACCTACTCGCCACCGTCAAAGTGGCAGTAAAAGCAAGCAATGGCCAGGTTGCGACGTTCAGAGCTCTGCTTGATTCAGGATCACAAATTAATTTGATTTCTGAACGAATGGCTTCAATGCTATCACTAAAACTCCACGGTACTTCACTACGTATCGAAGGAATTGGAGGCAATCCGAAAACTAGTAGAGCCAGAGTAAATGTTCTGATGAAATCGATGCATAATGACTTTACTCAACAAGTTAAAGCTTTTGTGTTACCACACATCATAGCTGATCAACCGGCTCATCAGTTAAATTCTACAAATCTACAAGTCCCGAGCAACATTGCCTAGCTGATCCAAACTTCGACAAGCCAGGAAAGATTGACATGCTTATCAGAGCCGAGCACTATTATTCATTGCTTCTACCAAACCAGACTCTATTAAAGCCAGGAGGCCCAATTCTTCAAAATACAAAACTTGGATGGATTGTGGCCGGAAAAGTTTCGGAGCAAAACTCTGCTGCAATTTGTGCAGCTGCAGCTACAGATGAAGAAATTGATACGCTGTTGGAACGCTTCTGGACTTTAGAAACTCTAGAAACTGAAGAAAACACCGATCGCCGATGGAGGCTCATTGCGAAAAACATTTTGTAGGAAATCTCCAAGTTTAATTTT
This sequence comes from Drosophila triauraria, assembly GCA_014170255.2. Classification (NCBI taxonomy): domain Eukaryota; kingdom Metazoa; phylum Arthropoda; class Insecta; order Diptera; family Drosophilidae; genus Drosophila; species Drosophila triauraria. Next base: position 11,802,612 of record JABJVT010000007.1, read on the forward strand.
CTGAACAATCTTCAGCCCTGGGGGTATCACAAAGAACTGCAACAAACAGATTCCTGGCACTGGAGCGGAGAACTTCACCTGAAATCTGGAAAGGGTACGTGGACTTTATGGAGGAGTATGAAGGACTTGGACATATGAAACAAGTGCATCCCTCAAACATACCAGCGGATCACTACTTTATCCCACACCACAGTGTGCTTAAACCTGAAAGCAGCACAACAAAATTACGGGTAGTATTTGATGCTACCTGTAAAACTACAAGCAACAAATCTTTAAATGATATATTGCATGCTGGACCCACTGTCCAGAGCGAGCTGTTTGCAATCTTGCTACGCTTTCGCACTCACAAATATGTGTTCACAGCAGACATAGAAAAATGTATCGGCAAGTGTGGATGCAACCTGATGATCAATTTCATCAATTAATCGTCTGGAGAAAGAATCCATCTGACGACCTTAAGTATTACCGACTCAAAACCGTCACCTACGGTACAACGTCAGCCCCATTCCTAGCTACAAAATGCTTGAATTATTTGGCCGAGAAGGTCAAGAATAAACTACCGCTTGGATCATCCGTGTTAAAGCATGATTTCTACGTCGACGGCTGTCTCACTGGAGCAGACAGTATTCCGGAAGCAGTCCAAATTCAACGAGAATTAAACCAAATATTGTTGCCATCCGGATTCAAGCTCCGAAAATGGTGCTCGAACAACGAACAAGTGTTAACAGAAATTCCTAAGGAAGACATTGTCAACAATGTCAAGCTAGACGAAACACTGAAACACTACAGTATGAAGACCTTGGGTCTTCTATGGATACCACAAAAGGATCAACTATGTGGGCGATCCCAAAAAAGCGAAGCTTCAACTATCACCAAACGAGTTGTAAGTTCTGAATCTGCACAGATATTCGACCCACTAGGACTATTTGCCCCTGTTGTAGTGAAGGCAAAAATATTTATGCAAACTCTGTGGGGACTAAACCTGGGTTGGGACGATGAGCTCCCACCCCACCTTCAGGATGATTGGAAGAATTATCGCTACGATTTGCAAGCTTTAAATACTATGGAAATCCCGAGGCATATCTTTGATGGAAAGTAAAGAAGTACACACGTTCGTCGATGCGTCAGAGCGAGCGTACGGAGCGGCAGTATATATACGAGCCACTTACAAAAATAATCAAGTGTCGGTCCGGCTCCTGTGCTCCAAATCAAGAGTGGCACCAGCAGCAAAAGAAACGTTACCTCGTCTTGAACTATGCGCTGCAGTATTGGGCGCTGAACTGACTCACAGAGTGAGGAAGGATTTACGCCTGACTAGTGAGAAGGCATCTGGGTATTTTTGGACTGACTCAACTGTGGTTCTGTCCTTGATAAACGCATCAGCATCAACATACCACACGTTCGTTGCAAATCGGATCGCTAAAATCCAAGCTGTATCTGACCGATCGCCATGGCGTCATGTCTCATCAGGAAATAACCCGGCAGACGAACTATCAAGAGGAATTGCCGCCAGCAAATTAGAGGAACATAACCTCTGGCTATATGGACCGCTCTTTCTACACGGGTCCTTTGACAAGTGGGCCAAAGTACCAACCATTGGTCCCAGCGATTTGGAACGACGGTCAAAACAAGTAAGCCTGCCAACATGTCGAGATCAGATTGGAGGAGAACTCTACAACTGTAACCATAGCAACTCCTTTCATAAACTGCAACGTATTGTAGCATACATGATGAGATTCTGTAACAAAAGGAATAGAGCCACTACAACCACACTATGTGTCGGTGAGTTGACTCGTGCAAGGGTTATCATCTTCCGCACCATTCAGCAGATTGATTTCGCTGCTGAATACAAACAGCTTCTTAACCACGAGATTGTGGACAAAAAGAACTCAATCATCTCCTTATCCCCTATACTAGGGAAGGACGGACTTATCAGAGTCGGAGGTAGATTAGAGGAATCTCAACTTCCATATAATGCGAAGCACCAAATCCTGCTTCCTTACAATGATCCGATTGTGAGGATGCTATTGCGAGAGATGCATGAAGAGAACATGCATTGTGGAGCGCAATCACTACGAGCCATTGCCAGACAGCAGTACTGGATTGTCAATGATAAAACAATGGCAAGAAGCATTATACACTGCTGTGTCAAATGTACAAAGGCACGACCCAAATTAATGCAACAAATTATGGGCAACCTTCAAGCGGACCGAGTAACATAGGCGCGGCCATTCTTCAACTCTGGTGTTGATTACAGCGGGCCCATTTGGATTCATCACAAGATCCGTGGGAAAAGACCCGACAAGGCCTATATAGCAGTGTTCTGCTGTTTCGCCACAAAGGCAGTGCATCTGGAACTAGTGAGTGATTTGACGACGGATGCATTCTTAGCCGCTCTTCTACGATTTTTGAGTCGACGCGGAAAATGCCAGACCATTCACTGCGATAACGCAACCAATTTCGTCGGGGCCAATAATTAATTAAAAACCTTAGAAGAAGCGATCTTCTCGGATAAGGCCTACTGGTATCAGTCACAGCCACGTCGTCGTTAACATTTGAGGAGCTCAACACTGTGATCATTGAAGTTGAAGCAATCCTCAATTCACGGCCGCTTACCCCAATGTCATCCGATCCGACTGATACATCAGCTCTAACTCTAGGGCATTTTCTGATTGGTGAGCCATTGACCGCTCCTCCTGATGTGAACCTCGCCTCACCCGGAAAAACATTGGTGAAAAGATGGGAATTAGTATCCACACTAAAGCAAGCGTTCTGGAATCAGTGGTCCATGGAGTATCTACAAGAACTTCAAATGCGTAACAAATGGAAGCCCATGTCGCAGAATGTCGAAGAAGGACTACTTGTTCTCGTAAAGGAAGACAACGTGCCGGTGATGAGCTGGCCAATGGGAAGGATAGTAAAGACCTATCTTGGCAAGGACAACCACGTCCGGGTAGTAGACGTTAAAACCGCCTCTGGAATATTCAAACGCGCAGTTACTCGGCTTGCTCCGCTTCTAAAAGAAGAAGCCACAAAACGTCCTGGCAGCTTCATTGTAGAAACAACAATGCCGGAAGAAATCCCAACACAGAGGAAGAAGCTGAAGCTTCCGATCCTTCCAACTTTGCTGGCAATGCTACTCACTGGCAATGGGACAACCAATAAATGTAACGCAGTTCACAAATAAACCCGGAATATTCTACGAATGGCAATTTCAGAATGGACCATCATCGTCTACTACGACTTGAAACCATATTGGACCGATATGAGAATACTATCTGACGGGATTACTGAACTAAAACAAAAGTGTTCAGAACTACAAAATGCAAATGCATATACCTCTATACTTGATCATTTTCAACATTTATATGGCGAGTTACAAGCTGGAAATGATTTGATTAACCATTCCCGACAGCGCAGATCACCACTTGATATAGTCGGAAACGTAGCGCACTCATTATTTGGCGTGCTTGATTCAAACTATGCAGAAGAAATGGCCAAGGTCATAAACGAAGTCAAAGCCAACGATGATATGCTGATGATGATGCTCAAGAATCAAACGTCTGTTCTTGACTCCACTGTAAATGTAGTCAGAAAAAGCAATTCGGCCAACGACAAACGAATCAGGACGCTAGAACAACAACTAGCAACCATCAAAAGAGAGAGAGGCAAATACGAAGGCGACTACCTACAGCAAGCATTCATGGTCCTAACAGCCCAGCTAACCCTGCTGGCGACGGTGATGCAGCGGTTGCAAAATGAGATAGCTAGCGTCCTTACTGATGTCCGCCAACGAACCATTAGTCCCATGCTAGTATCTCCACAGCAACTGAGAGATCAACTTGATCAAATTCGGGATCATCTTCTACCAGATCAAATGTTACCGATATCATCGGAAAATGCTATCCAGCTCTACCGAATTATGCACGCTGAAGGCACAACAACTACCGATCATGTAATCTTCAAGATTACACTTCCTCTGGTATCCACAGCGCAGCAGAAGGTGTTCAGCATCATCCCCATCCCGGCGTGGAAGGCAGGAAGCTGGCATAGACTCAATATCAAGACAAATATCATTGCCGTCAATGCTCATAGAGATCAATTTATGGGATTGACTGAAGACGAATTTGAGTTATGTCTAAAAGCGCCAAACGATGAGCACATATGCTTTAATCATCAAGCTACGTTTAGCGCGGACAACCAGTGTGAATTTCAGTTGTTTAACAACAAGACTGAAACACATTGTGAGACTGTTCAAACAAAATCCGATCTGATTTGGACAATGACGCATCAACGGAACAGATGGATGTTCGCAACGCACAGTCCCATAGAGCTTCAAGCTGTATGCAAAGGAACACCTTCCACAGTACACCTTGAAGAAACGGGCTTACTATCACTCTCCGCAGGCTGCACCGTAGTGCACATTCAGCACTACGATCAGCGAATCGAAATCAACATATGTTCGTTTCGGCAATATCACCAAGTTTGACGTAGAAGAAACATCAGAACCAACTCAAGAAACTACAACCCGAGTATCCGAACTAGACGAATTAGAAATCCTACAACAAAGACTGACCAAACTGAAGGAAACAACATGGAAAAATCACTTCAGCACTGTGCAGCACCATCAAGTAGCTGCCTATGTGGCCTTAGCAATATCAATTATAGTGAGCATTGCATTCATTCTACGACGGCAATACAGCAAATGGAAGCCACGACAACGGACCTCCAAACCTCAGGAAAACGCTGAGCAGTCGTTACTGGAACCTACCCCACGCAGTTTTGCTTTCAACATTAGCGATGGTTGAACACCTGTTCAACGGCCGGAAGAATGTTCAGTCTCAGCAATATGTATATGCAATAACAAAGGTAGCGATTGTAAGGTCAAGCGCAAATGCATATTATGCTGACATGAAGAAGTCCAATTGGACACCGTTTCCCATTTCTGCATAGATCATAATACACAGTAACCCACATTTCTTTTACACACAATTTCGTTGACATAAGTTTAAGTTTAAGTTTGTTTTTATTTTTTAGCCCAGCGCTGCAAGTTTTCACTTATTATTATTGCGCTAGTCATTTCGGGCTCAATACAATTTCGCTTAAAACTAGTACTTAAGTAGAAACATTTATTAATAAAGCTAACATGTAACAGAAATTTTAATTATACTATATTGCTAATATGCTTAATTCTGTTTTTTAATTTGTAGAATTTTTATTATTTTTTAAGTTTTTATATTTTATTTTATATTTTATTTACTAGTTTTAATTAATTTAATTCATACTATTTTTCAAGAAATTTTTATTTTTCAGAAAATAGAGTTGCGCTCCTAATTGATTTGAATTGATGAGGAGATTGTTCCACAATCGGATACCATTAATAAGAAACTGCCTCTTCGAGCAAAGCGTTAGCGTTCGAGGGCATATATAATTGTTCGTCCTTAGCGAAGTCGCAGGAGAAAGTTTTCATATAAATATATAGGTTCTTTGGTCGTCACAATTTTGTGAAAATATATTAAAGTTCTATATTCTATCCAGGTGGTCAAGTTAAGGTCAAGAATTTTACAAGACAGGTGTGATACATGGTCATAGCGTCTTAAATTAAACACATAACGCACAATTGAGTGAAAAGCGACCACTAAAGTTTGCATGTCCCGCGCATCGCAATGGCCGAAAACTTCGATTCCATAAAAGAGAGTAGGAATAAGAATAACTTTGGAAATTAATAACCTTATTTCTTCTGGTATAAAAGATTTAGAAGCAGCAAGCTGACGCAACTGACCATATGTGCGACCATTTGTTTTATTAATGTGCTTGCTCCATGTTAGGGTATTACTAAAAGTTATGCCGAGGTTAACTACATAGTCTTCATAACTTATTGAAGTATTGTTAATACATATTTTTGGGAGAATTTTAGTGTCAATCGCTTTTTTAGATATGACGATACATTTCGATTTCCTTGGATTTATTACAAGGCCATTGTCCTTCGCCCATTTGTCAATAATTGACAGTATTTGATTTCTTTTACTGACACAAACATTTACTTCTTTGACAGGACTACTAACATATATTTGAACATCATCAGCATATAAATGTACTTCACAGTCAGACAGGACACTAGGTAAATCATTGACATAGATTGTAAACAATAATGGCCCTAAAACTGATCCCTGAGGTACACCTCTAGTTAGTTGCCTTAAGGTGGAAGGCTTTGTTCCAGCGACTACAGCTCGCAATCTATTAGTCAAATATTTTTTTTATACTTTGCTGTTGTTTATTGGATCTTCTCCTTTAGAGACTAACAATAAGTGTATCAAATCTTATATATATAACCTAACTAACAGTCATATGACTGACACAGAGTTAAATGTCCCTGATAATTATGGCTGGGTTGGATGGTCGTTCCGATGCAGGCGGGTTCTGCTGGAAACCCGAGTCAAGCCTCTTGCCAGGTGATTTGGGTGCTCAGTAAGTTTTTATTGTAGGTCGCCTTTTGTTTGTCTATTTCATCTTTTACTGCAAGAATGCCGAGATCCCTGTGGATGTTTAGGTTGCGAATATACCATGGTGCCCCAGTGATAGTTCTCAGGATTTTCGATTGTGCGCGCTGAATGATGTCTATGTTGCTGCTACTCGCGTTCCCCACAACTGGGAGCCATATGTCCAGATAGGCTTGAGAGTGGAGTTGTAGAGCAGGACCTTGTAGTCCAGACGCAGTGGCGATCGGGCGTTTAAAATCCAGTGGAGGCTGCTGGCTTTTAGTTTTAGATGGAGTTTCTTGCATTCGATGTGTCTTCGCCAGGTTAGTCGTCTGTCGAGGTGGACGCCGAGATACGTTACTTCGTTGACTTGGGGAATCTGCGTACTATTCAAGAAAATTGGAGAGCATGTTTGCCTGTTGAGGGTAAAAGTTATGTGTTTACATTTTTGTTCATTAATTTTAATACGCCAGTCAGATAGCCACTTCTCAACTACCATGAGGTGATTTGCTAACTGTGTTGTTGCTCGGGTTGGGCACCTCGAGCGGCTTAGGATCGCAGTGTCGTCAGCGAACGTGGATGTTGTTAGCCGCTCGTTCGTAGGGATATCCGCTGTAAAGGACAAATAGAGTAGGCCCAAGTGCACTTCCTTGTGGAACTCCAGCTTCGATAGTGTAGTCGCCAGATGTTGTTGCGTTGCACCTTACTGCGAAGACTCTGTTGTAGAGATACGACTCAAGTAGCTTATGAGTGTATGTAGGCAAGTGTGTTTTGATTTTATGCATTAGGCCATTTAGCCAGACTCGATCGAAAGCTTGAGATACATCGAGGAATATTGCGCTGCAGTATTCCCGATGCTCGAAGGCTGTGCGTATCTCTGATGTTATTCGGTTGACTTGTTCTATTGTTCCGTGGTTTGACGGAAGCCAAATTGGTGAGCCGGGATAACGTTGTGTGCTTCCAGATATGGTATTATGCGTGTTAGCAGGCATTTCTCGAACAGTTTGGACAGACACGATAATAGACTTATTGGTCTGTAGGATGACGGAGCTGTGTGGTCTTTTCCGGGCTTCGGTATCATTATGATGACAGATTTTTCCATTTCCTTGGGTAGTAGCCGAGACATATAATCCCATTGAAGATTTTACAAATTACCTCTATAGCTGAGTTTGGAAGTTCAATTATCATTTTTGGGTTATTAAGTCATCGCCCGGAGCCTTTTGGTTTCAGGTTCCCAATGACTTTTGCGATCTCATTTGGCTGAAACAATGTTGGTAGAGACAAGGAATTAGTTTGAATTTGCGGTAGGACAAGTGGACTAGTGGCCGGGTTCGGCTGGAAGACGCTTCGTAGATGTAAAGCAAATGTTTCGGCTCTATCTTCGTCGCTGCGGGCCCAGCAACCTGTTGATTTCCTTATAGGGGTGACTGTTTCGATTGGAGAGCTTAGGTTTGGGTGAGCCCTCCACAAAGGATGCCTTGTACTGGTCGGCGAAAGTTTTCGATGTACCGTAGTTGTGCGTTTTCAGCGTCTTGTTTCAGAGCTCGATTTAGTAGGCGAGTGGCTTCCTTAAAACGTTGTTTTGAAGATGGCGATCTGCTGGTTTGCCAAGCACGTCGTAAACGCCTCTTTTCCAAGACAAGCTGTTCAATTTGTTGATTAGTTTTGAATTTGTTGGGCTGTACGTCCTTCCCTTGTGGTGTTGAAATAGTGGCTGCTGCAGTGAGTACGTCTTCAAGAGCATCAGTAGAGCAGTCGATATCCGCTTCGATGTTGAGCTGTGGGGTTGGTTCAGTGTGGAACTTACATATTTCTTATATTTAAGCCAGTTAGTTCTGTGCGACGTCAGCCTGTGGGGATGATTGATAATTTCTGGGCTTTGAAGAAGTGTTATAAGCACTGGCGAATGGTCTGATGAAAGATCCGAAAGCGCTTTGGCACTTATTATGTTGCGTGAAATATTTTTGTCACTGCAAAGTCTATTAAGTCTGGCATCTTTCTGGGGTCTGCTGGCCAATATGTGGGGCTACCGGGAAACATAGTCCAATTTGTTGCTCAAGTTAATGATTGCATTGTATAATTGCTTTCCTTTGGGGTCACGAGACGCGATCCCCAGTGCGTATGCTTGGCATTATAGTCTCCTGCAGCTATAAAGCGATCTCCAAGTGAGTTGTAAAATCCATGAATTGAGCTTCAGAAATTGTAAAGCGAGGCGGGCAGTAGACAGCGGCTATGGAAGGTTGCCGCTGCCTGACTGCACTTTAATAGACGTCGCCTGCAAGTAATTAGTTGAATACCTTTGGTGAAAGTGGTGCTTGATGCGTTCTCTGATAAGGACGCCGGTTCCGCCGTGGGCTTTACCATCTGGATGATCTGTGCGGTAGAAGGCGTAACCTTTATTTGAAAGTTGTATTTGCTTGTGAGGTGCGTCTCTCCAAGCAGCATAACGTCGATATGATGTTCATTCAGGAACTGTGTTATTTCAAGTTTATGCCGTGAGACGCCATTGGCGTTCCACATGGTTATTCGTAGACTAGGCATCAGTTATTTGGACTGCTGAGCTACAAGCATCTGCATCACCATGTTCTGGTTTTGAACAAGTGTTTGCATGGTCGTTTTCATGAAGGACATTAATTCCGTCAAACTTTGTTGCAGGGTAAGCATCATTGCCTCCATTGTGCTTTGTGGCTGTCCTAGGGCTTGTTGAACGTTTCCTAGATTCGATTGGAGTGGATTTTCCATTCCTGTTCGAAGTGCATCGGCGTAGGAGAAGCCCTTCTGAGCATTCAGCGGACCAAATGAAGATCTTGCGGCCTTGGCGAAAAATACTTCCGGTGTCGTTTCTGAATTAGTGAACACGTTTCGTGTATTCTGATGGCGAGTTGCTGTCACTCGTCGCATGCGATTCTTCAGCTCCTTGTAGACCATACAGCCCCTGTAGTTTGCTGTATGGTTTCCACCGCAGTTTCCACATTTCTTCTTCTGGGGTCTTCTCTGTTGGCAGGGCAGTTTGCGGAATTGTGGAAGTCTCCGCAAACTACACAGACTGAACGTAGTGTGCAGTACGTCCTGGTATGTCCATACTCCTGGCAATTTGTGCACTGCACTGGGCCGTTTCTTTTATGTGGCTCTTCCACCGTAATTCTTCGGTGCAATAGGAATTGCAGGTTATAAATGGGGTGCACTTCGTTTTTCTTCAGGGCTTTGCTGTCCGGCTCCAGCTCGACCTTAAAGAGTGGTTGCGGCTTTTATTTTTGTTTATTATGTTGCTAACGTTCTTTGCTGAAAACCCCTTTTCTTTAAGGGCATCTATAATTTCGTTGGGAGTTACGTCGGGCTCGATTCCTTTTAATACTACTTGCAAGCCCTTGCTGCTTTTAGTTGGTACGTGTAATAATTTTCTTAGCTTCATCCAGGTATTTGGACACTGCTCGGAAATGTTCTTCAGATATTGTTTGCAGTTTCGTTTCTTGTATGTTCCCTTTAGTGAGCGGAACAACATGAAAATTTCCATCCCCGACCAGCGCAACAATTTTGTTGACCAGGGCGTTCGAGCTTTCTCCCTAATGTAAATTGGTGGGGCTTCGGTTTCTTTGGGTCTCTTGACCCAGTTCCGGTTGTTCATCCGCCAAGAGGGCAAATCTGTTGTTATTAGGTCTCCCGGGTTGATCGTTGTCTCTTTGTACACGGTTTATTTTGGCTTATTACCGACGGCGTTGTTCTGCGGGCTAAGCTTACGCTTAATTTGGATGTAGCGATCCATGCCGGTCTGTATGGCCGGGGCCGCTTGTTGAACATTGCCGATATTGGCTTTGGAGCTTGCAGTTTTGGTTGTCATTGTATTTGCAGTCGATGACATCGTAGTCGTTACCGCGATACTGGCCGTTGCTGTAGTTGTTGCTGTTGCTTTTACCGCCGTTTCTGTGGTTGCTGTTTTGCTTTTCCGCCGTCACTGTTGTTGTTGCTGTTGCTTTTGCTGCCGTTGCAGAAATATTATTAGTGCTTGTTGTTGGGGTTTTGCACTGAGAACTCCATGATGTAGGCGTAGGAGTGAGAAGAGCGGGTGAGCAAGACCGTGCTCTTTGGCTATCGACCGCCAAACGGTTGCTCTTTGTCGCCGTTTCGATGTTGTCGCGCGTTGAGAAATACGAGAAATAACCGTTACTTGGGCTCACGGAGCTTCTACGCTCTTTCTTTTGTTCGTCGCTCATTGAGCTCTTTCGCGTGGCACTTATTTTTATAAAATAATTATGCACTTGTTTTAATCATATCAATAATTTTGTGAGTCGATAACTATTTATATTTTCTGTTTTAGCGTCTTTTCGCTTATCTTGGAATACTCCAGTATTTTAAGCTTTATTTTTGTCTTTAAATCATCCACTTTCTATAATTTTCCCGGAGCTCGCGCGAAACACGTCCGCTCTCTACGGAAGTTACAAGGATTTTGTTAGTCAAATATGAATTAATTAAGTTTACTGCAGAGTCTGAAAAATTAAATAAGTTCTTAAGCTTTGAAGCTAAGATTTTATGATTGACTGAGTCAAAGGCTTTGCTGTGGTCAAGAAGTGTTAAAAACGTAACACAATTGTTGTCAAGTTGCTGCCTTATATCTTCACTGATGTCAATTATTGCACTAATACAACTCCGTTTTTAAAACCGGACTGTTTACGATGGATTAGCGAGTTGCTATTCAGAAAAGTTGAATTTGAGAGGACATTAGGTTTTCAAAAGATTTTGAAAGGAAAGGCAGTATAGATATCGGCCTGAAATCGTTATTTGCTTTGGGGATCGGAATGATCTTGGCTTTTTCCATTCGGCCGGAAATGAGCTCGTGGTTAAAACGGTGTTAAAAACATGTGTGACGTGGGGCAACAGGAAGTAAAATTTTAACAAATTTTGGGCTTAGACTATCGAGAGCTTCCGCGTTTGATTTTACCTTAAGAATACTATCAAGGACATCACACTGATTTACGCACATAAAACTAAAATTTTTATCACAGGGAGGTGCAGTGTTCAGGTACGGGTTGCATATTGCTTCAGGTACATCTATTTCCAAAACTTTCGGTTCAGTATTTCAACATCTGCATTAAGTTCAGTCTTTAGTGTGCCTTTTCCTATACCTAGCTTATTAATTTCAGTCCAGCGGTGTTTTACAGAAGAACATCTTTCAAATTTTGACCTTAAGTACTCGCACTTTGCGGATTTAATTTTTGTTTACCGTTACTCTAGCATTTTGTACATATTGTGATGATCCACAGTCTTTTATCGCTTCCATTTTAAGTAAGCGGCATCACGCTGATAAATTAAATTTTTTATTTCACTACTGAACCATGGATTCTGTGTAGGCTTTATAACCTTTGTTTTTAATGGCACAAACTTATTAAACAAATAACGGACATTGTTATTTAAAACATTTAATTGACAATCACTAACAGAGGTTTGATAAATTGATGACCAGTCACACGCATTAAAATCTAGGTCAAGTTCAGTGCAGTCAATATTCTTAAAATCTCTATACTTAAAAGAAGTTGTATTGTTGTCAAGGGTCAAGTCATAAGTCAGGAAAATTAAGTCATGTCTAGAGAAAGCTGGTACGGAGACCTGGTCATAAAGTAAAATTTTACTACGGTCATTAATAAAAAACAAGTCAAGAACTGTATCACAGGTACTTCCGAAATGTGTAGGCATCGTTGAGTTCACGGCATATAGGCCTAGTGACTCAAAATTATCTAAAAGATTGTTCTCTTTTAGAAGATTACTATTAAAGTCGCCTGCTAGTATGATGTCTGTATATGATGGTCTGTATACTATGGCTCATAGTCAGTGGTACGATTCGGTCTGTAAATGCATCCAAGTAGAATTTTCTGTTTTACTTTTTCTGTGATTTCTAAAAACAAATATTAAATTAAGCATTCACTTGGTTGTTTACATTTAACACTACATTTAAGCTGCACATTTACATATACAGCAACACCACCAGCATGTCCAATAAGTGCATGTCCACAACATAACCATCACAAGCAATAGACAGGTCGGACAAATCAGGCAGAAACCACGTCTCAGACACACATATCACATCCACATTTGATTGGGTAAAAATAAATCTAATTTCATCAATTTTCTTTAAAAGACTTTGTGCATTTATGTGCACGACCTTGAGACCCTTTTTATATTTACTAATTGTTTTTATCACGGCACCAGCTATGGAACTACCTATCTCATTTTGCATAAATATTATTAGGAATTGTTAGGAGCGCAATCTCAATATTTAAAATCGAAACTATAAAATAAGAGTTTAATTCGAAACCTAACTTAATTAAGAGAGCTGTGCATAAATGCTTACGAACGAAAGCTATTAGAGCCACCCGCAGCATTATCAGGTCCAGCTGATGCTACGGTGTGAGAGGCACTTGAACAGTGCGGGAGAGGATCGGGCGACTTAAGAGATAAAAGCTCCTCGATGCGCTCAATGCAGTGCACGTGTACAAGACCACGCCGTGTGAAGACAGCTGAGAGAATTCTGTGCTTCTTCATACGCATGGCTTCTTTAAAAATTAGGTAATTTTCTCTTAAAAGCTGCTCATTTACATATAGCACAGCATCGGAGTTGAAGCCCAATAATTGCAAGCTGAGTTGTTTTTTGTGCTCGCGCCGGTACAACCCAATTTTAGTAAGAAGGGCTATCTTCTCGCGGATGTTTTCCATTTTAAGAATAATAACTGGATCCACGCGCGTTTGTTGCGATTTTCAAGCTCGGAAAATTTCGCAGATTCTTTGTGGTGGAGTTAGCTGGAGATTGAAGCAGAGCTTGTTGTACAGAGCTCTAACGTTTTCTCCCTCCACGAAGGGGACACCGTGGATGCGCAGCTCGCACGCGCTGGTGGCCATGTGTTGGGCAGCCTGTTTTGCCTCCAGTCGACCCACTCGCTCACCCATTTCTCTCAGATCAGCCACCTCCTGGTCCAGCCGCTAAACTCGGTCGCTGAGTCGATCCCTTTGAGATCGAGGTTCGACCACGTCGCGTTCCAGATTGGTGACACGGGCTCCCATCTCCTTGACCTCACTCGAAATGAGCTCCAAGCGATCCAAGAGACTGCTGAGGATGCGCTGCTCGGCCTCCATGACGCGGTTTGCGATCCGGTCCGTCTGCTCCTGGAAACGAACCTTGAGCAGATCCAGCAGCTGTGGTGAATATGCCTCAGAGACGCGGTCGCTAGAAGTCCCAGCGTTGTTCCGGGTGCGCTTTGTCGGCGGTGCAGTTTATTTATTATTTTTTCAACTGTGCGTATTATTTTGTTATGCTGTGTGATTCGGGTTGGTGCCGTTATAAGTTTGACGTGTGTGTGTAGAAGTTTGAAGTCAGTGTTCGAAGTATGGAGAAGTTGCAAGGGCACAGGCAACAACAAAGGCTTAGCAACTTGGCGTCTGCAGATTATTTAAATGTCTTTTTAGGCTTAAATTTTGATTGAGGCCGCCGCGATTTTACTGCCACTAATAGAAATTGTGAAGGTTTATCGAATTCGGCAAAAATTGGAATTTTGTGAATAAAGTTGGATTAGATTCCAATAGAAACTGCGGAGCAAGATGAAAACGCGTCCGTTCGCACTGGAAGTTCGATGTTGTTAGACGGAGAAGAAATAGTGGCACTACTTGACACGGGTGCTAGTGCAAATTGCATTGGAAGAGGGGCGGAAATATTTTTGCAGTGGCGACAACATAGAGTGCACACATTGAAGAAACAAAACGTACAAACAGCCAACGGAGGAAGAACTCAAGTTACAGGCACAATTCACTAGCTTATTGAATGGGAAGGGGAAACGAATGAATTAGAATTTTTAATAGTGCCAGCCTTACAGCAGCAGTTTTATTTTGGAATGGAATTCTGGGATGAATTTCGGTTGCCGTTGCCAGGGCGACGCTTAGCACAGTTCGCAGAGCTAAGTGGCAGTATCGGAAGAAGAAGATGTAACCCGACCCGAGACAGCGTACATGCCGCATGAACCAACAGCTGAGCAAAATAGCTTGTTACAGAAACTAATTAATACTTTTCCGTCTTGTACAGACATGGGCTTAGGGAAAACCGATTTAGAAGAACATGTCATCGAAGTAACGCAAGAAAACTTACCCATTAAACAGCGTCACTATTCGATATCACCAGCTAAACAACAACTAGTATATGCATAGTTAGATAGGATGATCGGACTAGGAGTGATTGAGGAAAGTAATAGTAGCTGGAGTTCCCCCGTTACCTTGGTGCAGAAGGGCACAAAGAACCGCCTTTGTTTAAATGCACGCAAGGTAAATTCACGGACAATTAAAGATGCACTCCCCTTGCCACATATTGAGGGACTATTAAGTCGACTGCAAGAAACATATTATATTTCAGCAATCGACTTGAAAGACGCTTTTTGGCAAATCCCACTAGAAGTTAAAAGTAGAGAAAAAACTGCATTTACCGTACCCGGCAGGCCCTTATATCAATTTACAGTCATGCCTTTCGGCTTGTGTAACGCTGCACAGAGAATGTGCCGGCTGATGGACAAAGTAATTCCAGCTGCGCTACGCGAAAATGTATTTGTGTATTTGGACGATTTGTTGGTGTGTTCTCCTACTTTTGAAGAACATTTGGAGATGTTGCGGCAGGTCAGTGATTGTCTCAAACGGCCAAAACTGACCATCAATGTAGAAAAAAGTAAATTCTGTAATAAACAGGCGAAATATTTGGGATACGTAGTAGGTGGGGGTGTATAAAAACTGACCAGTCCAAAATCAAAGCTATTCAGGATTTCCCACAGCCTATCTTTGCCAAACAACTGCTAAGATTTTTGGGAATGACTGGATGGTATCGGCGCTTTATTCAAAATTACGCACAAAGTGCGGCGCCTCTACACGAGTGTCTGAAAAGAGACAGACTCAAAAGATTTGAGCTAAGTGAAGAGGGGATACAATCGTTCAAGGCATAGAAAGTGAATATGGTGTCAGCACCCGTGCTGCTCACACCAGATTTCAAGAAACTATTCACTATACAATGTGACGCCTCTACAACGGGAGTGGGGGAGTATTATTTCAAACGGACAGTGACGGCGGCGAGCACCCAATTGCTTATGTATCCGCTATGTTAAACAAAGCTCAGCGAATTTACAGTATCACCGAATTAAAGTGTTACGCCGCGATAATTGGTATCAGCAAATTTCGGGCCTCCGTAGAGGGAATGCCGTTTAAAGTCATTACGGATCACGCTAGTTTATAATGGCTCATGGGTCAGAAGGATTTATCCGGGAGACTAGCCAGATGGAGTCTTAAATTACAGGCATTTGATTTTACAATAGAACATCGAAAAGGGGCTTTGAATGTAGTACCCGATGCACTCTCACGGGTGTATATGGACGAAATTAAAACACCTTGTGCTGATACTTTGGAATTACAACTGGACCTCAAGCCACCCGCTTTTCAGTCTCCAGAGTATAAGTTATTAATACAACGGATTGAGCAAAATGGAAATATACACTCAGATATCTGAGGGCGTGGTATTTAAACGCTTGAGTACCGGTACACATGATGTGATCAGCAATGACAGAGTATTCCATCGGAACTCGAGACCGTGGAGATCACATCATGCCCCTTCCGCTGGACATGGCGGGTTTCACAAAACACTAGCTCGTCTGCGTCAGTTTTACTACAGGCCGTCCATGGCAACCGACGTTCAGCAAGTGATAAAAACCTGTGAAATCTGCAAAATCAGCAAAACTTCAAATCAGACCAACAGACCACCTATGGGACAACAACGTATTTCGGAATTTCCACTACAAAGACTGTTTATCGATTTTATGGGGTCCTATCCCCCACTATACGGTAATCTTTGTGTGTATAGACCATTTTACAAAGTTCGTCTGGCTGCAGCCCATGCGAAAGGCTACCGCCACGGAGGTGGTCGACTTTCTTGAGAGACATATTTTTCATCAGTTTGGAGTACCTGTGTATATACATTTAGACAACGGAAAACAATTCGTAGCGCATATATTCGCCGAATTCCTCTCCCGGTATGGTACTCACCTCAGTCCAATGCTGCCGAGCGTGTAAACCGATCGGTCCTGCAAATGCTAAGGGCAGCGGTTGATAAGGACCAGCGAAACTGGGACACTTAACTAAGCCGAATAGCGTGTGCTCTAAGAAGTGGGCATCATGAAGCGCTGGGCTTAGAACCGTACTACGCTATTTTTGGAACCCGCATGGTTACCCATGCTAGTGCGTATCCAGTGCGCAGGCTTTTTGGAGACTTAGGGACAGAGGAGTATAATGTTTTGTTATCAGATAAAATGGAACTCATTCGTGAAAATTTGAAACAAGGATTAGCGCAGGCTCACGAAAAGGCGGCCAAAACAAAAAACACTAGAACTAGGATGGTTGAATTTGCTGTAGGACAGGTGGTATACCGAAAAAAATTACAAACAAAGCAGTCGATCCAAAGGGTATAGCGCAAAGTTAGGGCCCAACCGAATTCGATGTGTCGTATTGCAAAAAAAAGGCAATGCTATGTATGAGCTAGGAAACGGAGCCGGAAAGAGCGTTAAGATTTACCATGCGAAAGATATTTTTGCGGCATGAGAGAGAACCCAGGTTCCGGGGAGCGATGCCAAGTTTCCAGCATTCACTATGAATTCAGAAGGGAATAACAATGGACCTAAATATGAATGACGGCTTGGAGACTGAGGACGAGCGGCTGCTCGACGTTCGCAGCGGCGATACGGGAAGAAAACGCAAGATCAACCCAGTGCGAATGGGACTGGTGGTGCCGCGTACACACCGTCCCAGCGCCGCGGACACTACAGGATCTTGCGATCGGGGCAGTGGACAAGGAAGTACGACGTGTCCTCTACGAGGAGGAGTTTGAGGACCGACTGCTGGAGCGGCGGGCGAGCTTACCCCCGGGCTACCGAGTCCCGGGGGAAAGATTCTATAGGAAAGAAAGCGGGTACCTCCCCCACGAAGAGCCCTCGGACGATGAGGAGGAGGAGGTACGCCCTAGGAGAGGCTCCCAGTAAAAAGTATGAGCATATTTCTATTTAAACAAAATATGAATAAACAAAAATTATTAATTGCCAAAAGAAATTTTTACACTTGCCTTGTTTCGCTCGGGAAGGGGGGGAAAAATTTTATTATTTCAGCTAATTTTTGTTTCTCAGCAAAAATTTTTTTTGTAGCCCGTTTTTTTTTTTTCAGCAAAATTTTTTTGTTGTAGTCGGTCTGTATATTTGTTTGACGGTCACCAGTATTAACTGCATCGTATTTTTTTTATCATTCTATATATATATTATATATTTTTATACCCTTGCAGAGGGTATTATAATTTTGCCATGATATTTGCAACGCAGTGAAGGAGGCATCTCCGACCCCATAAAGTATATATATTCTTGATCAGCATCACCAGCCGAGTCGATCTAGCCATGTCCGTCTGTCTGTCTGTCCGTCTGTCGGTTTCTACGCGAACTAGTCTCTCAGTTTTTGAGCTATCGAGGTGAAACTTTTTTTTTTACATTGCCAAAATGGATTGATTTTCAATGATCCAATTGCAGACTGCAAGGGTATACAAACTTCGGTTTACCGAAGTTAGCTTTCTGTCTCGTTTTTGTTTATTTTGTTTTTGGTTCGACTGTACATTTCAGCCCGGCTAGCTCAGTCTTTAAAGCAGGAGACTCTCAACCTCAGGGCATGGGTCGAAGCCCACGTTGGGCACGAAAAAGGCATAACCGCCAGTGTGAATTTCCTCACGGGATCATTCCATGCTGCCTAGCATCGACGAACCCGAGCTTGTTACGTACGTCGGTTCTGCTGACGGGGACAACAATTACACGTGGAAGAGAATAAGGGGGGTAAAGATAACACGCCAGGTGCTACAAATGCACCGCCCAAAAGCGAAAATGGCGATCTCACGGTTTTTACGAAAGTACTGCAATCCCACGGTCTTCGAAAAGCAGCGTTGGCAAAAATTACGCTAGTACATGGTTCCAGGCATTGATATACATAAGCACACCAATTCAGACTGCGGTCCCACGGTAACCCAGCACCGGTGGGTTGGTGAGCCGGCCACCCATTCTTGGGTGAGAAAATACTCGGACATGAACACTTTCATTTTTTTTTTTTGGGGTACAAGGATGGGGAATGCATTTAACCGGGAACAATTAAGCGTTACATTCAGGTGGAATAGTAGGAATCTGGAACACCCTTCGGTATAAAAGACCCTGGCCGATTGGTACCAAAGAGGAGAAGAAATCTCCATCGGGAGATTTCTAATATCGACCACCACAACCTTAAATTATATCGGTTAATCCAAAGTAATTGGGCGCACCTTTTTAATTTCGGCAGTCATAGAGCTAAAAACCCAAACCGCAATAACTAACAAGTAAAAATAAATAAACTGTTAAACAAAACTGTCAAACAAAAAAATGTCCAAAACTCATCAGCAGCCAAACCAACAAAAAGTTATAAAAACTGAATAAATGCATTAAATCAAAACCACAATAGTTCTCGTGAAGGTGAAATGTGAGAAGGCCTAGCTGCAGCCGAATGCCCCTGAAGACAGCAAATGGGGGCCTGTGAAGACCACCAAGTTTTTTTATTAGTTCAAATCCTAATCATTTATGAAGTGTTTAACTACCTGGTCTAAATATATTAGAACCAAACCCAGTTTGAGCAATACATATTGACTCCCTACAAGCAGCACCAATATAAATACATTTAATGCACATGCAAACGTGTCCCCCTCTCTGTGCCCAACAAAGTGAATCAACGCGAAGACGACACCACAGTCGCAACCTCGGCGGCGACGCAGCTCTCCGAGTTTAATTCCCTTTATATATATATATTTTTTTTAACCTAAATTTTGTCTACCTAAGTTTTTCTTCACTTAGTCATATTTTTTTTATTTTTAAATTTATGAAGTGCACATAAATATAACATAATATGACTCAAATTCTACATCACAAGATTTGACCGGAAGATCTCTCGTCGTTGGACCTCTAAAGAGGGTAAGCCTTTCGGAACGTAAAATTCCCACATTTTTCTAATATATATTTATGTGCAATAAATACCTCCACAAGGAGAAATATTTTATTTCATTTTTAAGTCAAACATAATACATACGCATTCTTACCGTTTATTCAGATTTAATTCCTATAATGATAGTTTTGTTTTTCGTTTCTTTTGATTATTAAATATAAAAAAAAAATATACAAATCTATATATATAAAAATGGAGCCCAAAAAATGTGTCGTAAAAAACTACTGGAGAACGGCTGGGCCGATTTGGTTCAAATTTTGTTTCAGTTGTAGGTAACTCACAGGAGAAGGTCAGAACGTAATAAAATTTTTAGAAAATCCTCCAGGGTAATGGTGAAAAACAGATAATTAAAATATCAAATTATATAAAACAGTAGTGTATCGAAATATATGTCAAAGTAAAAACAAAACGTTTCAATATTATTCGGTTTCTTATTCGTTTTTATGAGACGTCCGGATTTGTTTAATTTCTTCCTGTGATTTGTAGGAATAATGCCTGCTATAAGACGGCCAAACATTGGACGACGTACACGTCGAGCAACATATAGTCGGAATGTCCATGAAAGTCAAACGCAAGATGAACGTGCAGAAAGAAATGAATCGAGACGAACCCGTTTAGCACAGATTCGCTCTACACAAAGAGTACCAAGAACAGACTTGAATCGCGCTGCATTTGCATACAATTTCTCAACGTCCTACAAAGACCATAGCTGCGTTGTTATCGGTTCATTGTCTGTGGTATGTCAGCACTGCAATGCACTGAAGTTTCGATTGAAGCTCCCGGCTTATGCTGCAGGTGGCAAGGTAAAATTGCCGGTTTTGACTCATCCACCAGAGCCATTGTATTCGCTTCTATATGGAAATACAAGCAAATCAAACCATTTCCTGTTGCACGCACAAAATATAACGGATGTTTTCAAATGACGTCATTTGGAGCAGAGGTTGTTCAACAACCAGGCTACAATCCGAGTTATAAGGTAATAGCGTCACTCTTTATCAACATGAACAACTATAATTTTTCACGAAATTGCATCACAAAATTCAGATTGAAGGGCAAATTCACCATCGAGCGGGCGCTTTGTTACCACCACCAAACAAAGATCATAAATTCCTTCAGATCTATTTCGTTGGTGATTCGGCAGTTGAACTTAATCAGCGTTGTGCAATTTTCACTGCAACTAAACGTGAAATAATACAACAAATGCAAAATCTTCTTCATGAGTGTAATGAATTGGTCAGATTGTTCAAAACAGCTTTGGATACAATGCATTCTGACGACCACAAAATCATTATCAGAGCAGATAAAAGACCAGCAGGAATCACGCGATATTGTTCTCAAGCGTCGGGATGATGGACAATTGCAACGCGTTTATGAGACTCATCGGTCATATGATGCACTTCAATATCCGTTGATGTTCTGTCGTGGAGAAGATGGCTATCACTTCAACATAAAGATGGTCAATCCAACGACAGGTTTGTTTAATCACTTCTTTTTCATTCTGCACGTAAATTCGAATTCATATTACAGGAGAAGAAACGAATAAAAAAGTCAGCTCAATGAATTTTTATGCATATCGATTGATGATTCAACTAGATGTTGACAATCATCTGTTGAGATACCGCCGTTTGTTTCAGCAGTACTGTGTCGACATGTATGTAAAAGTAGAAACGGAGCGTCTCAATTTCATTCGTTTCAATCAGTCAAAGTTACGATCTGACGAGTACATCCACTTGCGTGACGCCATCACTACTGATGGACACGCGGCAAACATTGGTTGTTTGACCATTCTGCAAGCTACTTATGTTGGGAGCCCGCGCCATATGCATGAGTACGCTCAAGATGCGATGACGTACGTGCGGAATTACGGACGACCTGATTTATTTACCACGTTTACATGCAATCCGAAATGGCCCGAAATTACGAATTTGTTGCACCAAGGACAAACATCCAGCGATCGACATGACATCACTGCACGAGTATTCAAGCTAAAGGTAAAAAATTCTCATGGATTATATCGTTAAGCAGAAGGTTTTGGCGTAGTTCTTTGTTGGATGTACTCGGTTGAATGGCAGAAGCGTGGCTTACCACATGCGCACATTTTGCTTTGGATGTTCGACAAGATCCGACCAGAACATATTGATTCGATTATTTCTGCCGAAATACCAGATCCAGAAACTGATCCGGAGCTGCATTCCGTTGTGAAAACGAGTATGATCCATGGCCCTTGCGGAGTCCACAACCCAGAATCACCATGCATGGAAAACGGAAATTGCACAAAACGATGGATATCCATTGTATAGGCGTCGTTCTCCAGATGACAAAAACGGATGGATCGAAATGATGGTAAAAAAATTGGTTGTCTGTAAAGTCGGTTTACTGACGTTGAACGTGACAACGTCTTAAGAAAATACTGATGGAATGGTTGCAGTTACTTAAGACGTTGACACGTTCACGGTAAAAAAATTATGTAAAATTGAGAGAGGGAGGCTGTAAATGGCCAGTTTCTGGAGAGGATCAGTCAGTGCTGGCTGCAAATGGCCAGTTTCAGGAGAGGATCAGGCAGTGCCGGCTGTAAATGGGCAGTTTCAGGAGAGGATCAGGCAGTGCCAACTGCAAATGGCCAGTTTCAGGAGAGGATCAGGCAGTGCCGGCTGCAAATGGCCAGTTTCTGGAGAGGTTTAGGCAGTGCCGGCTGTAAATGGCCAGTTTCTGGAGAGGACCAGGCAGTGCCGGCTGTAAATGGCCAGTTTCTGGAGAGGATCAGGCAGTGCCGGCTGCAAATGGACAGTTTCTGGAGAGGATCAGGCAGTGCTGGCTGTAAATGGCCAGTTTCTGGAGAGGATCAGGCAGTGCCGGCTGCAAATGGCCAGTTTCTGGAGAGGATCAGGCAGTGCCGGCTGTAAATGGCCAGTTTCAGGAGAGGATCAGGCAGTGCCAACTGCAAATGGCCAGTTTCTGGAGAGGATCAGGCAGTGCCGGCTGCAAATGGCCAGTTTCAGGAGAGGATCAGGCAGTGCCGGCTGCAAATGGCCAGTTTCTGGAGAGGATTAGGAAGTGCCGGCTGTTTGTTGATATGTTTTATTAAATGGATATAAATATTATAGAAAGTCTATAAAGCCAACTTATATTTTTTGAAAACACAATTGCTGCGGCTGGTACTCGAACCCGCGATCGTGAGATTAAGACTCGAAGACTCTAAGCTCTGCACCACGCATGCAAACAAGAGGGCGACGTCAAAGACTGAAATACACACTTTCGCCTGCGTCAGTGCTCGAGCTATAAATAGACAAAGCGGGAGAGCAGAGCGAGACGGAGAAACAAAACGGGCGGTGAGAGCGAGACGGAGATACACCGCTTTGCCCTTGCGGTTGCCAGTAGAGTGCAAAGCATTAAATTTTAACCACTCTCTCTCATTCTCTCTCTTCTCTGCTGCTGCTGCTCACGTCACGTTTGCTCTGCTTTTTCGAGCGTGCATGCAGCCTGCTCTATCGATTTATAAGACGTTATCACGTCAAAAATAACAAAGTCATCGTCGATAACCGCTGGATCGTTCCATATTGTCCGCTTTTGTCGAAAACGTTTTCGACGCACAATGTTGAGTACTGCAACTCTATAAAATCAATCAAATACATTTGCAAATATGTGAACAAAGCGAGCGACATGGCGGTGTTTGGCATTGCTGATCCGAATGCAAACGACGAGGTGACGAAATTTCAACTTGGACGTTACGTAAGTTGTAACGAGGCCATTTGGCGTCTGTTTTCATTTCCGATTCATGAACGTCATCCGACGGTCGTACACTTATCTGTTCACTTGGAAAACGGCCAGCGTGTCTACTTTACGGACGCGAATGCAGCGCAAAGAGCAGAACGGCCACCAGCGACAACGTTGACAAATTTCTTTTCTACATGCGAAAGCGATCCGTTCGCAAGGACTTTACTCTATTCGGAAATGCCACGCTATTATACATGGAACGCTGCATCGAAAAGTTTCAACGCCGAAAAGAGGCGATGCTGTTGATGGTTTCGCTGATATCTATTCGACTAATGCTCGGACGAATATACACAGTTCATCCACGCCAAGACGAATGCTTTTATATTCGCTTGGTTTTGGTGAACATAAGAGGCCCTACATCCTTCGAGTCCCTGCGTACTGTGGATGGTGTGCTGTGCGCCACTTTTCGGGAGGCTTGCCAACGTTTAAATTTGCTTGAAAACGACACACATTGGGACTCAACGCTCGCTGATGCCACTGTTTCTCTTTCTGGATCAAATCAAATTCGTGCATTATTTGCAATAATCATAGCCACATGTCATCCGTCGAACCCGACCGCACTGTGGGAAAAGTACAAGGACGATATGGCTGACGACATTTTAATAGACGTTCGCAGGACAACTATGAATTTCACTCTTGCCATTAACGCAGAAATGCACAACGAAGCTTTAATACGGATCGAAGACATGTATGCTCATGTGCGGCAGTCTACTGTCGACATTGGGAATGCCAATGCCACATCGTTCAGTGCACGATGCTTTCAATCGCGAATTTCAACGGGAGCAACACTATAACCAAAGATAACTTGGCCGAAAGAGTCTGAACCAATGTGCCGTTTTGAATGCCGAGCAGAAGAACGTGTACGATTCGATAATGAAGGTTGTTGACGATGGATCGGGAGGCTTATACTTTCTCGATGCTCCTGGTGGGACAGGCAAGACATTTGTCATTTTGTTGATTCTGGCAACGATTCGATCAAGATCTCAAATTGCGTTGACTGTTGCATCATCTGGCATTGCTGCCACGTTGTTGGAAGGCGGTCGAACTGCACATTCCGCTTTGAAGCTGCCCATGAATCTTCACGGTTGACAAGCCAACATGCAAAATAAGCAAGAATTCGGCGACAGCGAAATTGAAGCGAGAATGCAAAATCATAATTTGGGATGAATGCACGATGGCGCATAAGCGAGCTTTGGAGGCAGTTGACCGAACGATGAAAGATTTACGCGGCGATTCGAAACTATTTGGTGGGTCTTTGATATTGCTGTCCGGAGATTTTCGTCAAACGCTTCCCGTCATCCCGAAATCTACGGCTGCCGATGAAGTTAATGCATGCCTTAAATCGTCTTCATTGTTGTTCAGTCTCAGCAATATTTATATGCGATAACAAAGGTAGCGATTGTAAGGTCAAGCGCAAATGCATATTATGCTGACATGAAGAAGTCGAATTGGGCACCGTTTCCCATTTCTGCATAGATCATAATACACAGTAACCCACATTTCTTCTACACACAATTTCGTTGACATAAGCATATTCTTTATACTTTGTTTAGCTATAAATACCGTTTAGTTTCCTCAATAAAATCAGTAACTGTTTTGACCACAACGCAAGCTTTACTCATTTCCCTGCATTCAACAGAGGCTGTCGCTGAGTCTTCAGACCCTCATGTGCACCATCTATAGTCCAACTGGTTCAAGTTCTAGTTGCGGCGACACAAGGCAGACAGTTCATGTACTGTATGCCAGGCACCTTAGCCTACACATTAACATTTGGTGACCCCGACGGTCTAGGAAACATCCTAGATCCTTGAAGGATTTCAATCATCCTTTGGCTCAGAACTCAGATTTCTAGCCGTTCCTAATCACAGGAAGCATCCGACCTTTGAAGGATTTCAATCATCCTTTGGTCACAATCTCAAAGTTGTCAATCAGGCGACACTTTGAGGGATTTCAACAACCTTTTGGCTCAGAACTTCTAGCCGTTGATCACATTCAGTGATCCCTACAGGAAAATATCCTGCACACACTTCTCAGAGTTGTCAACAAGGCGACACTTTGAAGAAATCTTCCAAGTCATTGTTCAACTTCTTCGACCATCGACGGTTGCGAACAGGAGCGTATCCAGCTTTTCAGCAAATAAAACACTCCCAACGGGTCAGAAGCGAAGTAACACTATAATGGCTAATATAATGGAAGAGCAAGCAGTCGCCGAGACGTTAGACTTGCAAGAAAAGATCAGTCAAGAGATCTCGAAATATATCCGCAACTACAAAAAGGATTCAGCGGAGAGGAAACTAAATCCCACGTATTACCAAACCATACTGGCCGCCATCGATGACGCATGGAATCGGTTTGCGACGAACCATCTTAATATTCCTGAAAAATATAGAACCACTGAGTATACCAAGTTCTACAATGACTGTCGTGCCACATACGAAGAATACAGAGCGAACATGCTCGACAATATAGAAAAATCAACAAGCCACGCTGATGCAAATCCAGAAGCGGGAAGTATACATCAGCCCATGATAGCATCTGACAAACTCAGAACGGCATGTCGCCGACAAAGGGCAATATCCGAGTCTATCAAATGCGCTCTGAAAGAGATTTCAGAGACAGGAAAGACCAAGACAAGTGATTTGATAAAATCACTATGGTCTCAGATGCAAGAAATTCATTTTTCCGTTCACGAAGAATACGATGACCCAATTAAGGGAGGATATGATATGCAGTCCTTCCTAAGACTGGAAAAGGAAATTCAAGCGGTCTTAGGGGCAAAAACAATACATCAAGCAACGAAGATGTGCACTTGCCCAGAGTCAGCATCCCAAAATTCGATGGAGATCTGCTCAAATGGACTCAATTTTTCGATATATTCAAATGCATGGTCCATGACACTAACATGCCCACCGTACGGAAAATGTGGTATCTGAAAACCACCGCAACCGGAGAGGCAGAAAGGTTGATAAGGCATATCGATCTTAAGCAAGAAAATTACTTGCATGCATGGGGTATATTGGTTGACGCTTACAACAATCCCCGACATGTAGCAGACACGATTCTCAATCGTCTCCTGCAACAACGCACAACTAGTGACGATCCGAAGTCATTAAAAGAATTATACATTACAACAATTGAGTCCCTGGCATCGTTAAAGGGACTTGGCATCAATGTATCTAGCTGGGATACAATATTGATTGCCATCATCAAGCAAAATTGGATTTTGCTACTAGAGCCCTATACGAACAGTCGTTAGATGGGTCTCGAGAGCTACAAATCTTGGACACAATGGTCAGCTTCCTGGATCAACAATTTCGAGTACTGGAGACAGGAAAAAGAGGCCAACAGGCAAAAGGGAGCAAATAAAATCTACATGTACCTCTGCCAGCGCTGGAAAGGTATCAAACTGTCCGTTTTGCAAAGGAATCATCAGCTTTACAAATGCGATGACTTCCGCAACAAAACAGTACCCGAACGACTCAATTGGGTGCAAAACAACGCTTGTGTGTAAATTGCTTTAGCAGTGACCACAAGGCAAAGGAATGCCGAGGTCGCACGCGTTTTAAATGTGACAAAAACACCATACATTGCTGCATCTTGAAACCACATCAGGTGCAGCAACCGAGCCACAATCACTTACTGTAGGTGCAGCAAGCAACAAAAGTTACAACCTACTCGCCACCGTCAAAGTGGCAGTAAAAGCAAGCAATGGCCAGGTTGCGACCTTCAGAGCTCTGCTTGATTCAGGATCACAAATAAATTTGATTTCTGAACGAATGGCGTCAATGCTATCACTAAAACTCCACGGTACTTCACTATGTATCGAAGGAATTGGAGGCAATCCAAAACTAGTAGAGCCAGAGTAAATGTGCTGATGAAATCGATGCATAATGACTTTACTCAACAAGTTGAAGCTTTTGTGTTACCACACATCATAGCTGATCAACCGGCTCATCAGTTAAATTCTACAAATCTACAAGTCCCGAGCAACATTGCCCTAGCTGATCCAAACTTCGACAAGCCAGGAAAGATTGACATGCTTATCGGAGCCGAGCACTATTATTCATTGCTTCTACCAAACCAGACTCTATTAAAGCCAGGAGGCCCAATTCTTCAAAATACAAAACTTGGATGGATTGTGGCCGGAAAAGTTTCGGCGGAGCAAAACTCTGCTGCAATTTGTGCAGCTGCCGCTACAGATGAAGAAATTGATACGCTGTTGGAACGCTTCTGGACTTTAGAAACTCTAGAAACTGAAGAAAACACCGATCGCCGATGGAGGCTCATTGCGAAAAACATTTTGTAGGAAATCTCCAAGTTGCAGCTGATGGAAAATTTATTGTCAAACTCCCATTTTCTGAACAATCTTCAGCCCTGGGGCATCACAAAGAACTGCAACAAACAGATTCCTGGCACTGGAGCGGAGAACTTCACCTGAAATCTGGAAAGGGTACGTGGACTTTATGGAAGAGTATGAAGGACTTGAACATATGAAACAAGTGCATCCCTCAAACATACCAACGGATCACTACTTTATCCCACACCACTGTGTGCTTAAACCTGAAAGCAGCACAACAAAACTACGGGTAGTATTTGATGCTTCCTGTAAAACTACAAGCAACAAATCTTTGAATGATATATTGCATGCTGGACCCACTGTCCAGAGCGAGCTGTTTGCAATCTTGCTACGCTTTCACTCACAAATATGTGTTCACAGCAGACATAGAAAAATGTATCGGCAAGTGTGGATGCAACCTGATGATCAATTTCATCAATTAATCGTCTGGAGAAAGAATCCATCTGACGACCTTAAATATTACCGACTCAAAACCGCCACTTACGGTTCAACGTCAGCCCCATTCCTAGCTACAAAATGCTTGGATTATTTGGCCGAGAAGGTCAAGAATAAAATACCGCTTGAATCATCCGTGTTAAAGCATGATTTCTACGTCGACGACTGTCTCACTGGAGCAGACAGTATTCCGGAAGCAGTCCAAATTCAACGAGAATTAAACCAAATATTGTTGCCATCCGGATTTAAGCTCCGAAAATGGTGCTCGAACAACGAACAAGTGTTAACAGAAATTCCTAAGGAAGACATTGTCAACAATGTCAAGCTAGACGAAACACTGAAACACTACAGTGTGAAGACCTTGGGTCTTCTATGGATACCACAAAGGATCAACTATGTGGGCGATCCCAAAAAGCGAAGCTTCAACTATCACCAAACGAGTTGTAAGTTCTGAATCTGCACAGATATTCGACCCACTAGGACTATTTGCCCTGTTGTAGTGAAGGCAAAAATATTTATGCAAACTCTGTGGGGACTAAACCTGGGTTGGGACGATGAGCTCCCACCCCACCTTCAGGATAATTGGAAGAATTATCGCTCTGATTTGCAAGCTTTAAATACTATGCAAATCCCGAGGCATATCTTTGATGGAAAGGTACCAATCACTCAAGAAGTACACACGTTCGTCGATGCGTCAGAGCGAGCGTACGGAGCGGCAGTATATATACGAGCCACTTACAAAAATAATCAAGTGTCGGTCCGGCTCCTGTGCTCCAAATCAAGAGTGGCACCAGCAGCAAAAGAAACGTTACCTCGTCTAGAACTATGCGCTGCAGTATTGGGCGCTGAACTGACTCACAGAGTGAGGAAGGATTTACGCCTGACTAGTAAGAAGGCATCTGGGTATTTTGGACTGACTCAACGGTGGTTCTGTCCTGGATAAACGCATCAGCATCAACATACCACACGTTCGTTGCAAATCGGATCGAAAAATCCAAGCTGTATCTGACCGATCGCAATGGCATCATGTCTCATCAGGAAATAACCCGGCAGACGTACTATCAAGAGGAATTGCCGCCAGCAAATTAGCGGAACATAGCGGTTCCTGTGACGAGTGGGCCAAAGTACCAACCATCGTTCCCAGCGATTTGGAACTACGGTCAAAACAAGTAAGCCTGCCAACTTGTCGATATCAGATTGGAGGAGAACTCTACAACTGTAACCATAGCAACTCCTTTCATAAACTGCAACGTATTGTAGCATACATGATGAGATTCTGTAACAAAAGGAATAGAGCCACTACAACCACACTATGTGTCGGTGAGTTGACTCGTGCAAGGGTTATCATCTTCCGCACCATTCAGCAGATTGATTTCGCTGCTGAATACAAACAGCTTCTTAACCACGAGATTGTGGACAAAAGAGCTCGATCATCTCATTATCCCCTATACTAGGGAAGGACGGACTTATCAGAGTCGGAGGTAGATTAGAGGAATCTCAACTTCCATATAATGCGAAGCACCAAATCCTGCTTCCTTACAATGATCCGATTGTGAGGATGCTATTGCGAGATGCATGAAGAGAACATGCATTGTGGAGCGCAATCACTACGAGCCATTGCCAGACAGCAGTACTGGATTGTCAATGATAAAACAATGGCAAGAAGCATTATACACTGCTGTGTCAAATGTACAAAGGCACGACCCAAATTAATGCAACGAATTATGGGCAACCTTCAAGCGGACCGAGTAACACAGGCGCGGCCATTCTTCAACTCTGGTGTTGATTACAGCGGGCCCATTTGGATTCATCACAAGATCCGTGGGAAAAGACCCGACAAGGCCTATATAGCAGTGTTCTGCTGTTTCGCCACAAAGGCAGTGCATCTGGAACTAGTAAGTGATTTGACGACGGATGCATTCTTAGCCGCTCTTCGACGATTTTTGAGTCGACGCGGAAAATGCCAGACCATTCACTGCAATAACGCAACCAATTTCGTCGGCGCCAATAATCAATTAAAAACTTTAGACGAAGCGATCTTCTCGGATAAGGCCCAGGCCCAAATTATCCACCATTGCAAATTATCCACCCAAATTATCCACCATTGCAACAAATCGCAGGTGGAATTCAAGTTCATACCGCCCCGAGCGCCATCATTTGGCGGCATTTGGGAAGCCGCGGTAAAATCAGCAAAACGACTGCTGGTATCAGTCACAGCCACGTCGTCGTTAACATTTGAGGAGCTCAACACTGTGATCATTGAAGTTGAAGCAATCCTCAATTCACGGCCGCTTACCCCAATGTCATCAGATCCGACTGATACATCAGCTCTAACTCCAGGGCATTTTCTGATTGGTGAGCCATTGACCGCTCCTCCTGATGTGAACCTCGCCTCACCCGGAAAAACATTGGTGAAAAGATGGGAATTAGTATCCAGACTAAAGCAAGCGTTCTGGAATCAGTGGTCCATGGAATATCTACAAGAACTTCAAATGCGTAACAAATGGAAGACCATGTCGCAGAATGTCGAAGAAGGACTACTAGTTCTCGTAAAGGAAGACAACGTGCCGGTGATGAGCTGGCCAATGGGAAGGATAGTAAAGACTTATCCTGGCAAGGACAACCACGTCCGGGTAGTAGATGTTAAAACCGCCTCTGGAATATTCAAACGCGCAGTTACTCGGCTTGCTCCGCTTCTAAAAGAAGAAGCCACAAAACGACCTCGCAGCTCCATTGCAGAAACAACAATGCCGGAAGAAATCCCAACACAGAGGAAGAAGCTGAAGCTTCCGATCCTTCCAACGTTGCTGGCAATGCTACTCATCCTCCCACTGGCAATGGGACAACCAATAAATGTAACGCAGTTCACAAATAAACCCGGAATATTCTACGAAAGACTCGGCACTTCCAGAATGGAAATTTCAGAATGGACCATCATCGTCTACTACGACTTGAAACCATATTGGACCGATATGAGAATACTATCTGACGAGATTACTGAACTAAAACATAAGTGTTCAGAACTACGAAATGCAAATGCATGTAACTCTATACTTGATCATTTTCAACATTTATATGGCGAGTTACAAGCTGGAAATGATTTGATTAACCATTCCCGACAGCGCAGATCACCACTTGATATAGTCGGAAACGTAGGGCACTCATTATTTGGCGTGCTTGATTCAAACTATGCAGAAGAAATGGCCAAGGTCATAAACGAAGTCAAAGCCAACGATGATATGCTGATGATGCTGCTCAAGAATCAAACGTCTGTTCTTGACTCCACTATAAATGTAGTCAGAAAAAGCAATTCGGCCAACGACAAACGAATCAGGACGCTAGAACAAAAACTAGCAACCATCAAAAGAGAAAGAGGCAAATACGAAGGCGACTACCTACAGCAAGCATTCATGGTCCTAACAGCCCAGCTAACCCTGCTGGCGACGGGGATGCAGC
Organism: Drosophila triauraria; assembly: GCA_014170255.2. NCBI lineage: Eukaryota > Metazoa > Arthropoda > Insecta > Diptera > Drosophilidae > Drosophila > Drosophila triauraria. Next base: position 11,834,169 of record JABJVT010000007.1, read on the forward strand.
GGATGCAAAATGAGATAGCTAGCGTCCTTACTGATGTCCGCCACCGAACCATTAGTTCCATGCTAGTATCTCCACAGCAACTGAGAGATCAACTTGATCAAATTCGGGATCATCTTCTACCAGATCAAATGTTACCGATATCATCGGAAAATGCTATCCAGCTCTACCGAATTATGCACGCTGAAGGCACAACAACTACCGATCATGTAATCTTCAAGATTACACTTCCTCTGGTATCCACAGCGCAGCAGGAAGTGTTCAGCATCATCCCCATCCCGGCGTGGAAGGCAGGAAGCTGGCATAGACTCGATATCAAGACAAATATCATTGCTGTCAATGCTCATAGAGATCAATTTATGGGATTGACTGAAGACGAATTTGAGTTATGTCTAAAAGTGCCAAACGATGAGCACATATGCTTTAATCATCAAGCTACGTTTAGCGCGGACAACCAGTGTGAATTTCAGTTGTTTAACAACAAGACTGAAACACTATGTGAGACTTTTCAAACTAAATCCGATCTGATTTGGACAAAGACGCATCAACGGAACAGATGGATGTTCGCAACGCACACTCCCATAGAGCTTCAAGCTGTGTGCAAAGGAACACCTTCCACAGTACACCTTGATGGAACGGGCTTACTATCACTCTCCGCAGGCTGCACCGCGCGCAACTCAAAAATTAGTGTTGGTGCATTCAGCAATACGATCAGCTAAACGAAATCAACATATGTTCGTTTGGCAATATCACCATGTTTGACGTAGAAGAAACATCAGAACCAACTCAAGAAACTACAACCCGAGTATCCGAACTAGACGAATTAGAGGTCCTACAGCAAAGACTGGCCAAACTGAAGGATACAACATGGAAAAATCACTTCAGCACTGTGCAGCACCATCAAGTAGCTGCATATGTGGCCTTAGCCTTATCAATTATAGTGAGCATTGCATTCATTCTACGAAGGCAATACAGCAAATGGAAGCCATGACAACGGACCTCCAAGCCTCAGGAAAACGCTGAGCAGTCGTTACTGGAACCTACCCCACGCAGTTTTGCTTTCAACATTAGCGATGGTTGAACACCTGTTCAACGGCCGGGAGAATGTTAAGTCTCAGCAATATGTATATGCGATAACAAAGGTAGCGATTGTAAGGTCAAGCGCAAATGCAAATTATGCTGACATGAAGAAGTCGAATTGGGCACCGTTTCCCATTTCTGCATAGATCATAATACACAGTAACCCACATTTCTTCTACACACAATTTCGTTGACATAAGCATATTCTTTATACTTTGTTTAGCTATAAATACCGTTAAGTTTCCTCAATAAAATCAGTAATTGTTTTGACCACAACGCAAGCTTTACTCATCTCCCTGCATTCAACAGAGGCTGTCGCTGAGTCTTCAGACCCTCATATGCACCATCCTTAGTCCAACTGGTTCATGTTCTAGTTGCGGCGACACAAGACAGACAATTCATGTACTGTATGCCAGGCACCTTAGCCTACACATTAACAATTGTGGAGATATGTCAAAAAGCTGAAATTAACCACGAACATGAGAGTCACATTGCAGAATGACCCGTCCGCTGCTGAATTCTCGAGACAACTGCTGGCACTTGGCAATGGCGAAATTCCTGTTGATGTTTCGACTGGATCAATATCGTTTCCGGCAAATTTTTGCGTGTTCACATCGTCAAAGGAGGAACTCATTAACAAAGTGTTCCCCGACATTGCGCGAAATTATAAAAATATCGACTGGATTAGTGAACGGGCAATACTAGCAGCGAAGAACAAGGACGTAGATAATTTGAATTACATTATTCAAAATCAAATCGATGGAGAACTGCATTCATACAGATCCGTTGACAGCGTGACCGACGAGGATGAAGCACATCGCTAGATGTACCAGGAACTCCACCGCATAATTTGCAACTGAAGGTGGGATCAATTATTATAATGCTGCGGAATCTAAATCATCCGAAATTGTGCAACGGTACGCAGTTGTCCGTCAAGAAACTGATGAATAACGTGATTCAGGCGACGATCATCAAGGGAACATTTAAAGGAGAGGTAGTCCTTATACCACGAATTCCGATTATTCCAACTGATCTACCATTTCAATTCAAGAGGATTCACTTCCCCGTCCGATTGTCATTTGCGATGACAATCAACAAATCGCAAGGCCAATCGTTAGAAGTCTGCGGGATAAATCTAGAATTTCCCTGTTTTTCGCACGGCCAGCTGTACGTTGCATGTTCGAGTGTTGGTAAGCCGTCTTCATTGTTTGTTTTTGCGCCGGAAAATAAAACAAAAAACATAGTATATCATATCGCTCTATACTAAATAAAGAAATGCAGTGTTTGACTATTACCCTGGGGTTATATAATGGCGTCGAATTAGGGCGAGACAAAGTTCGCCGGGTCCGCTAGTATACTATACAAATATATTTACATAATTACTTTTAGTTCTTCAATTAATGTCACTCCAATTATAATTATATTTAATTCAATTTATCTTTTTCTACATGTCAATGACATATATTAGAATAATAAACCGTTTTAATAAATTTATAATGTTTACAGAATTCTAAACATGTCTTGGTAGAAACCATATTAAAGGGGGGCATTGGTACGAATGGGAAAAATGGGTCAAGAAGGATGACATAACTTTTGACTGACGAATATACACTACAGGGGATCATATAGCGCAGCCAGCAATGAGCGATCGACACGCGAAGACGTGAAAGGGAGGGGATTGGCTGAATCACTGCCGATCGAATATGATCAAGCTTACGCGTAGCTTGCGGGCGGTGAGGACAGAACAACAGACTGACGAACACATCTTTTTTTTATTTTCAGGCACGTAAATAATTATTCTGATTACTTTTGGAGAGGCAAGTGGCGTCCAAAGAACCCACCCCAAATCCGGCGAGCTCAACTGCACAAATCGTGTCTGCTCTCCGGGCGGCCACTCCCTCAGCCCTATGTCCCCTAAGGACTGAGGCACAACGATACCACCGACGTAACAAGAGCCGTCCGCCCGGGGTCTTTGACCGGCACGGTCGATGGCGGCGGCGGTGGCGTCGTCGTCGGCGGCGGAGTCTCGGGCAGAGGCAGAACTGAAGGACGCGCTGCCCGTGATGCGGCCATCGGAGTCGCCAACAGCCGGGCCTCCTCATCCTCGGCCTCCTATAGTCGCCGCTCCCATCCCTCCAGTGCAGCCTGGCGCATGAGGTACTCCCTTGTGCGCCTCTGCTTCTTCTCCTCCGGGCCCGCGTCCTCGTCTCCGAATAAGTCGGGCGAAATGTCGGAGCCCTCCGTAACCTCCCTTGGTTTCGGCGACGGATCGCCTGGCCCACTTGCCGCTGCCTCCTTGTCGGACGACTCCAGCTCGATCACGTCGCCATCGTCAACTCCGGTCGTCCATTCCTCGTCGGGTAGCTCGGCGTCAGATATTTCACCGTTGCTGCTGGCCGCGGGCGAGGACGAGGGAGACACCAGCGGGGATTCCAATCCCGACGTCGCCATTTCGCCGCTGGCTGTTGCCCTCTTCGCCATCGCGACCATGATTTGCTTCAAAATACCGTCTCTGCTGATTGCCGTCTCTAGGAAACCTCAGCTCTCGCCGATGTCCGCGCGGCCTCACGGAACCCTTCCGATAACGGGATCCTTCCACACTCTCTCTCTCTTGGCTATTGCTCGGTGTCGTGTGCTTGTGTGTGTGCTTTCGGTGGCCATCTTTCTTTCTCCTCGTGTTCTTCTTTCACCTTAACGGTTAGTGTGCTTGTGAATGCTGTGCTGCAGGGCCGTCCCGTCTCGGGCTGGCGGCCCGTTCATGTGATCACGTGATCAACGGAGTCCGGCCTGGTCTGCGTGCCAGCGGCTGCGTCCGTTGACCCCACCACAGCAGCTGCGTCCCGGGTGCCATAACAGCTATCGCGTGTGTGGCAATCCTAATAGCAGCTGCATCTGTGGCTGTCGCAACAGCGGATGTCGCCCTTCTCCTAAATCGTCCCGCCTGACGCATCTTTTCCTCCCGTCGCCGGAACCCCCGGCTAGGGAGCGACAACGCCAGCGGGACGCCGGTAGCTGGAGGGCAGGCCTTGCAGCGCTGCGCCCCCTTTCGTAGCTACTGCTACACTTCCTGGGTCGTGCTGCGCTCGTTCGGCTACGATACTCCGTCGTCTCCTCCCTTTCTTCGGATGCAAACGGTGCCCTAACGCCTCTGTTCGTTCTCCTTCTTATCGATGTACTGTTTCGTGAGCCCTCCTTGATATTGACCCTTTGTTTTTATGTTGTTATTATTATACATTTTTTTTTCTAGCATTTGGCATTCTCCGCCATGGAGACAGCCTCCGCTTGGTTTCGCTCCCGCACTCTTCTGGATCCTCGCAGTGGTTCTTGATTAGCACTGGCGCTGTCGTCCTCCGTCCTGGCGTTACCATCCAGACTTACTCCTTCGTTGTTTTCGTTGGGGTACTCCTCTGCGGTATCACCCCTGGCCGTAACGTTCTCGCTTGTTTCTTCTGTACTTTGTGACTTCAACTGACTTACGTGTACCGTTCTTTCATTTCTAGTTACGTTGTGCTGTACGACCCAGATGTCTTGCGAATGGAAATTCGGCACCTTGAATGATCCATCATATCTTGGAACCAGCTTTGCTGCGAATCCATCTACGGCCTTCGACAAGTGGTGCTCTTTAATCCATACCGTGTCCCCAACTCTCGGATTCTAAGGCCTCCTTCTCATGTTGGCCTGGTCCTGCGCCGCCTTCTCCAAGTTCCTTCGGACAACCTTAAAGATTTCCTTCAATTTTGCGAGCTTTCATCGGGCGTCTCCGATGAGGAATGTGCCTGTACAATGTTAGTATTTCCAGAATATAGTGCCTAGATAGAGTGCTGCCACCACGTTTAGCTGGCCTTTTCGGTATGCTATCTCGAAGTCATACTGCTGTAGTTCCAAGGCCATCTCGCTATTCGGCCTGAAGGGCTTTCTATGCTATTTAGCCATTTTAAAGCCATGTGGTCTGTGATTACTTTAAAATGGTACCCCTCCAGGTATGGTCGCAGCTTGCGTACTGCCCACACTAATAGTCGAATAGTTCGGCACCATTCAGCGTTCTACTGGAATAGGATATCACCTTTTCTCCTTCTTTGTGTTCTGCGTGAGAATTGCTCCTATCCCGTAGTCGCTAGCATCCGTTTGTAGCACGAACATTTCTCCAAAATCTGGACACGACAGGATTGGGTCTGCTACCAGCTTCGCTTTTACTTCTTCGAACGCGTCTTGGTTGTGTTTTTGGGACCATTCCGATTTCGTGCCCTTGCGCAGCAGTTCGTTCAATGGCATCACTATTTTTGCAAAGTCAGGGACAAATCTCCTGTACCACGACGCCACCCCCCGGCATTGCCTGAGTTCTCTCACGGTTGATGGTGGTTTTAGTTCTGCGAATGCTGCTACCTTGTCTGGGTCCGTGCCGATTCCTTGTTTTGTTATTCGGTGTCCCAAATACAGCAGTTCCTTTTGGAAAACTGACACCTTTCTGCGTTATTCCGCAAGTTTGTTTCCTTCAGTCAGCGAACAATTTCCTTCAGGTTTCTTATGTGTTCCTCCTTCGTCCTTCCAATCACTACTTATCATATTGATATGCAAATGCATGTGTCGGCATTTCGGACCCTCTTACTTTGTCTAGCGCTCGTTGGAATGTGGCTGACGCCGAGTGCAGTCCGAATGGCATCACTTTCCATTGGAACAGACCTTTGCCCGGCACTGTAAATGCTGTAAACTGCCTGCTCCGTTCCTCTAGGTGGATTTGCCAGTATCCATCCTTGAGATCTAGGTTGCTGATGTATCGCGCTTCCCTTAGTTGGTCCAATATGAAATTTATCCGTGGCATGGGATATGCGTCCTCTATTGATTTTGCATTGATTTGCCTAAAATCGACGCATAGTCTCCATAGTAGCTCATCAACCTTGGCATTAATTTCCCCTTGGACTATCGGATTCTTCGGATAGTACCTCTGCTTAATCGGTTTGTCGTCCTTCATTGTGATGCTGTGGACGGCTACGTTTGACGGTCCTTTTATCCGCCTGAATTCTGCCAACTCTGCCTCCAGGCCAACGTTTCGCTTATGAAGCTGGCTGTGGCTCCCGTGTCCACAGTTGCTCTGACTTGGACTCCTCCTATCAGCACCGGTGCGGTGTGTCTCCTCGGCTGTTAGGTTACCCACTAGTTTTGCGAGGCAGAGCCTTGCGATCCCTGCTGGCCTCTCACAGGCTGGGATCGCTGAGCGTTTCCCGACGGTTGGCAGCAGTCTACCGTGCTTCTTCCAATCTTTCCGCATATCCAGCAGAATACTACCCGCTGATTCTGGCATTCTATCGCCCAGTGCTCTTGCCCTCCGCACCTACGGCAGGCCTATGCTGGGTTCTGCACAAATTCCCTTTAAGGCACCGCTGGTCTCCGACTGGACAGCGCATTTCCTCCTGCGTGATCTCCATCGTCCTGGCATCATCTCCATACAGCACTCTGATCTGTCTTTTGTGGTTGGTGGAACCTGACCCTGTGGGTAGCGTTTTCCCTCTCGAAGTCTTCCCTTTGCTGGTCGAGTTCCTCGAACTCGTCGACTAGTGCCATTGCAGCATCGTACGGCCGCATGAATATGCGAAGTGCTGGCGTGCTGTTTTCCAGGATTCTTTCCAGTCCCTCCCTATTCGATGTCCCTATTGCGACATTAGGGATTGTATCTCTACCATGTAGTCTTTGAACCTCTCGCCGTATCGCTGTTTCCTTTGTCTAACATGGTCTACCAGCTTCTCCAGGTAACCTCTGGGCAGGTAGAAAATTTGGAAATTGTACATAAATTCTCCCCAGCTTTTCCATAGCCTGTTGTTAGCGATGAACTACTTTAACGCCTTGCCTTGCAGGAGTTCTGGCATCGCTTTGGGGATCAGGTTCAGGTCGAGGCCGTATTTTGCGACATCCCACTCCACTTGCTCTGGGAACTCCAGAGGCTTGTCGTTTCCGTCGTATTTGAAATTCCACTCGCGCACTTGTTTTGCTACCTTTGCGTAGTCTGGCTTGCGTGATTTCTCCTCCGGGCGTCTCTCCGTGCTCGATTCCCTGCGTCTGCCTGTGTTCTGCATGCTTGCGACATCTGGGCTTGCTATTAGGGTCTGCTAGCTGTACCTTTATGCTTGGAATTTTGCTGAATTTTCCCTCCAGCCTACCCAATATTTCAGCCACCTCTGCGTCTGTTTCGTGTTCTTCTACGAACTCCGCCAAGGTTTTCCTCATGGCGTCGACAGAGCCGATGAGCTGGATGCTCAACAGCATTGCCACGCCATCGAACTCCTCCCTTTTGATGTTCTTGATCCAATCTTTTCCCATCTTGCGTTCTTTATTCTATATTATTTTCTCTTGACTCAGACAATCACGTTTTAGTCGCCAGAAGGCAACGAGCTGATTTTCTCGGTTTGGCTCGCAACTAATAAGTGCGGCTAGCTCAGAAGAGTTTGTGTGCTCGTCCCACCAAATTTGTATTGTGTGATTGCCCGCCCAGAGAAAACGCTTTGGGTTAATAATGGCCTTTTGGAAAATTGAGAGAAGTTTTTATTATTACCAATTCTCTTAATCGAAATCGTCTCAAAAATACTTTCGCAATTGTAAGGCAAAAAGGAGGAAATAATAGAAATCCTTGTCTAGGTGAAATAAATACCATCTTCTCTAGAATTTTCAACAAAAAAATAGTTCGATCATCAAGCTTGGCAAATTGTGAGGTTGATTTTAACAAAAAATCTATTTTTATAGAGTGTACTCCAGACAGTTTGGATGATCCGAACTTGATGAACTTGACTTCAAGACCGACTTTATAAATTATTTCAAGAAGGACTCTTTTAAAACCTTATAGCCTTTTTACACAGCCGCTTAAAAGTCGAATCAACTCTTTTCCTGCTGCGCCTGTTTACACAGAGCCTGAGTTGATGCGAATCCAGTAGGCGTACTGTGCTCTGTCTAACTAGTCGACACTTAACTATATAAAATGCTGTATAATTTACATAGAACAAGTGGTATTTTAACCAATCTTTATGAAACCACTTAAATAAATTGTGCCTTTTATATAATACAGTGAACAGCATGCTTGTAAGGTGGTGGTTACTATTTCTGTGATTTGGACTGAACACTGTATATGGCAGTTGTCGGTTATTTAAAATAAATGACACAAGCGCCAAAGCACAAAAATCACCTAAATATGTTAAAATACTGAATACAAGTTAGTATAATTTTAGTATTTGTAGTTGATGCGGAGTTGACCTTTTCTGTCCCTTTCTGACACATGTATTGCTTACGGAAAAAAAGTCGTTCCTGCGATTTTTGAGAGTTGAAGCAGATGCGCCTCTGTGTAAAAACACTATTATGCGAAATAAAAATAGAATTGGTGTCAATGAGATATTTTATGGGCTACATAGTTTCCAAGCTTAAATGCGAAATTAGCAGCAAGTGTATGAGCCAAAATGTGAAACCACCTGTGCGCCCAGCGAACTCTTTATCTTTTATAACAATTTTTTTAAGAAAACAGATTTTGGCAACCTACTCGCTCTTTCAGATTCTCTCATGGAAATGAATACAAAACATAATTTAATTTTTCGGCAATTATTTGAAGCAAACCCCACAAAGGTTGGCATCAAAAATTAAATTGTCAAAGCATGCCAAATATAATAAGAACCAGTTTAAGAGACTAGTTTGCGTAGAAACTTACAGACGGACATGGCTAGATCGACTAACTGAATGAAAAGCCAATGTGGCGACAGAATTCGTATATTGTTATGCCTTGGGTTGCCAAATTGTATGTTTAACAGTCTAAAGTCATTAAAGATGAAAACGAAGATTGCAAAGGTATATCCGAGGCTTGCAACTGGGTTTTTGCTTAAACAATTAGCAGCCGACACTTTTGGGTCGTTTCCTAAACGTCTAAGTATATCGGCGATAGTTTCAGTCGTTCTGCGATGGTTTTTCCACAGAGACGCATCTGCTTTAACTCTCAAAAATCGCAGCAACGACTTTTTTCCGTAAGCAATACATGTGTCAGAAAGGGACAAAAAAGGTCGCATTAACTACAAATACTAAAATTATACTAACTTGTATTCAGTATTTTTACATATTTTGGTGATTTTTGTGCTTTGGCGCTTCTGTCATTTATTATAAATAACCGACAACTGCCATATGCAGTGTTCAGTCCAAATCACAGAAATAGTAACCACCACCTTACAAGCATGCTGTTCACTGTATTATATAAAAGGCACAATTTATTTAAGTCGTTTCATAAAGATTGGTTAAAATACCACTTGATCTATTTAAATTATACAGCATTTTATTTAGTTAAATGTCGACTAGTGAGACAGACCACTGTATGCCTACTGGATTCGCACCAACTCAGGCTCTGTGTAAACAGGCGCAGCAGGAAAAGATTTGATGCGACTTTTAAGCGGCAGTGTAAAAAGGCTATTACGTATATGGAAAACCCAAAGTGACTATTACTTTGATTATACACAGACTCGAATACATGTATTCATATTGACAGATGAGATGCCAGACCTGTAAAATTAGTATATTCAGCGTTTATTAAACAGAGTTCAGCTGATAACGCCACACCATTTTTTGTTTAAGATGCATAAAATTCGCCTTATATTAAACCCAAATATATTACTTTTTAATAAACAGATAAAAATATTCGTTCATCTTGATTCTCATCTATAAATGTGAATACATGTATGTAAGACTGTGTAGGAGAAGTAGAGAATATTAACAGCAGTAACAGCAGAAGAAAAGAAGAGTAACAGCAGAAAAGCAGAACAACAAAACAACAGCAGAACAACAGCAGAAACACCAGCAGAACAACAGCAGAAACACAGCAGAAAAAAAGCAGAGAATCAGCAGTACAGCAGCAGAATACGAGCAGGATAACAGCAGAGGATCGGCAGAAGGAGACAGAAACAACAGCAGAGAGACAGGAGAGCAACATAGTAACAGCAGAGAGACGACAGCAGCATCACCAGCAGAAAACGACGGAAAAAGCCGAAACCAAATATCTTGTAATCTTTCAATATCTTAACCATTACTACTTATTCTAAAACATACATAATAATAAAATCGAGCTGAGTTAAAAACTTCGTTTACATTTGGGGGCTCGTCCTAGCCTGGAAATTACAAGTGAAAAGTGACGCCGTCCCGAAAAGTTAAAAAAAAAAAAAAACAAGAAGCAGAGAGTGGATCACGAAAGGGAAACAGCAGATGTGTGAGAAGGTAATAAAGCAGGAACCCTCTAGAATACCGATTGCGAAAGGGAAACAGCAGTACTACACTAGATCAGTCGCCGCAGCACAGAAAAATCGCAAAATGAGTGAGACGGAAAGAAGCGTGCAGAATCTTGTCGAAGCACGAGGTGAAGAAAATGTAACTGAAACGAAACGAAACGTGCAGAATCGGGTCGAATCAAGTGGAGGACAGCATGCCGCAGCTGATGCGCATGTTGATGCAGACAGAATTCAGTCGTCAATATGTGTGCAGCGCCGATGTCGCTCCGTGATCGCAAGAAACGTAAACATGAATCATTTCACGAGTACCTTCTGTAGATGAGGAAAATTGCTGCACTTGGCAGCATAGATGCACGTTCTGTAATCCGCTACATCGTCGACTACCTTAACCAGATAAGTGACTTCAAATACACTCTCTACAGTTGCAAGTCCTTCAAAGAGCTACGAGAAGGGAACTAAGCCGTTCCAGCCGAACGATGAAGAACGGACGCCGAATCCGAAGAAGCAGCACGAGTTCAACGACAGGAAGAGTCATTGCTTTAATTGTGGATCCGCTGATCATCTTCGCAAGGATTGCAGAGCGGCCACGAAATGCTTCAGTTGCAACAAGGAGAGACACATGTCTAGGGACTGCCCTGGGTCTGCTGCTGGCGTTCAAGTTGTGCGCAGTGCAAGCCGCATGAAGAAGGTCTAAATCAACGACGTCGAAGTGGAGTGCCTAGTGGATACGGGAGCCGATGTATCCATATTGACAAAGTTTGCCTTCAACAAAATTCCCTATGTCACCCTGGAGAGATGTGCTTCGAAGCTTCGTGGACTGGGAAAGAAGATCACGTGCCCAGCTGGTTCCTTTGTGGCAGAGGTTGCAGTAGATGGGGAGATGACCCCACACAAGTTCGTTGTGGTAGAGGATGAAGACATCGAGTATGACGCGCTGCTTGGATTCGATTTCGTTTCGAAGTTCAACTTTTCGTCGTCGGTAGGGATACAAGTTTTCCCGCTGGTGCAGAAAACTTGTGAGGAACCAAATCAGATGAGTATTTATAATATTATTGATACAAATGACGAAATCGATGTGCCTTCCCAGTATGCTAAGGAAGTATTAATGCTGATCAAGAACTACAAGGCGGTGGATTCTGTAGCAGAGGTTTCTGTCAAGCTGCGAATTGTTCTGGATGGCGAGATTATTCCTTTCGTCAGTCGCCGAGTCGATTCGCAATTGCCGAAGAGAAGGATATTGAACAGCAGATCGACGAATGGTTAGCTGCTGGAATTATACGACCATCAACATGAAACTTTGCTAGCTGTCTGGTGCTGGTAAACAAAAGGATGGCACACGCCGTATTTGTATTGATTTTCGAAAGCTGAACTCGATGGTGTTAAGAGACTGCTTTCCCGTCCCTGTAATTGACGACGTGCTCGAAAAGCTGCAAAAGCGAAGAATTTTAGCGTGATGGACTTGGAGAATGGTTTCTTCCACGTTGCAATTGAGGAAGACAGCAAGAAATTTACAGCATTCATCACAAAATCCGGATTGTACGAATTCAATAGAACCCCATTTATCGCAACTCGCCAGCTGTTTTTATTCGCTACGTAAACCACGTATTTCAGGAGCTGATGAACAAGGATATCCGTGATTTATATATGGATGATATAATTATTCACGCCGAAACTGCAGAGCAATGTTTACAAAAATGACACTTGTTTTCGAAAGAGCAGGAGCGTTTGGCCTGAAGATCAAGTGGCGAAAATGTCACTTCCTGCTGAAGAAAATGTACTTCTTGAATCACAACATTGATGACGGAAACATGTGGCCTGGACAAGAAAAAGACTGCAGCGGTCAGCAATTTTCGGTTCAGAAGAACGTCAGAGCAGTTCAAGCTTTTTGGGGCTGACTGGATTTTTAGAAAATTCGTGCTGAATTACTCGCAAATTGCACGCCCGTTGACTGACCTGCTGCGAAAAGATGTTCGGCTTGAAATGGCTGAACCTCAGATGAATGCATTTCAGAGTTTGAAGGATGCGTTAACGATGGAATCCGTTTTAAAATTGTATATCAATGGGGCCAAAACTGAGTTGCACACGGATGCATCTAAAGACGGATTTGCAGCGGTATTAAGGCAGTGGTTCGAGGGCAGACTCCACCCGATCCAGTACTGGAGCAAGAAGACGACAGAAGCTGAGTCTCGCCAGCACAGTTACATTTTGGAAGCAAAAGCCGTGCGGTAAAGAAGTTTAGGCACTATCTGCTGGGATCGCCGTTTAAGTTGATTACAGACTGCTCGGCGTTCAAGCAAACTCTACAGAAGGCGGATGTGCCAAGAGCAGTCACGCAGTGGATTATTTATCTGCAGGACTTCGAATTTGCGGTAGAGCATCGTCCACTAGAACGATTAAAGCATGTTGATTGCCTTAGTCGCTATCCCAACCGTGTTATGCTCGTGTCCTTAGAGATCACACCTCGAATCAAAAACGCTCAAGGAAAATACGAGATGCTTAGGGCAATTATGGAAATTCTCGCCAGCCGTCCATATGAGGGGTACAAAATGAAAGCTGGTCTTGTCTATAAGAAGATGAATGGCAATGACCTCCTCGTAATCCCGAAAGCCATGGAAAAAGAAGTTATTGTTGACGCCCGCAGTGCAACAATTCTATTGGATTCCACACTTAGAGCAAAAAGTGCAGCAGGTGGTTAACAACTGTGTAAGAAGCATAATTTTCAATAAAAAGCTTGGCAAGAAAGAGGGATTTTTAACCTGCATCGATAATGGTGATCAGCCTCTTCATACGCTGCAGGTTGATCATCTGGGCCCCATGGATGCCACTGGGAAACAATACAAGTACAACAACTGGAGTTCCTCGTGGAAATGGTCAGATCGAGAGAGTGAATCGGACAACTTATCGATCATTTCAAAGATTTCGGCAGATGAACAATAGACTAACCGATCGTATTATACAGCTACTAGAAGAGGAGATGTATTCAAACTTTGACGAGCAACGGCAGCAACTGAGAGCAGATGCAAAGATCGAAATTGAACGTGCCCAGGAGTCATACAAGAAGCATTTTGACCTAAAGCGGAAGCCAGAAGTAAATCAAGTTGGAGACTTGGTCGCAATACGCCGGACCCAGTTTGTTGCAGGGAAAAAGCTGGCTGGAGAATATTTGGGGCCGTATGAGATTTCAAAGGTAAAGAGAAATGGTAGATACGATGTTCGGAAGGCAGCGGATGTGGAAGGCCCATCAAACACCTCCACCAGCTGTGATCATATGAAGTTGTGGCGTTACGTAACGGACAATGAGGACGCTTGGTCATCTGGGACAGATGATTAGGCAGGAATGGCCGAACGTAAGACTGTATAGGAGAAATACAACAGCAGTAACAGCAGAAGAAAAGAAGAGTAACAGCAGAAAAGCAGAACAGCAAAACAACAGCAGAAACACCAGCAGAACAACAGCAGAAACACCAGCAAAACAACAGCAGAAACACAGCAGAAAAACAGCAGAAAATCAGCAGTACAGCAGCAGAATACGAGCAGGATAACAGCAGAGGATCGGCAGAAGGAGACAGAAACAACAGCAAAGAGACAGGAGAGCAACATAGAAGTAACAGCAGAGAGACGACAGCAGCATCACCAGCAGAAAAACGACGCGAAAAAAAGCCGAAAACTAAATATCTTGTAATCTTTTCAATATCTTAACCATTACTACTTATTCTAAAACGTACATAATAATAAAATCGTGCTGAGTTAAAAACTCCGCTTACATATATTCGAGACTGTGTATAAACCCAGTATATGTTCTCAATAGCTTAAAAAATGCCAAATCATGTGGATCTCGATATTAGAACCCACAATAAAGCGATTTTTTTGAACTCATACTACGTATTTATGTATTCATGCTAATATTCAAATGAATGAAATTTTGTATGCAAAAAGCTACAGTCGATAGCACATCAAAATGGAAAAAAGAAAATGTTGACAAATTAAGACAAATGTTGCTAATGACATGTTGAGCAACATGCATTGGTGCAATCAACACAGAAGAAGAACAAGATGCATACACATAAGCTTGTTTATGACTTATCAGCCGATTTTACTTCAATTTTTAATGAAAGTCCGCAAAAATATATTTATTTCAGATATACATACCTTAGACCGAAAATTACGACAAAAGCTTAGTTAAATGTTTTCATGATTTTCAGGGGCGGAAGTGGGCGTGGCCAAATTTGTATTCAAACTTGAACAGCATGCAAGAGATATGAATGTTGCCACCAAATTATCATTATCAGATGATGATGAATTCATCCACATTTTCGCAAAAACAGGCGGATAGACAGACAGACAGCCAGATCGACTCGTCTGGTGATGCTGATAAATAATATATATATACTTTATGGGATCGGAGAGATCATGGCAATACTATAATACCCTCTGCAATGGTATAAAAATATAAAGACATTTAAACACTCCGTTTTCTTCTCAAAATATCCAAGTCAACTATTTGTGCAATAAAAAAATTTATATTTTTCGATAACAAAACAATGACAAAAAGTTTGTGATAACAGTTTCCGGTCCATAAAGTTAGATTCCGACTTCCAAAATAGACCTTAAAGGTTGTTAAGTCCAGCACATAGAAATTGCTATTCGGTCTGATGCGATTAGCTACTAGGGCCGCATCTCCACACTTCGCGTGTGCGAGGTTTTCGCACAGCCTGCAACCAATTCCAGACTGCAGAATTGTAATTTTGCCATTGAATTAACATCGAACGTTGCAGCAGTCAAACATTGTTTATGATTAGGCTTTAAATTGCGTTCATGTTTTTTTGCGCGTAGGAAGAAAAAAAAGAGCGAGCTTAAGAAAAACACAGCTTTGTTGGAGATTTTTTCTTCTTTGGTTTTCGTGTGATTGTTATCGGCAAATAAAAAGAGAGCCCGTGCAACAACAACAACGAGATGAAAGTGATACCGGTAAATGTAAGCAAAAAAACAGAGCAACATAATTTTTTGCGAAAACCAATGTCCTTTTTAACGTTGTGACGGTCTGACGATGCTGAGATAGCTCAGGGTTTTCCAGGATTCATTCCAGAAATTTATTTGGGTCTGTTGAGGTTGCTGAAAGAGATTCCCACCAGGTCACAGATTAAAACGCTCGAGATTAATGCCGTAAGAAGTACGGGCTGGGTTACGCAGTGGATAGTCGCACGGGAACGCTCTCGGCCGAGTGCGGCCTTCTCGGGAGACAGTCGGTACCTGTGGGTAAGACGAGAGCGAGGTACAGACCCGAAAGTTTCCGAGTTCATTGAGCTCCTAAAGGTATGCTAGAAACTCTGAAAGTCTACCGAATTCGAGAGGGTTTCGGAGGCTTTGAAAGGCTACCAGTTGTGAGTGGGTTTTGGAGACTCTGGAAGTTTACCAGCTTGAGAAGGTTTTGGAGACTCGCAAGTCTTCCAGGGGAAAGTACTACGCGGACTGGATCAAAAGATCCCGTCCCCAAAAGACTCTGCAGTTGGCTTCTGGATGAGTGCTACCGAACATGTAGGCTTACCTCACCCGCTGAGTGCCTTCCAACGGTCTGTGGCCCGCTTTATATAGGGCCCGGAGAGGTTAAATGTGGCCGCCACCATATTAGTGTTACCAGCTTGTCTTCGGGCCAGTGTGACCCTTCTGCTCGATCGTCTTCCTCCAATTTTTATATTATTAAGCAGATCGTTTTTATGACACTAATATAATACAGTTATGCGATTTTGTTTTTGACATATATGAATAAACCTCAATATGGCTCAATCCGTCTTTAAAATCAGCTTTTGAATTTTATTTAAAATCTGCAGGGTAGGTATACAAACATCGGATTTCCGAAGCATTCTTCTGGTACATGTTTATTATAATCTAAAAATGTGTATTTACCTTCTTTTTTTTAAGGAAATTTGCCGATTGCTCCGTTGAAGAAGAATTTCTTAATTTTAAATATCACGTCAATTTCTTTGAACTTATCTTCTTGGCAAGATGGCGGATGTACAATATCTTATTTCTGTATAGAGTTTAAAATTCATGGACCTTTAACAGAATGGATCATAGTATCAAGCAAAATTCAATCACATGTATGATATATTTTAAAATATTTACAATCGTATTTAATGACTTATTTTTCATTAATAGGCTTGGTACATAATTGGAGACTTGGATCCAGGAACATCATATGACTTACGAGTCACAGCTCACAATTACGCTGGTTCAACCAAAGAAGAATTTTATTTCCAAACATTGGAGCCTGCTAGTTCTACAAATGAAAATAATCATGAAGAGCTTCCAAGTACAAAGAGTGTTTTCAGCGATAGTCATCTTATTGCCGTTATTGTTTCATCAACTTTTGGAACATTTCTCGTCTTGATTGGATCATTAATATGCTTTAAAAGATGTATGTTATCCATACCAATATACACCCTTATATTTATAAACTTATTTATTTTTATACCTGGTACCCATAGGGTACAAAGGTATTATTTACCTTTCCCTCTGTCCGCCCGCCTGCCAGTCTGTCCGTTTGTCAGCGTGCTTGTCTGTCTGTCCGTATGATACCGCAGGCCACAGAGACTAAACCCACTTATAAACACACTCGAATTAATAGGTACATATCGGCAGATAATACTGGTCGACAAAAAAAAAACCCCCGGCGACAAAACGCTATTGATTCTGAAAGGTCTTTACCGGTACATTGCTAATCCAAAACTGAAAAGTTGCCATCACGTACAAATTTGGAGAAAATCGCGGTAAAAATATCATATACTGCTTGAATTGGCTATTTTCAAGGCTTAATAACTAGAGACCTGCATGGATACATTTTACTGAACAGCTCCAAATAAATGTTAGTGTACAGTATAAAATGAGTACACCAAAATTGGTGTACAGTTAACTTAGTGTACAGTGTTTTGATGTACAGTGTACTTACTTCTAAATACGTAAACTTTTTAATTGATTTACTTAACTTAACTTTATTTAACTTAACTTTTATTAAAATCGTTACAAAAATATTAACTATTAAAAGTGTTGGAGTGTAAAAACATGATACTATTTACCATTTCTGGCGTATTGGCAATTCTGCAGCGTTTTTCGGTTGTGAGGTTTATAGCAACCGAAAAAGCCCTTTCGGAAGCTGCACTGCTAGCTTGGTGCATAGCTTTTTCGACTCATTGCCAACTGTTATATCAAGATGGTCGCGCTTAAGAGTATTGGCCTTGGCGAACTTGTAAATGTGCTTGTTTGTGCACTTCTTGCAACTACATCTGTTATCCCTAATTCATTTTTATCGACTATCCGCGAAAAGGTCTCCCAAACCTTGCTTCGACTTTTTGATCCATATGGCTTTAGTTCATTGGGTGCTATTTTGGCCTTAACATCAGCAGCGTACTTCTTGAAGTCATTCAGCGAATTCATGGTACCGATTGAGTCTTTGGTATTACCCAACAATGATTTCTGGTTTTATTTAAGCTAAAATACATAATTTATAATTTGTTGTATCATTTAAAATTTATTGAAGTGAACTTATGTACATCGACTTGAATATTTGTAGCACTCATTTGTACAGTTTTTTGTTTTATTTACTGTACACCTTGTGACGTTCGGAATAGAATTGATATTCATACCCGAAATATACAACTTTTACTGTCACTCACTTTCAGTGAGAACAGTACGAAAGTTGTACAGGCTTTTTTGACATATTGAATATACTGTACAGTATAGAATGAGTACAGTATTTTTGAGAACACCAGACAACTGTACAGTACTGTATGCTTAGAAATGAATGTATTCATGCAGATCTCTATTAATAACTACCAAACCTTAGCTGGTATTCGGCTAGTAATATTGTGACAATAACTAATGAACCACAGGTCCCCCATTAGATATTCTTAATAGCTTAATACCAAATAGATTAAGTAAATAAATTTCGATTGTTGAAAATTTCAGTAAAATCCGACTGGTGACTTACACTGCTAACCGCCGAGTCCCTGTTCTTAATAGCTGTTCACTTATGTACTTGTGACAGCTTTCGTATGTATACAACCATCTAGGAGTTATCTATGCTAGAGTATTCTTAGGCATTTTTGGACTTTCTTGTGGGCAATAAAAGTACTTTCTACATGCTTAAACTAATATATACATGTTAACACGGTCTCCCCGACACAGGGAGGTTCCCACGCTGGCCATGCATAAGAGTTCATGAAATGCAAGGCCAACGACACCTGCCGATGTGTCACAACGACGTTGGCCAATTCGATCAGCGGTCAGCGCAATCAGCGGGCATTGCACTGCTTGAGAAATCAGCCGGGTCAGCACTTTTGAGGCATAGGGCTAGCTATCATTATAAGAATCAATGTACTTAGCATTCAGTTGATTTTGGAGAAAAAACAGACAAACCGGTCAACTGTGTTCGGAACCAGATAATAATAAACGAAAGCAAAACTGCTTCAGTTAGAACGATCATTATGTTTGGTGAAAAAACTCGACATCTCTTGTATTTTTCGGATAGAGAAACACTTATACAGAGAATATGCGATGTGGTCAAGAAAGACGTAGTCAACACAATTTTATGCGAGTTACCGGTACTGGCATTTACCCAGCATAAGTTAATAGAAACCTTACCGACAACCACATTCCGTTACACGAACCGCATGGTGACTGATATCTTAGACAAAAACGAACAAAAGGAAACTACGGTGTCAGAACATAACAGGGCTCATAGGGCAGCTCAGGAAAACGTGAAACAGATTTTGCTAGACTATTTTTTCCCCAAAATGACTCATATGGCAAATGAGGTGGTCGCAAATTGTGAAATATGCCAGAAGGCAAAGTACGATTGACACCCTCAGAAACAGATTCTCGGAGATACATCCATTCCCTCATACGCAGGCGAAATCCTATCATTTGACATATTTTCGACAGACAAGAAATATTTTTTAACCTGCATAGATAAATTCTCAAAATTTTCAATTGTTCAACCAATCGCTTCTAGAACCATCGCAGACGTGAGAACCGCGATTTTACAACCTATTAATTTCTATCGGCGACCAAAAACTATATATTGTGATAATGAACCCGCTATAAAATCAAGTAGGAGATAAGGTTCTCGTAAAATCAAATAAAAGGTTGGGACACAAACTTTCAAATTTGTACACCGAGGAATTCATAGAAGCAGACTTGGGGACCACAGTCTTAATAAAAGCGAGGGTGGTTCATAAAGATCATTTGAGGTAACTTTAATAAATTCTATTTTTCTTTTATTTTTTTACTTTCGACAAACCAGGATTTGGACGATACTTCTTCTCGCCTCATCAATAACAGCCAAAATCACCGATTACACAGCTTCAAATTACATACCTATCATAAACGGAGATGTGACCATTTGGAAAGACTTCCAGTACTTAAACCATTCGACCAACTTAACCATGTACTCAGAAATAGTAAAAGATACAGAAGAAATGGAAAACCATTTCCCTCAGTCACATATGAAGCAGATACTAGACTCAGATTTACGACACGTTAGGACTCTCATAGCTACAGTAAATATTCACCATAGACACGCTAGAAGCATCAACTTATTAGGCACTGCATTAAAAGTCGTAGCCGGTACTCCAGATTTCGATGACTTCGAAAAAATAAAATTCACACAGAAAGAACTCAAAGAATCAGAAAATAAACAGTTAATATTAACACAAAGACCCAAGAACAAATAAATATCCTAACAAACACAGTAAACACTTTAGTAAAAAATGCAAAAACAGATCAAATGAATACAGGAAATTTATATAAAAAATTGTTGTCAAGAAATAGAATAATTATTTCCGAACTCGAAGCCTTTATGTTGTCAGTTACACTTGCAAAAATTGGAAAAATCAATCCTGCGATTTTAGATTCAAATGATTTACGAAATCTAATCAATGAACATTCTACAAATATTTCTATTTCTGATCTAATGGAAGTTGCTAAAAATAAAGTTTTATTAAATAATAGTTTTCTATTAAAATATCCTAAGCCGTACATAGCTTCTAAGAAACTAATCTTGCACCCCGTTGAAAACAACGGCACTATTCTTAATTTTGCTGAAGACAATAATATAGCTGACTGCGGTAACAAAATCGTGCCGATTGGAAACTGCAGCACCGCCCTTACAACAACATTTTGCCGAGAAGGGCCCTATACGACCTGCGCACAGCAACTTCACTCAGGAGGCAACGCACACTGTTCGACTCGCACCAGCCACTTTGAACTACTAACAATCATCAATGATGGCGTCATCATCCTCAATGACAGAACAGCTACGATCAATGGACAGCTGGTAACCGGAACATTTCTCGTAACATTCGACGACGAGGTAAAAGTAAATAACACCGTATACCACAACTTGAAGAGCTACTTAAAAAAGTCACCAGCCCCCGCTGCATAAACACTGCTTAACATCACGTCACCAAGAGGTTCTGAGCTTACCATACCTGCAAAAATTAAAAATGGAAAAATTACGTTACATTGGCGAAATGAAAAAGGGACTGGAATACGGCCACGATCGCATTCTTGGCCATTTGCTTTATTATTTACAAGCTCTATCAGGGACGCCAGCAAGTCCAGGTCTCCCAGCCACAGGGAGGTTCCCACGCTGGCCATGCATAAGAGGTCATGAAATGCAAGGCCAACGACACCTGCCGATGTGTCACAACGACGTTGGCCAATGTGATCAGCGGTCAGCGCAATCAGCGGGCATTGCACTGCTTGAGAAATCAGCCGGGTCAGCACTTTTGAGGCATAGGGCTAGCTATCATTATAAGAATCAATGTACTTAGCTTTTAGTTGATTTTGGAGAATAAACCGAACCGGTCATCACCGCTAAACCAAAGTCTGCTCATTGGCCTCATTGGCAAAAATGACTTATAATTCATTATATATTATTATTATATTTGCAACGCAGTGAAGGAGGCATCTCTGACCCCGTAAAGTATATATATTCTTGATCGGCATCACCAGCCGAGTCAATCTAGCCATGTCCGTCTGTCTGTCTGTCTGTCGGTTTCTACGCGAACTAGTCTCTCAGTTTTCGAGCTATCGGAAATTTTCAGCATAGTCTTTTTTTTTTAGCACGCAGTATATATGTCGGAACGGCAGAAATCGGACCACTATATCCTATAGCTACCATAGAAATGATGGCGAAATTAATGTACAAAAATTTGTAACTTTTTGTTTTTCAACGTATAACAATCATATTCAAGATATAGCAGTTTCTTACGGTAATAGAATTACGGTTTTAATTTTATTAAGATCAGACAACTATATCATATATCTGCCATAGAAACGATCGGTCGATTTAAATGAAAATGTAAAATTCTATATGTAAGATGTAAAATGTTTACAAACTAAGATACTTTTTCAACTGTTACCAAAATGAATCGATTTTCAATAATCCAATTGCAGACTGCAAGGGTTTACAAATTTCGGTTTACCGAAGATAGCTTTCTTTCTTGTTTATATTTGCGACAGGTTTTACACTTGATTTCATGTATGTCTGAACTAGGGCATTCTTGTTCTTAACAGGGTGCGACATGAGTATTTTGGTCATATTTGCATCTTATATATAAATATCGGTTCTTTCTGATAGGCGGTGTGTATATAATTACTTAAGACCGTGGTCGGGCTGTGATTTTAAGTCGTTCTTTGTTCTCCATTTTAAACAGTAACCGACAGGGTTATGTGTTTAAGTCGTGGCCGGGCTTTAAACAGGGCAGAAGGAGAAATCTCCAACCGTATAAAGTAAATGTATTCTTTATGAGCGTCTCCAGCCGAGTCGATTTAGACACGTCCGTCTGTCTGTCGGTCTGTCCGTCCGTGTTGGTAAACAGATCTCAGAGTCTATAAGACCCAGAGTTACCAAATTTGGTGACAACATTGGAATTTGTTGCACGCAGATCAAGTTTGTTTTAAAATTTGGCCACGCCCCCGAAAATCATAAAAAACGGAGCCAAGGCGAAGAATAAGCCATCCAACTCTAGCTGGAGGATCCGCAGCTCGACTGGCCCCACCATCCACGCGCACAACACAGAAAAAAGTGCCAAAGCTATCAAGAGCACCCGAAGGAACCCCCCAGAAGGGCCTCAAGATGGCGAGGCGACGCACGCTGACGCCAGGAAGACCGTGAAGACCATGAGCCCCGCAATTACGGTCGCCGGGTGGGAGAGCTACGCATCGCGCAAGACCCGATGCGGTCATTGTACAGGTTAGCGG
Organism: Drosophila triauraria; assembly: GCA_014170255.2. Taxonomy (NCBI): domain Eukaryota; kingdom Metazoa; phylum Arthropoda; class Insecta; order Diptera; family Drosophilidae; genus Drosophila; species Drosophila triauraria. The sequence goes on from JABJVT010000007.1 coordinate 11,856,743, forward strand.
GAAAGCGTACAGCGAGGTACTAGCCATGGTGACTCGAAGGGAACACAAACAGTTGTCGGACCTGGGAAGCTGTGTAGCCAAGGTACGCCGTACCATAAGCGGCAACCTTCTGCTCGAGGTGACCACAGGCAGCGCAGAAAGTGCCGAGGCCATGAAGGAGAGCATAGCGAGGGTGCTTGACGACGCAGAGTCAGTGCGAGCCATGACGGATGAGACGAAACTGCTCGTATTGGAGATACGAGACATCGACTCCATCGCAACGGAGCAGGAGATCTGCGCTGCTCTTGCGAGCCCGTATGGCATCGATGTGGAGCGCATCAGAGTCCGGAGTCTGCGCCGAGGCTACGCGGAGTCGCAGTCGCACCACTCATGCGAGATACGAAGGCAGCAGAAGGGTTCGTTCGAGCGAACGTAGGCGGCACATGGCTCAACAGCTGCTAATAGCCCCCAGTCTATCACTGACAACCTTCAACAGGATCTTGCATGAGCTGAGCAGCGACCTGAGAGGATGAAGCAACGTGGTGGTCGGAGGAGATTTTAATACCTGGGCCGAGGAATAGGACTCCCTCTATACCAACGTCAGGGGACGTACCATCCTTGAAGCAGTGGCGTCGCTGGACATCATGCTGCTGAACGAGGGCTCCCAGCACACCTTCAACAAAGCTGGGGCCGGTTCAATCATCGACTTATCGTTCGCGAGCCGCTCCCTAGCCCATAGCACACGCTGGAGAATAGGCGAGGTGTTCACGGCCAGCGACCATGAGGCCATTCTGCTGTCAGTTGGCGGCCAACCGTGCCAAAGTCAGCCGACGACCATGCCAGGAAAAGCCTACCGCCAGGATACCAGTGTACTGGTGGAGTGAGGAAATCGCTAGCTTGCGCAGGACCTGCCTTCGAGCCAGGAGGTTGGTCCAGAAAGCGAGAGGCACCGCAAACCTCTCGGCCCTCAACTCGAGCTTCAGGAGAGCAAAGAAGGCACCCAAACTTGCGATACGGCATAGCAAGAGCTATGGGGAAGAGCCTATAAAACGGTGGTCAAACGCGTGAATGCCAGCAGTAGGTTGCCTCAGACCCGGCTGCCCTGGAAAGCAGTGTCCTAGTGCTGTTTCCAGAAGGTCGCCCCCATTCCATAACCCGATGGACGGGAGAAGTTGGGAGCCCGATATGTCCGGTCCCGGAGACGGAAGTGTTATCAGTGGCTAGAGACTTGAAGAACAGGAAAGCACCTGGGTCGGACTTGGTTCCGAACATTGCAGTAAAGAGCCTGCTATCTCTCCACCCGGAAAAGGCAGCAGCACTCTTAAACAAGTGCCTACTGGACGGGACCTTCCCCGACAGGTGGAAAAGCCAAAAGCTCCGGCTCCTGTCGAAGCCAGGGGAGAAAAGCATCGTCTTAAAGACCAATCGGCCTGCTGGACACCATAGGCAAGGTCTTTAAAAGAGTCATAGCTACGAGACTAAACGCTGCTATGGAGGGTGCCGGTTGACTCTCTTTCAACCAATACGGTTTCCGGAAAGGGAAATCGACACTGGACGCGATAGAGAGGGTCACCAACACTGCTGCTGAAGCCATCGCTGGTATCAGATGGAAAGGCGGGACGAAGAAGTATTGTCTAGTGGTCACGCTGGACGTACGGATCTCTTTTAACTCGGCCGATTGGGGGAGGACACTGGAGGCACTACGGTCCTTCAACATACCCGAGCACCTGCTGAATGTAGTACACAGCTTCCTAAGCAAGAGAAAGCTGGTCTTTGAAACCTCTGTGGGCTCCAGGACATACGAGGTGACAGCCGGAGTTCCCCAGGGCTCGGTACTGGGCCCCCTGCTGTGGAACACGTATTATGACGGGGTCCTGAAGCTTTCACTGCCGAGCAGTGCCGTCATTGTTGGCTTTGCAGATGACGTGGCGCTGATTGTGGTGGCCAAGGAGTTGCTGCCGCAGCAGCTGCAAAGTGCACAATCAGAGCAGTGGAGGAGTGGCTATCAGAAGCGGGCCTAGAGCTGGCCGCTCACAAAACTGAAACGCTGCTTCTCTCTTATCGCGAACACCTGAAGAACGTGAACAAAAAGGCAAGCGAGACCACGGGATCGCTCTGCAGGATCCTGCTGAACACCAGGGGTCCAAAGCAGGACACCAGTTGCTGTACGCTGCTCCGGTGTGGGCCGAGGCCACGGCTGTTAGCAGTTACATGCGAGGGGTCAACTCGACGTATCGCCTGTGTGCCGTCAGAGTGCCTTCAGGACGATCTCGGACGACGCAGTGCTCGTCATTGCAGGCCAAGTTCCCCTGTGTGAACTGGTGCGGGAGGCTAAGGAGATTCGAGCGGCTCTAGCAGGCAACCAAGCGGACCCGAGGACCAAGTCCGAGGTGAAGAGGAGTGCCAGGATGCAGAGCGTCAACAACTGGCTGGCTGCCTGGGGCATCTCCAGCAAGGGACATTGGACGAAACAGCTCATCCCCAGCACAGAGCCTTGGCTAAACAGGAAGCACTTCCAGGTGGACTTTTACCTTGCGCAGGCACTGAGTGGACATGGCTGCTTCCGAAGTTACCTAAAGCGCTTCGGGCACGTTCTATTGAATGTCACAGTTTCGGCCACGAGCGCCAAGTGCTAGAGAAGACCACCGGTGCAAGAGTTCGGCCAGAAACCTTTGTGCCCCTCATGCTGATGAATGAGGAGAATTGGAAAGCGACAGCAGCCTACACAGCGTGTGTATTACGAGACCTGCGTGCCACCGAGAAGGAGAGGAGAGAGATGACAGCCTAGGTGGCTACAATTGCGCGAAGAAATACCTTGCGCTGATACCGAGCATTCATGCCCCCTATTTTTGTCTATTTATACTTTTTAGTCTGTATATATGTAAGCGTTAGGTAAAAACGAGAAAGAAAGCTAGCTTCGGTAAACCGAAGTTTGTATACCCTTGCAGTCTGAAATTGGATCATTGAAAATCGATCAATTTTTTTAATGTTAAAAAAAAATGTCAAATTATGTAAATTTTGTAAATTTTACATTTTACATGTAGAATTTTATATTTTCATATAAATCGACCGATCCCTTCTATGGCAGCTATATGATATAGTTGTCCGATCTTAATGAAATTAAAACCGTAATTTTAGAACTATAAAAAACGACGATATCATGAAGTTTATAGAAATTCGTTGAAAAACAGAGAAGTTGAAATTTTTTTTACATTAATTTCGCCATCATTCCTAGGCAGCTATAGGATATAGTGGTCCGGTTTCGGCCGTTCCGACATATATTTTGCGTGGTAAAGAAGTAAGACTATGCTGGAAATTTCAGCCCGAAAGCTCAGAAACTGAGAGACTAGTTCGCGTAGAAACTAGAGGTCTGCATGAATGCACTCAAAGCAGCATTTGGTACTCTCAAAGTTCAGACTGACTGAGTGAGACATTGAGTAAAACGGATTCGGCAAATGTGGTGAAGTACCATATCCGAACGGCGAAGCAATGCACGAATGAGTTTCGCGACCGTGTACACAGTGGCGAAGTCAAATTTATTGCGTGTTTGTTTTTTCGTATTTGTTTTGTTTTCAATACAAGACATAGACAAATAGAAAGACATGGATTATTTATTATATATATGTAATTTATTTATTTTATTTTCAATTACTGAGACGAGAATGCCAAAATTTCACTCGAGTACTCGAAACATTTACTCTGTATTCACTCATTCTATCCATTCCGCTTTGGTTTAAATTTCTCATTTCGCACACAACGAATACAACGCTAACCAATGCGCAATTCATTTGTTGAAACCGTTTTGGCACGCCGAATTGCGACTCAAGCTGGTTGTACTCAAATAACCGAAAATTTTGAGTGCATTCGTGCAGACCTCTAGTAGAAACCGACAGACAGACGGACAGACAGATCGACTCGGCTGGTGATGCTGATCAACAATATATATACTTTATGGGGTCGGAGATGCCTCCTTCACTACGTTGCAAATATCATGGCAAAATTATAATACCCTCTGCAAGGGTATAAAAAACATAGCTTCGTCAGCAGCCGTGCCTCCGTTTATTTCTTTGCATGCCCTTGGCCTGCTGCCGTTCGCATACATCCACACATACATAGTCTCAGCAGCGGCCGTGTTTCTTTCGTTACTCTTCACATTCTAGCGGATCGCTGCCGTTACCTACATACGAGGTGTGTTTAAAAAGTATCGCGAATTTTGAATTTTCGCTGGAAACGTATATTCGAATTTCGATTTTTTTGTGGCGTTATGTTGGTACTCATGTCTCTCACTTATGCCGACAAGCTTGGCCATTTTGAATGTTCACTTAATTGTTGACAGCTGCTTTGATTGCACGTGTTTTGGATCGTCTTCGATTTTTACCCTTTACAAAAATGGATGTGTGAAAAAACAAAATTATTTGCGCGGATGCATTCCGAATGTTTTCTATGACATACGGAGAAGCTACTTTGGACGGAAACAAAGTTTATCGGTGGTACAAAATGTTCTCCGAAGGCCGAGAAGATGTGAACGACGAAGAGCGTGCCAGACGATCAAACACTTCTACAACAGACGAAAAAATTAGTAAAGTGGAGAAAATGGTATTGGGCAACCGTCGAATCATCGTTAGAGAAGTTGCTGAGGACCTAAACATATAGTTTGGCTCGTGCCATTCGATTTTTATCAATGATTTGGGCATGAGATGGGTCGCCGCGACATTCGTACCAAAATTGCTCAATTGCGACCAAAAACAGCATCGCTTGTGAGCGACTTTTTGGCCAAAAGCAAAACACTAATGATGCCGCAGCCACCGTATTCCCAAGATCTGCTCCCCTGTGACTTTTTCTTGTTCCCTAAACTGAAGAGCCCATGAAAGGACGACGTTACGCTACGCTTGACGTGATAAAGACGGCATCAAAGGAGGAGCTGAACAAGATAAAAACAAGTGAGAAAGCTACAGTCGAGTGACCGACTGTGAGATACCCGGTACCCAAAGTATTGCCCGTGAAATTAAATAGCACACGGATATGGAAAAAACAAAAAGTTGACAAATAAAGTCAAATGTTACTAAAAACATATTGAGCAACGTTCAAAAGAGACTAATTCTGCAGCTGTACGCAGCTGCATTACGAATTAATACTGCGCTCGAAAGCACGCAACACTTTTCTTCGCTACTGCCACCCAAAAGCTAAATGCTCAGACACGCGAAACTATTCCTAAGCAGTGCGATAGAGCGAGAGAGCATGAAAGCATTAATTGTTTGTTTAGTAACTTCCATGTTTATCATCCGATTTTACTCAAATTTGCAGAGCACGTCCGCAATCGCCTACTTATTAAGTCTTTCTATTTACATAAAGTCGAAAATCACGCCTATAGCTAATATACCGTTTTTTATTATTTTCGGGGGCGGAAGTGGGCGTGGCCAAATTTAAAGAAAAAAAATTGATCTGCGTGCAGATTCCAATGTTGTCACCAAATTTGGTAACTCTAGCTCTTATAGTCTCTTAGATCTGTTGTCTCACACGGACAGACAGACGGTCAGACGGACAGACGGACATGGCTAAATCGGCTGGTGATGCTGATCAAGAATATATATACTTTATGGGGTCGGAGATGCCTCCTTCTGCCTGTTACATACATTCTCGATTGGCACTAACTTATAATACCCTTGTACCCTATGGGTACCGGGTATAAAAAAGATTTTTTAAAGAGATTCGAAGATTGAAAAAACCGTTGGTACAAGTGTATAATACTTTAAAGGGGACAAAATAGATATTCATAAATAAATAAATAATTAAAAAAAACACAAAATTTGCGATACTTTTTGAACACACCTCGTACATTCACAAACACATACATAGCTTCGTCAGCAGCCGTGCCTCCGTTTATTTCCTTGCATGCACTTGGCCTTCTGCCGTTCGCATACATACATACACACATACATATAAGCATATAAAAGCTTTGGCTTGCCGGCAGCGTATCCATACGAACATTTTCAATTCCATCGTTTCGAACATTATCAGTTATTAATTGATAATTATTTTTTAAAACTAAAATATATAAACAAACTCCAAGTCCGAGCTACGCTATGTATATATATCCATATATTTATTTTTCTAGTCCATAAAGATAGTCGGCATTCCGATCTGCGGCCGTTTGATTCTATCCCTCGACATCCGAGCCGCGGGGCTCGTTTATAATTTTGTTTTTTGGTGTTGCGCACAGTGTAGCATTCGTTCAGCGTCAGAGCCGCAACGCACTTCACTTGCAGTGTGGCCATTAGCTGGTTTTTTTTTTTATTCGTTGTGATTTTATTCTTCTTGGGCGTTGAAGATGCACTACGGTCAGTACACTCAAGTGGCCATTTAAAACCAAGCCCGGGCTTGTTAGGGTAAGGTGTTAAATAGGCGCGAAAGAAAAGTATAGATAAAAGAATGCGAGGAAATATAAACTACTATCAGGCAGCTCGATTGTTCTCTTGCATGTGTAATTGGGGGGGAAAGATTAATGTTTTTAGTTTAGGAAGGCTATCTACAGATGAGGTAATTTTATACAAATCATTATAATTTGCACATAATATTCTAAAGGGTTCATGCATTTCATACGATGTTCTGCAGTGGTGCAAAACCAAAGGCAGGTAGGATCTTGTGGTTCTACGTGGTACGCGGAAATTCAACTGACCCAATAGATCGCTGCTTTCCACGTCACCACGGATCAGATTATACATAAAGACAATGCCTAACATCGTTCTACGGTTTGCTAAGGAAGGTAGGTTAATCAGGAGAAGTCTACTAGAATAAGAGGGCAACCTAAAGTTTGCATCCCAGTTTAAGGCACGAAGAGCGAAAAGTAAAAAGTTCTTTTGAACTGACTCAATGCGTTTGCTGTGGACGTCCCACCGGGGACTCCAAACGCAAGATCCACATTCTAAAATAGGACGAACTAACGAAGTGTATAAATTCTTCGTGACGTAGGGGTCATCGAATTCCTTCGACCACCGTTTAATAAATCCAAGCACACCCCTGGCTTTATTCACAATGCACGAAATATGATCAATAAACTCCAGTTTAGGATCTAGGCGGATACCCAAATCGTCAACTAGCGTGATCCTTTCCAAAGAGCAGCAGTTCAGCGTATAATTCGCAAGCATGGGAGAGACACGTGAGAATGTCATCAGCTTGCATTTTGAGCCATTCAGGTTTAATAAGTTTACATTGCACCATGTTTGAAAGTTATTAAGATCTGTTTGTAAATCCGACTGGCAAGCGCGGTCTTTGTATTGCACACAAAGTTTAACGTCGTCAGCGTACATGAGTACTCTAGAGTTAGTCAAGACTTTGGGCAGGTCGTTAATAAATAAAGTATAAAGTAAGGGACCGAAGTGGCTCCCTTGCGGGACACCAGAGGTCACCCGGAGAACATTCGACAAGTTGTTTTTAAATAGAACCTTTTGCGTCCTACCATTCAGATAACTTGAGATCCACCTTAGAAGATCGACAGGAAAACCCATTAAGTCGAGTTTCCTAACAAGAAGGGAGTGATCAACGGAGTCAAATGGTTTACTGAAATCAGTATGGATCACATCTATCTGCAAATTTTGTGGAAAGCCCCTTATAATGAAAGAAGTGAGCTCCAGAAGGTTAGTAGTCGTTGATCTTCGTTTAATAAATCCATGTTGGCATGGAGAAATTACTGATCTACACAGGTGCTGCAAATGGGGAGTAATAACGTTTTCGAAAAGTTTTGGGATGGCTGACAACTTAGAGATTCCTCTATAGTTGTTAGCATCCACTTTGCTACCTTTTTGTGGAGAGGAATCACGAATGATTCCTTCCAAATAAGGGGGAATTGGGAAGTTTCTAAGGCTAAGGTAAACAATTTTAGAAGGGGACTGCACAGGGACTCGGCACAATACCTAAGCACACAGCCTGGTATTCCGTCGGGACCTGGCGAATAAACCGGCTTGACACGTTGAAGATCCAAAAGAAGGGAGCTTTCGTTTAAGCTAGGACTGAAGATTAGGTTTGATTTGGGCATGCTATAAGAATAGGTTTGGTTTGAATCGGATGACGGAGAATAAGTAGTATGAAAAAACTGAGCAAAAAGATCGGCGATTGCCTGATCATTGTTTGCTGTCGTATTTTCAAATGAAAGCGAGGAAGGATGTGTAAAAGGCTTACGTTTAGTGTTGACAAAATTATAAAACTGTTTTGGGTCCTGCGCAAACTGAACCCCACAACGAGTCAAATAGTTTTTGTAACACTGCGCGTTAAGCACGGTAAACTTTGACCGAGCCGCTAAATAGCGAGAATGAACAGCTTGAGAACCGTTGCGTTTAAATTTAGAATAAAAATTGGACTTGACATTTTTGAGGCGAGTCAACTCTTTACTAAACCAGGGAGGCTTATTGGAGATTGACGGATAGTATAACGGAACACATTCGGTTAAAAAGGATTTCATGGCATTGTAAAAAATATCCATGGCACCCACCATGTCAGTGCACATGTAGAGATCGGACCAATCAAATTCAGCTATTAAATTATTCAGCAGTCGAAAATCCGCCTTGCGAAAGCAGTGAACTTTCTTATCTGGCCGATCAGACTTATTCTCCATAGCAGTCCCAATATCGATAGTCACATCGAAAGTAGGATGGTATGGATCTTCGGGTAGCTTCAAGGGCGGGACCCTAACCAAACTGACTCTTGCCGGATCAGAGACAAAGCAGAGGTCTAGCAAGCGATCTAAGGAATTTCGTACATGGTTGACTTGAGACAGCGAAATGTTAAATAAGCCATCAATAAAGTCGTGACGTGCTGTAGTCAAAAGGGTATTTGAGGATTCATTTGTGGACCAAATAGCCCCAGGAATGTTAAAATCCCTAGAACTACTAAGTGGTCCCTATCCGAAAGTCTATTGGAGACCGCCTGAATAGCGGAAAGGTGGTTCCAATAAGTAGGAAGTTCCGACAAGGGAGGAATGTAGGAACATGTAATAAAAATAAAACAACCATTAAATGATAGTTTCACACAGAGGAATTCAACATCGCTGCATTCCTCGAAAGTTAATAGTTCAGACGTGAGGTTGGAGTCAACCGCAATGAGGACACCGCCCCTCGCCTGGAAGGCCGATCTAGCCTGTACGTTGTGTACACAGCTGGAAAAACTTCGGAGCTTAGAATCTCCGGCTTTAACCAGGTTTCTGTGAGCACAATCACCTGGGATGCAAATGAAAGGCTATCAAAATACAATTTGGGAAGCTTACTACGTAAGCCTCTTGCATTCTGATAGGAAAGAAGAAGAGAATTGGTTAGTTTTTTGAGGCGAACGACGTAGATGGCACAGCGGTTTTGTCTGGCCTGGGTAAACTAACCCCTACAGGCCGTTTTTTCTTTTTCTTAGCTTCGTACTCCTTAACAACAACATACTTAGGCCAGAATGCAGCAGAGCATATTGTGTTAAAAAGTTCGTCAGGGACATTTATTTTGAAAGATGAAATATCCCTAGCATAAGAAAATTTAAATTTTTCCACCTTAATCTTGGATTCATCGGCTTTAGTGCGACCTAGGATATAGGTACTAATATCCTCAGATGTTTGATAAGGGGAAAGCCGCGAAACAAATATCTGTTTCGTAGGTGGAATAGCTATAAGGGCTTTCGGTACTACATTTGTAGTACCAATATCGGCCGGTATTCCAGGCCGGATACCCTGGTGAGTTTTCTGGGTGGGGTTCTGTGAGGTCATTGATTGTGACCCCTCAGCGGACACGACGGATATAATTGGAGGGGCTGCCCCTCCCGCGGCACATTTGGAGGTCGAATCTTTTCTCGCCCCCGATCTTAATATCATTGGAGTTAGATATATTGGAGTCGGGGGCTGTGCCGAGGGAGTCAGTGGTTGTGAACTCGTAGCGAGTTGTTGGGATCCGTCCAAATGCGGTGTGTCAACCGTGGTTTTTTTGCGCTTAGGGGACTCATTTAATAGCTTAAGGCCATTAAACTGGGATCCAGCGCCAGGAGCACCTCATTAGTTTTACGAAAACTAACAAGAAGCTCCTTAAAACCATTTTTGGTTTGCCGCATAAATGCCATCATTTCCCTTTCAACATCGCGACAAGCCTCACAGCAATAGCGCAATCCAATATTATTGGCAAAATTATCAGACAGCCGGCCTGTGCATTCAATGCACTTGGCGTGCACGACATTGTCACACAGCCAGCAGCCAATAGTAGGGTCCTCTGCAGAAATTACTTTCTTGCAGGTTTTTATTACACAGACAACATTAGAAGACATTATAGCGACTTACCACTGTACCAATCAGAAGTTAAGAGAAAATAAGAGTAGTTACGTTCACTAAGAGAGAGCAAGGGAGCGAGAGTTAGAGAGCTTAAGCCGTCAAGCTCTAATATCGGCGTAACGGATAAAGCACAAAGAGGAATGCAAAAAATGCAGATAACGATCGCTGCACAAAACTAAAATTTGCAATTAATATAGTTATTAATACACAAAAACAGCTGCATGCACACGCGAAGTGAAACGGTGAATTATTATTGACACAGGATAGAAGTTTTAAATAAACCCCGGTGGTTTATAGCAAAGATTTTACACAAATACGAGGCGCAAAACAAAAAGACGACCGTTCACTTTGAAAGAGAAAACGATGAGGGAGTACAATTATGTCTGAAGGCGCGGGAGGAACTCCCAAAGCAAATTTCTCACAGAGGGAGGCTAATCAGTTAGCGCTTCCGAGTAGCCAGAGGCGGTATCCGAGCCCAAAAGACACGGGACCCGGACCCTCGGGGAATTTACGAATCAAGGTCAAATGCCCGCTAGATCTAGCTTTGATTGAGTTTATGGCAACTAGCGACCGTCTCAGCAAGTTTGAAAGCCAAATTGTTGCGACTTATACTACAGAGTCAACATTAAAGATCCGTCTTGGTCAAATCCAGTCCATATGGGAAAAAGTAGAGCGGGAGTATGAGATAGTTTTCAAAGCAGCCCTTCACGAAGGAAGCAGCAGAAGTCTCCCGCTACTTCAGAACAAATATGAGCATTGTTTTGCTGTTTATGAAAGATGTGCTTCCAAACTGACTGAAGATATTGATCGTCTGTCTGTCTCCAATTCTCAAGTACATGCAAATCCGTCCGTTGATTCATTTTCAAGAGGCTGCAACCTTCCACCTTGCGATACACAAATCTTCGACGGAGATTATTTATTTTATTTTATCTATTTTCCCAGTGCTACGGATAACCTTCCTTATAAATTAGTACACTAGTCACAAAAATATATTAAATTCATTACTCTTAAAAACGAACCCTACTTATCCTATTTGTTTGCGATAAATTTTCTTATATTAAACATTTCTTTATTTTTTTATTATTTTTTATTTATTATTATATTTAACATTTCGGCCACTAAGGCGATTTTCATAATTTAAATTCTATTTTATTTATTTATTTAATGATTTTTATTTTATTTATATATTTATTTATTATTTTTTTTTTTTTTGTATATTTCCTAATTATTTAATTATCGTTTATATTTTGATTTCTAAAAAACTTTATTAAATTATTCCTAAATTGCGGTGTGCTACTTATTGTTTTTAAATTTTGCGGCAGTGGATTCCACAAGCGAATAGTGTGAACAAAAAAGTGACGTTCGGAAGAGGCGAGATTACGTCGAATATTAATTAAGTTATTGGTTCTTGTTGAGGTTCCAAATTTTAATTTCTCAAATAGATAGCTGGGCTCCGTGGTATTTATTATCTTATGCAAAAGAATAAGATTTCTGGTATTGCACCAACTCTTAAAGTTAAAGCCGTATATGCTGTTGGCCATGTGCGTGATGTGTTCCCCTCGTTTAACATTAAATATATATCTGGCTATGTTGTTAAAGGCAACGTTTAATTTATGCTGTGAGGCAGCATCACAGTGTCCAAAATTTCAATTCCGTAACTCAGCGTAGGCATAGGGTATGCTTTTGCTATCATGAGTCGCATAGCTGTCGGGAGGTACTTTTGTGTCATATAGAGCTGCCTAAGTTGACCATAAATTTTTCCAGACGCCTTTGTAACATGTGTGAGCCAGGATAGGTTATTGCTCATTGTAATCCCTAGATTACCGACTTGTTCTACATATTCAATACAAGAGTTATTAATGCGTAAGCTAGGAGAGTTGGAATACATGACGATCTTTTGCTGATAATTAAACATTTACATTTTGACGGATTAAGCGAAAGTCCATTCCTGCTTGCCCACTTACTAATATTTGATAATTCAAAGTTACATACATCTACACAATCAAATAATCTACTAACAGGACAACTAACATACATTTGGACATCGTCAGCATACATATGGACATAACACCTGGCTAATATAGTCGGAAGGTCATTTACGTACATAGAAAAGAGAAGTGGACCAAGAACAGAGCCTTGAGGTACACCTCGCGTTAATATCATCGCGTCGGAAGATCCATTGTCTGTGATCACAGATTGTGTTCTGCCGTACAAATAAGACGATATTAATTTAACAGCGGTGTCCGTGAATGAAAAGAGTTTTAATAGCTTAGTACATAAAATTTCGTGGTTCACCGTGTCAAACGCTTTGCTGAAGTCCAATAAAGTTAAAAATGTCAGATGATTGTTGTCAAGTTTTTGTCTAATGTTCTCGGTTATATCTAAGATTGCAGTGGTACAGCTTATATATGGTCTAAACCCCGATTGGTTATTGCACATAAGAGAGTTTTGTTTTAAAAAGAGTTAATCTGTTTGGCCATTATTTCTTCAAAGACTTTGGAAAAAATGGAAGTATGGAAATCGGCCGATATTCACCGTTTGGTTTCGGGACAGGAACAATCTTTGCTGATTTCCAGCAGTCTGGGAAGCAGGATGTAGTCAGTGCGGAATTGAATACATATGTTATTTTGTTTAATATTTTCGGTAGTATTATTTTTATAAAGGTGGGGTGAACGTTATCAAGCCCAACAGCACTCGACTTTACCTTAAGGACAGATTCAAGAACATCACACGAAGAGACACACATAAAACTAAAGCTATTATCACAGATATTATTCACAATATTGTCAAGATAAGAGTTCGTCGATGTTTCTGGTACGTTTGTTTGCAAAATTGTCTATTGAGTTCATTTGGGTCTGCGTCTATTTTGCTATTGTCTTTCGATTTTCCGATACCCAACATCTTAAGCTACCTCCATTTTGTTTCATTGATATTGCACTACTAAATTTTTGAGAGAAATAATTACTCTTCGCACTGGCAATCATTATATTCACTTTCTTTTTAAAGTCTTGAATTCTATATAGTATTCTGGAATTTTGTATCTTTTCCATCTTCTATACGCAATATCACGTCGACGTATCATGGCGGCAATACCTTGTCTAAACCACGGATTACCTTTGGCTTTTAAAACCTTATGCTGAAGTGGCACATACCTTTCGTACATCGAGTCTATGCATTCTGTTTAATAATGTAATTGGGAATTTACATCAGTTAAGGTATACATATAGCTCCAGTCATAAACATCCAATTCATGGCTAAGGTGATCCAACTCAGTATTCTTAAAGTCTCTATAATAAATGGTTTGGTCAGTAAAATTAGGGTCAAATTCGTACGTCATGTATATAAGGTCATGTTTTGAAAAGGCTGGCACTGAGACCTGGTCATATAAAAGAGTTTTGTCATTATTGCTGACAAAGAAAACATCAAGAAGTGTATTTGCAGTTGCCGTGTAGTGTGTAGGTATGGTCTCATTTATAAGTTTCAGTCCAAGGCTTGCCATTTCAAAGCTTAGATGTCGTTCCTTAAGCATATTACTATTTAGGTCCCCAGTTATTAAAACGTCAGTATAGTCAGTGCATAATGTAGATACATCGTTAACAAAGTCACAATAGTCGACCATTCGGTGTGGTCTGTAAACGCATCCGAGTAGCATATTTGAAGAGTTTCGACACCCACTTACTCTTAAAAAGAGGTACTCTATCGAGCTGCCAGAGGGTTGTTTGCTTATAAATTTACTTTTTAGACTTTTGTTAACATAAATCGCAACACCCCCAGCATGCCCCTCATGGTCAGATCTGTAAAGGTCGTAACCTTCACGTGCTACGAGGACATCACTAAGTTCAGGAACAAACCACGTTTCACTAACACACAAAACATCAACATTAGACTTTACAAATAGATACCGGAACTCTTCAATCTTTTTGCTTAGACTTTGAGCATTAAGATGACAAATGTGTAGCCCTTTTTTTTGTTTGGCAAGAACCCTTATTATTGCACCACTGTTCGCTCTGATAAATGATAAATTAAGCACACACGCAATCTATGAACAATTCATAAATAACAATTAATGTATCCTATCAAGGTAATTTCTTTTAAAAAACTTAGCTTAAATTTAATACCTGAGAGACATACATTAACGAAAAAGATTTTGGTCAGGTGCTCCTTCTCTTAATTCCTCTCCGCGGCCAACAGAAGAGGGGTCAAGAGATGGCGAGGCATTCGCTTGAAGGTCGTGAAGCTTCTGCATGTTCTCAATGCTAATTACCTCGGCTCCCTCGTATTGTGCGACGTGTACGACCGCCCGTCGTGTAAACACCCAGAGAAGACGCTTAAGCTTTTTTAAGCGCATGGCCTCTTTGAAGATAGCGTAGTTCTCTCTTGAAAGCTCCTCATTTAGGTAGAGGGCTGCCGACGAATTGATCCCCAAAAGCTGAAGGTTTAGTGGCTGCTTAAATTCTCTTCGGTACGCACTAGCCGCACGTAGCATTGCGGCCTTATCTCGCACGTGGTCAAATTTAAAATAATGGTCGGATCCACGGCTGGATTAGGCCTCCTCGGTTTTATCCGGAAAATATCACGGATCTTTGGCGGTGTCGTGAGTTTTAAATTGAAGCAGAGGGAGTGGATCAGTGATTTTAAATTTTCATTTTGATCGTAAGGGACTCCGTGGACTCGAAGGTCTGCTGCGATGCTCGCGTTGGCCTGTGTTGCAACCTGAGCCTCGATATCAGAATTGATGTTGTGATTGTGGCAGTAATGCTGGCAGTTTGCTCAGCAAACTTGTTCTCGATTAAATCGAGCAGCTTAGGAGACGGAACATCAGAAGGCCGATCCTTTTTCAGGTCAGTAGCCGTAGCTTCGCGTTGGCGTTTAGGTGCTGGAGCCATTTGAGCAGTTTTGGGTATGTAAACCTGTGCGTGTGTTTGTGATCTAAGTGTGTTGGTTCCGTTTTGTATTCACGTTCGCTTTGGTTTGGCGGTGGCAAGTAATCAATCGGTGATAGCCAGAGAAATATAAATGTTTTGATTTGTTTTCGAATTTTATTTAATTTGACTGTGACTCGGCCGGCAATTTTTCACAAATTTAGTTTTTTGGAGTTTGTGTATTGCTTGTAAAATAGTTTTTTAATTTGCTCTACTTTTTGTGTACGTTTTCGTTTCGATAACGATTCTCGAACGATTATCTGCGCTGGCCAACCTTCCGTAACCTATTTACACCTATTTACTTCAACAATTCCCGGCTAACTCCAGTGGAAAAACTATTTCACTTAAACGCCAAAACTAGCGGTGAAGATCATGCCATTGTCACCATGTCTCCGCTAACTAATGAGGGTTTTCAATCCGCATGGTCAGCGCTTCATGATCGCTTTAAAAACAAGCGACTTTTAGTGAATAGCCAACTTAAAATCCTTTTCAATCTTAGGAACCTTAGGAACTGAATCAGGCACGGTTTTGAAGGACCTGCAAAGTTCCTTTCAAGGGTGTTTGATAGCTTTTAAACATTCCCAAGTCTCCAAAGAAAACGGGGATTGCTTGTTAATTATCTGATCTCCTGAAAGTTGTCAAAGGTCACTCTTTCATTATGGAAGCACTTTGAGCAACAAGTCTAAATTCCTGCCTGGGAAGAGATGAATTCCTTTCTTGAATAAAGATATCGAAGGAAGCGATAGAAGATGTTTGACCCAATACCAGCCCACAACAATCAAGGAGCACTGGAGAGCACAGCCGCGGTGAATTCCTCTGACACGCAAGTCGAACCACGTGCACGCGTCTGAGATCTCGCTCACAAAAACCTCATCCAGTTCGGCTTTTGTTCTTTTCTCCGGATGACTCAACAAAAAGAGAATAAACAGAAGCTATGTCTCAATTGTTTTGTTAGGGAGTGCACGAGCATCCACAACTGTTTTACTAGTAAAAGGCGCCATAATATGCTGGTTCACAAAGACACTCCGTCTTATTCCATGTCGGGCGATTTCCTTGACATAAAGGAGGGGAGCACCAAGAAAACGCTGGGAGTACGGTGGAACGCTACGGCGGATGAATTCTATTTTGTCCCAACTAAGTTCACGATAAAAACGAATAATTCCAAGCGCGATGTCCTGTCGCAAATCGCAAGGTTTTTCGATCCTGCTGGGTGGCTGTCCCCATTTGTTGTCCAGGCTAAAATCTTAATGCAGGATATCTGGTTAGCCAATATCGGATGGGATGAGTTTCTTCGCGAAGAACTGCTACAACGCCGGCATGACTTCCTTCACATCCATTGTTCACTCCAGCCCTTAGCCCCAACACTCCTGGCCTGCGCCTTACGAAGCAGTGTCGGATCTCGACATCGAGAAGCGACCTGTACGATGCCATTTAGCATGCCCTGATGGGGACATTCTCGAGCGATTCTCTAAGCTCGACAAGGCACTACGAGTGTTGGCCTATGTTTACCGTTTCATTCAGCGCTCGCGAAGTGAGAAGCATCTTTTCAATACAAAGATCGCCGCTGCTGAGCGGCTCCTAATTTCCACGACTCAACGCAGGTACTTCTCACTCGAGTATGTCTGCCTGAGCCAGAAGTGGTCACTGCCAGCATCCAGTTCCGTTCAGAACATGAATCCTTCCTTGATCCTCACGGCCTCATAAGAGTGTGGTCGGGTGACGGCCTCCGGGGTTCTCCAATATGATGAACGGAATCCGGTCATCCTTCCATACAGCTGTCAATTTGTGCGTCTCCTCGTTCATTTTACGCACCGCATAACTCTGCACGGCGGTAACCAGCTGATGGTCTGCCTGATCCGCTCAAATTTCTGGATACCAAGGGTCAAGAATCTGCTTAAATCCATAAATTTCTCATGCAAGGTATGTGTGATCCACAAGAAGAAGCTACAAACCCAACTCATGGGTGAATTACCTAAAGAACGAACGTCTTTTTCGCGTCCATTTACTTATACGGGCATGGACTATGCCGGGCCCTTTGATATTATAAACTACACCGGGCGAGCCTGTCTCATTCCGAAGGGGTATGTGTTGGTATTTGTGTGTTTCTGCACAAAGGCCATCCATCCAGAGCCTACGTCTGACCTCACAGCCCAGAAATTTCTAGCAGCCTTCGCTCGGTTCGTGCCCTCAACAAGTTCAGTCTGACAATGGGAAAACCTTTGTCGGAGCAGCCGCAGTGCTCGCTCGCGAGTTTTTTCAAGCTGTAAAGGAGTCTGTGACGAATGCTTATAGTTACCAGCAGCCGCAGTGGCAGTTAATTCCTCCGGGAGCGTCCCACTTGGGTTTGTGGGTTTGTGGGAAGCAGGCGTCACGAGTTTCAAGACTTTGTTTAACAAGTCCACAGCCACTCGCAAATACCTTTTGAAGAGCCTTCCACGCTTCTCGCCAAGATTGAGGCATGTCTGAACTCACGGCCAGTCGCTCCAATGTCCGAAGACCCCACAGACTTGCTAGCACTCACGCCGGGGCATTATCTTGTTGGTGGACCCCTTCTCGCCGCCGTTGAACCCAAAATAAAGGGGGCACATCAATAATTAACCGTTGCAACATCTCAAAGCTCTTCACCAGCAGTTTCGTCTGCGATGGAAAGAAGAGTACCTCAAAGAGCTCCATAAACGAAACAAATGGCAGACGCCCATGAGAAATCTCGGCGTGGGTGATATGGTAGTCATCAAGAAAGACAATCTGCCATCTGCGACTCGGCAGGATTGAGTCCGTGTTTCCCGGATCCGACGGTCATGTTCGAGTAGTGGATATTCGCACTTGGGTGTCGTTAAACGCCCTGTAGCGAAGGGCGTACTGCTTCCGGGGAAGTCCTTCGAACGACCGCAATAGCCGGTCACACCTTTTCTCCGTAGTTCTTATTGGCACCTAGTTTTAACTCACACTGTTCTTTACTCTTCTTTATCCTATCCCATTAATCAGATCAGAAACGATGTCTCCGCGTCCACGCAGCGCAATCGTACTGGAAAGCAGACGAACTCGAGGTATGAAATCCGTTGCCGAGTCTGCCATGGAGTCTATTCGTTACGGAAGTGTCGTCGATTCCTCCAGCTTAATGTTGAGAAGAGGCTTCGCGCTGTACTCGCCAACCGGTATTGCGCCAACTGTTTGGCCCACGAGCATTCTGATGGAGCGTGTCACCGTGGCGACCGGTGTAAAATTTGAAACCAGGAGCACCACACGCTCTTGCATATGCATGAGTTGCCGGTGCTGCGACGCCATTGGCCTTCTCGTCGTGTCACTGCCGCTCCTAGGCACGCTTCAGCCTTTCCTAGGCAGTCTTCCGCCGCTCCTCGGCCCTCTTCCGCCGCTCCTCCGCCCTCTTCCGCCGCTCCTCCGCCCTCTTCCGCCGCTCCTCGGCCGTCTTCTGCCGTTCCTCGGAACGCTGTGGATACCGCGCAGAATACTGCAGGAACGCCGACAGCGCCGTCCTTGTCGTCACTGCTCCAGGGGCATAGCGTTAACGTCCTCCCGACTGCTATGGTGCGGATCGACACCCGGACGAGAGTGTTCGATTACACTGGCAGATTAGCGTTTTTATCTCCCTGTTACGGTTTCCTTGGCGCGTAGTCCGTAGTTCTTGGCGCGGATGTATATCTGAAGGTGATGCCGCCAGGCTTCTTGAAGTTCCAGGATGAATTAACGGTATCCCAAAGCACCGTATTTGGATGGGTCCTGTCTGGGGCGTATCACCAACAGTGAAGAAGAAAGGATTATTGTTTTTTTGCAACCCGAGTGATTGCAAGGGGGGCGAATGTTCAGGTCAGAAAAGCTTTGCACCCCACTGCACGTAGAAGTTGTCAAAGCCCTTCCGCTCTCGTCGCTCTTCGAGCTAATCTCCGCGTTCACTCCTAATTTTACATCGCTCTCCCGTTCTCGCGGTGTTATTTGAAGTTCTGCGGGCGGGAGTTTAGTTCTCTAGTCTGAAAGTTTAGTATGCAAATAGAAGTCGGATAAACACCAAGTGAAATCGTACACTCTGCCTCCGTGCCGTTAATTCTACGGACTGGGATCTCGGGATGTACATTTTTGTTTGAGTGCCATCATCATCATCATCCTTATCTTCATCTGTCCAAGGAAGGAAGCCCGTCACAACACCCAATGTTAAAGATAAGTGTAACACACATATTGACAATTGGTTAAAATGCGGTGCGTTTTCCCCAAAGCACTATGGGGAATTTGACCGATTTTTTGAACCAAAATTAATAGCTCGCTCAGTTTATTAGACATCAACATGAAACTTCACCAATCGTTATTATATATATAGGAAAATTCTGAATGAAAATTATCCGGATCAGACAACTATATCCTATAGCTTTCATAGGATCGAGATCGAGATCGAGTAAAATTTAAGATATTTGCATAAAATCTTGTAAACTTAAAATTTATACTCTTTTAACAGAATATAGAAAATTTTGTCAAGATCGGATCACGTTTTCCTACAATTTTCATAGAAACAATCCAACGAAAAACTGTATCCCATCTGGTAAGCAATATGGCGTTACTATACAAAAGGTTATGTCCTAAAAATTAAAAATTCTCGCAAAACCGGAAAAAGTGGTATTTTTAATAGCATTAATTTAAACAAGAATTAAATACTCTACAACATACAATGCATATCGTGGATGGACTCTTCTGGACTTACTTTAAATCCCTTATGAAGCATTTGCAAAGCTACTTGCATTTTTGCTCTATTAAGGGAACAACACGATTTTGTTCTACAAATGACGTTCACAAACACAAAATACAATTCACAAAGATTAAAATTCATTGCAAAAATTTTAGAAAAATTGTTTAGTTTTTCACTTATGATCACTTAAACTTTGCAAACAAAAGTTAATATTGCAGATGCCTGCGTTTTGCAAATGTAAAGGCTGTGTTTATCAGCTGATTGCTTTGTTGTTTTGCCCTCTATGAAAATTTCTGTTATGCAACACTGAAGATAAGTGTATTGTGAATGCATTACACTGAAATTTGTTTTAATTTTCCGACTTTCAACAACAAGTTTTGGCCAAAAAAAGTGGTAAAATTCCTTATAGTTCAAGGGTTAGAAAAATTGAAGGCTTTTTACATAGCATAATAAGAGGGGACAAGACATTTGAAATGCTACACATTGATCACTATGGTCCGGTTTCAACAGGGAGAGCAAATAAAAAAATTTTTTTGTTTGTCGATGGATTCACGAAATTCGTACGACTTTACCCAACAAAAACTACCATCACTAAAGAAGTCATAAAGGCACTCAGTGATTATTTCAGAGCATATAGCAGACCAAAAATCATAGTTTCTGACAAAGAAAGTGGTTTCACATCCAACGAATTCGAAAAATGTATGAAGAAGTCAAATATTAACCTGATTAATATCGCTACTGGGTCTCCACAAGCAAACGGACAGGTAGAGCGGATAAATAGAAATTTAGGACCAATGCTTTCAAAGCTGTCAGATACAGAACTCATTGGGATTAGATAATCGAAGGTAGAATTTCACTTAACAATACTTTACATCGCAGCATCAAACAAACTCCTAGCAAGTTATTATATAACATGGAACAAAGAGGGATAGTTGTAGATGAGCTTAGAGAAAAATTAGAAGAGGATACACAGTTATAGAGAAAAGTTTAGAAACGGTAAGGATGGATGCTAAAGCAAATTAATTAAAAGCTCTGGAATACAACGAAAAACAGTAAAAAATTAAGCCAAAAGATTACAAGCAAGGGTCAAAAACTTTGATTGCACGGCGGGAATCTCCAGAAAGTTAATACCTAAAAGCAAAGGGCCGTACGTTACGAAATGACATATTCTTTTTGCAAGATGTTGAGGGATTTCAAGTTTCGCGAAATCCGTAGAGGGGTGTTTGGAGCGCTCAGAACATTAGACCCTGGATTTGTAAAAACAAATAACAATAAAAAAATAGAAAAAATGTATAAAAATGTATAGAATATTAGACTGTATAAAATGATATATATATATATATACAAATAACAATAATAATAATAATAAAATTTTTTTTTTGGGTTGAGGAGGGAATGCCTAACCCATCTCCTGTTTGCCGTCGCAGAGCAAGGTATGTGGGGCTTGCACCCACTAAGCCCCAACCCCCCCCCCCCCCCCCCCTCCCCCCACCCCGTCGTTGGCCGTGTTTCCACCTCGTAAAAGCTTTCGCATTACTTCGAGGTGGCGCCAGTTAAGCGCTATGCGCTCTCATCATATTACTGCGTCCAGATCACCCAGCTGTCTCATCCACATCAGGCTTCTTCTCTCTGAGGATGTTCTCAACGAATTCTGCGATGAGTTTCCACGCTTCCTTGCTGTCTATCATCTTCGTGATGATGTTTTCCGGGGTTATTGTCCCAACAACTTCTTCCAGGCAAATGCGCGCCGGTCTGAACTTTTTGCATTGGAAGATAGATCTGGCGTCATTTAGTTTCCCTATCGAGTATAGAAAGGCAGCAAACTAGCCATGGCCTGTCAGCATCTGGGTAACGTAGTAGTCCACGTCTCCATGTTTCCTTGTAGACCATGCTACCAGGTTTGGTAGCAGCCTAGCTGTCCATCTTCCTCTTTCTTCAGTTGCCCATCTTTCCTGCCATTGTTGGAGGGTTTCTTCTCTAGTCCGCTCGATTAACGCTCTCGTCGTCTCTCCTGTCTGTCAAGTAAGTCGATTGGTATCGCGCCTGCGTTTACTAGTGCAGCAGGGCCGCATACCGTTCGATACGCGGTCGCGACTCGAAGAGCCATGGAGCCAGTAGAGGTTTTGATCTGCTGGCTGTCTCAAGGGTTCCTGCCCAAACCTCACACCCATACAGCATGATTGCGTGGTTTATCTCCACTAAGAGTTTCCGTCTTGATTGTAGGGGGCCGCCCACGTTTGCCATGAGTCTGCTTAGCGCCTTTGTAGTCTCGACCGCTCGCTTCCTCGTCTCTTGTATGTGTGCACTGAATGTCAACTTGGAGTCCAATCTAAGTCCTAAGTACTTTATAACCCTCTGCGTCCTTATTAAGTTTTCCCCTACTCTCATGTCTATTTCTATCCCTAGCTAACAGTAGCTCGGTTTTTTCGTCCGACAGATTCAGATCGTGTGAGTTTAGCCAGCTTTTAACACGTGTCATTAATTGCGACAGCTTGCGCTTTGCGTACTCGGTATTTCGAGCTGTAATAACTGCGATTATATCGTCTGCGTATCCCACGATGGTCGTGTTCCAGGCATGTCTAGGTGAAAAATTTCGTCGTAGCTGAAGTTCCATAGCTCCGGTCCAAGTATAGATCCTTGTGCAGCTCCTGAGGTTAGCTGCATACATATCGCTCCTACTTTTGTTTGATCAATAGTCGTCGGTTGTCAAGGTAGTTCTGTATTATCCGCATCAGGTAGCCTGAGATTTGAAATCGTCCTTGCAGAGCATCAATTATGTTGTCCCATTTAACGCTGTTGAATGCGTTTTTAACGTTGTTGCTAGTAGTACTACCGGTCTTGAGAAGTGGTTGCCTTGTTGGCTGCTGAGCGCTTGGTTAACGACTTCTTGGATTGCTCCAATGGTCGATCTGACTGGTCTGAACCCATACTGCCTCGGGGAGAGTCCCCCACCTCTTTCGATCGCTGCTGATTATCGTGGCTTGATCATTTTCTCTAGTAGCTTCCCGGTTGTGTTAAGCATGCATAGTGGTCGATAAGCTGATGGTGTTAGGGGATCTCCTTTGCCTTTGCTTATCAGAACCAACCGTTGCACCTTCCAGGTGTCTGGAAATTTCCCGCTGGTAATGCACGCGTTATACATATCCAGCAGGACATGGGGTCTGTTCTCGGCGATCACTCTGAGGACTTTTGCCGGAATGTTGTCGGGCCCCGGCGCCTTTTAGAGTTTCCTTTTTAGAGTTTTTGCTCGTCCAAGGGCCCTATCTGTTCCTCGGCTATTGGTGGCGTAGGTCTTGCTATGCTATTTGTGTGGGCGGGGAATAGTGTTTTGACTATATGGTCCATTTGCTCTTCCTCCAGTTCCGGTGTTGTACTTCTTGTTCTCAGCTTATTCATCACGATTTTATACCCCAACCCCCATGGGTCATTATTGACGTCGTTGCAGAGGGATTTCCATTTCTCCATTTTGCTTTTTCGGATAGCAGTGTTTAAGTCCTTCTTGGATTTCTTAAAGTGGCTCTCCTGCTCTGTGACATCCGCTCTCCGTTTAGCCCTCGTAAGGCGGCGTCTGTTTTTGATACAGGCTTCTCTAAGAGCTTTTATCTCTTCTGTCCACCAATACGCTTCTTGTCCTTGTCTTCGAGGGTTGCCCATTTTTGGCATTGCAGCGTTGCAGGCCTGTTTTATGATTGCCATATTGTTGCTTACTATGTTAATGTCTCTCTATCGGTTTTGCCTTGCGTCAATTTCTTGTATCAGCCTTGCCTTTTCTAGTCGGTTAACGTTCCATCCTTTTCTCGTTGGTGCTACTGTAGTCACTTCGTTTTCTGCTATGTCAAACATTATGTAACCATGGTCACTTCCGTTATAGGTATCGAGGACTTTCCAGTCGGCAATTTTGTGCGCGCTGTTTTCTGTCACTAGGGTTATGTCGGGGATTGTGCCCTCGTTCCCTACTCGAGCAGCCATGTTTAGGACTCTACGGCCTCGAGAGTCAGTTGATGCCATACCCCATTCCTGCGCTCTCGAGTTAAAGTCTCCTGCTATTATAATGTTCACTCTTAATTGCCTTGCGTTGTCTTCGATATCATCGAGTTTCGTCTGGAAGGTCTGAATGTCGTCACTTGGGGTCAGATAGCAGCTAAATATCGACCAGTTTCTGATGTGTGTAAGGACGTGGCATCTTCCTGTTTTGTCGCTTCTATGTGATACCGTGGTAGGGTTCGGAATCCCTATTGCCGCCGTCTTTGTGTTGTCTTCTATCAAAACACCGTCCTCCCGTTTCATATATCGTTCGCTAATAATGACTACGTCGATTTGGTTTTCCAGCACAATTTGGTGCAGCAAATCATTTGCAGTTCTGCTTCTGTGCATATTCGCTTGAAGGATCTTCATGTTTTCCTTTTCTGGCCACGCTAAGGCAGTACGCTGACCCAGGAAGGTGTCCAACGTCGCTCCTGTTCTCTGATGCGCAGATACAGCATCTCAAAGCTTTAGCGCAGGTCTTTATTTTATGACCTTTTTCGCCACATCTCATGCAGAGGTCTCTCCTGTCCGGTCCTTTGCAATCATTTTGCACGTGACCAGCCCCGAAACACCTAAAGCATCTCTTTACATCGAGACAACGCTTCACACGGCACCGGGTCCACCCTATTTTAATTCTTTGTTCCGTCAGTATCTTCGACGCGTCTTTCATTGGAAGTGTGACGGAAGCTCGCCTCTTTTCAGAGCTGTTTACACCTGTCAGGTGTATAGTTATTTCCTGGCTTGTGTCGCCTAAATCTTCTCTGATTGCAGACATTATCTCGTCTTCTCGTGTGAGGCTGTCGATATCTCTAATCTCCAGTTTGACCAGTTGCCTCATGGTCTTCACTGTTCCGCACTCTTTAAGTGTGTCCTTGATGTTCTCGCATAGTTTGTCTGTTTGGCTTCCTTTGGCAAGTTCAAGGAGCATGTCCCCTGCCTTCGTTTTTCTGACCGACAGTATATTGCTGTCGGATTCCTCTGGTTTGAGGTTTTTCCGCAGGTCGCCCAACACTTCGGCATAGCTCGCATTCTTGCGCTAGGCTTTTCTTTAACTTTTTCAGCTCCTCTGTGCCGCTTGTCCTTCTTTAGTCTTTGTTTCTTTTTTCCCCTTCTTGTATGTGACCGTTTGAAATCCGTCGTTTGCCGGTTTATTTCGTACCTTCTTGCTCAGCTCCTGCGCTGCTGGGCTAGTGGCCGTCCTCTTCTTAAGTGTCAAAACGGGGGTTTCGCTCGCTGTATTGCCAGATATGTGTTCGTTGACTTTCCTCGATTCCTTAGAGCGCTCCAGCTCTGCGGTTTTCCAGCTCGACCGATAGTTTTCGATGACATCGAAAAGCTCGCTCATTTCTGAAGTTCCGTCCTTGACGTCCATACTGATATTTCGTTGCTTTTGCATCGCTATCTTCATTCCTTCTCTTCTAATGTCCGCATCTTATATATCAGCTCCTGTCGTGGGGAGCTCAACGTAGAGATCTGCGTAAGCAGAGGGGTCTGTTGCGTCGGCTTGGGGGTTGCTCCATTTTCAGCCTCTGAGATGTCCTTTGGGTGGGTCATCATCGTCTCGTTATTGTCCGGTGATCTTGTCATCAAGTTGCTCTTCCTGAATGCATCTCCTTCATTGTCCTTATTTCGTTGTGCGTTAATCATCTTGTGTGAGTGGGTCCAAACTCTAAACCGCTATCTCCCCGCATATGTGCAGTAGTCCAAAATGTCCCCATGGGTCCCTATGCAAGCAGTGAGGTCCATGCGAGGGTTGACACAGAGCTTCATGGGCATCTGTGTTCAGAGCCAGGACAGACTCTAGGCAGGAATCCGTTCAACTGCGCCTGCACCACCGAGCCATCGGTGGCGGGTCGAACGTACTTAGAGACTTGCTAAGTTTTATTTGGACGGAGGCTAAAGAGGCATTATCCTGAAAGCCGTTTCTGCGAGATGTCACTCTTGCTTACTAAGGTAATGCCGCGTTCGTCAGCCCGTAATCGTCAGTTCCAATAGTGTTATCCAGCCGTTGGTCCTTGTGATATCCATGGTCGTGCCATGACTAGGGTATCGCGGGTGTGTCAGGCCCGTCACCCCGGTTGGGGTGCCCTTGCGGGAACTAATAATATATCTATATATATAAAAATGGAGCCCAAAAAATGTGTCGTAAATAAATTCCGGGGGACCGGCTGGGCCGATTTGGTTCAAATTTTTTTTCAGTTGTAGGTAACTAACAGGAGAAGGTCAGAACGTAATAAAAAAATTCGCCAGGGTAATGGTGAAAAACAGATAATTAAAATATCAAATTATATAAAACAGTAGTGTATCGAAATATATGTCAAAGTAAAAACAAATCGTTTCAATATTATTCGGTTTCTTATTCGTTTTTATCAGACGTCCGGATTTGTTTAATTTCTTCCTGTGATTTGTAGGAATAATGCCTGCTATAAGACGGCCAAACATTGGACGACGTACACGTCGAGCAACATATAGTCGGAATGTCCATGAAAGTCAAACGCAAGACGAACGTGCAGAAAGAAATGAATCGAAACGAACCCGTTTAGCACAGATTCGCTCTACACAAAGAGTACCAAGAACAGACTTGAATCGCGCTGCATTTGCATACAATTTCTCAACGTCCGACAAAGACCATAGCTGCGTTGTTATCGGTTCATTGTCTGTGGTATGTCAGCACTGCAATGCACTGAAGTTTCGATTGGAAGCTCCCGGCTTATGCTGCGCAGGTGGCAAGGTAAAATTGCCGGTTTTGACTCATCCACCAGAGCCATTGTATTCGCTTCTATATGGAAATACAAGCAAATCAAACCATTTCCTGTTGCACGCACAAAAATATAACGGATGTTTTCAAATGACGTCATTTGGAGCAGATGTTGTTTAACAACCAGGCTACAATCCGAGTTATAAGGTAATAGCGTCACTCTTTTATCAACATGAACAACTATAATTTTTCACGAAATTGCATCACAAAATTCAGATTCAAGGGCAAATTCACCATCGAGCGGGCGCTTTGTTACCACCACCAAACAAAGATCATAAATTCCTTCAGATCTATTTCGTTGGTGATTCGGCAGTTGAACTTAATCAGCGTTGTGCAATTTTCACTGCAACTAAACGTGAAATAATACAACAATTGCAAAATCTTCTTCATGAGTGTAATGAATTGGTCAGATTGTTCAAAACAGCTTTGGATACAATGCATTCTGACGACCACAAAATCATTATCAGAGCAGATAAAAGACCAGCAGGAAGCCATTCAAGACAATTCAATGCGCCCACTATCAATGAAGTCGCAGTGGTGATTGTTGGCGAGAATGTGGAATCACGCGATATTGTTCTCAAGCGTCGGGATGATGGACAATTGCAACGCGTTTATGAGACTCATCGGTCATATGATGCACTTCAATATCCGTTGATGTTCTGTCGTGGAGAAGATGGCTATCACTTCAACATAAAGATGGTCAATCCAACGACAGGTTTGTTTAATCACTTTTTTTTCATTCTGCACGTAATTTCGAATTCATATTACAGGAGAAGAAATGAATAAGAAAGTCAGCTCAATGAATTTTTATGCATATCGATTGATGATTCGACTAGATGTTGACAATCATCTGTTGAGATACCGCCGTTTGTTTCAGCAGTACTGTGTCGACATGTATGTAAAAGTAGAAACGGAGCGTCTCAATTTCATTCGTTTCAATCAGTCAAAGTTATGATCTGACGAGTACATCCACTTGCGTGACGCCATCGCTACTGATGGACACGCGGCAAACATTGGTTGTTTGACCATTCTGCCAGCTACTTATGTTGGGAGCCCGCGCAATATGCATGAGTACGCTCAAGATGCGATGACGTACGTGCGGAATTACGGACGACCTGATTTAATTATCACGTTTACATGCAATCCGAAATGGGCCGAAATTACGAATTTGTTGCACCAAGGACAAACATCCAGCGATCGACATGACATCACTGCACGAGTATTCAAGCTAAAGTTAAAAATTCTTATGGATTACATCGTTAAGCAGAAGGTTTTTGGCTTAGTTCGTTGTTGGATGTACTCGGTTGAATGGCAGAAGCTTGGCTTACCACATGCGCACATTTTGCTTTGGATGTTCGACAAGATCCGACCAGAACATATTGATTCGATTATTTCTGCCGAAATATCAGATCCAGAAACTGATCCGGAGCTGCATTCCGTTGTGAAAACGAGTATGATCCATGGCCCTTGCGGAGTCCACAACCCAGAATCACCATGCATGGAAAACGGAAATTGCACAAAACGATTTCCCCGTCCGTTGGTGGCTGAAACAATCAGTGGAAACGATGGATATCCATTGTATAGGCGTCGTTCTCCAGATGACAACGGCAGATGGATCGAAATGATGGTAAAAAATAACAAAGTCATCGTCGATAACCGGAGAGGTAGTCCTTATACCACGAATTCCGATTATTCCAACTGATCTACCATTCCAATTCAAGAGGATTCAGTTCCCCGTCCGATTGGCATTTGCGATGACAATCAACAAATCGCAAGGCCAATCGTTAGAAGTCTGTGGGATAAATCTAGAATTTCCCTGTTTTTCGCACGGCCAGCTGTATGTTGCATGTTCGCGTGTTGCTAAGCCGTCTTAATTGTTTGTTTTTGCGCCGGAAAATAAAACAAAAAACATAGTATATCGCTCTATACTAAATAAAGAAATGCAGTGTTTGACTATTACCCTGGGGTTATATAATGGCGTCGAATTAGGGCGAGACAAAGTTCGCCGGGTCCGCTAGTTTATATATATAGCTGTTCGTTAGTCTCGCTAAAGCTCGAGAACGGCTGGACCGATTTGGCTAATTTTGGTCTTGAATTATTCGTGGAAGTCCAGGGAAGGTTTAAAAGCAAAAGAAATATGAGTATGCAGCCAATAGCCATTTTAAACAGCCATTTTCTTTTTCACATACATAACTAAAACGGCTGCTTTGATATTATTGTCAGGTAATTTTCGTCAAACATTTCCTGTCGTTTGTATAAATGGTGAGTCTAGAACTGTTAAAGTGTACTATATATATGTGTGTGTACTTTTCTCATTTGCTCAAGACCAAGACGAGCAGATATAGGAAGGCGAACGCGTATTACAAATGGGGTATTACAAAGACGATCACGGAGTGTGGTAGTGATTCTTTGTGGTAGTGACTTTTCAAGTTTTGTGGTTTTTTCACTTTTGTGAAAGTGAAGCTTTACTACTTTGTTTATTACAATTTACGATGCCGAGGAGAAGACGACCTGACTTAGGTCGCCGCAGTCAAACAAATGTGCGAAGAGCTACCACACGTGCTAACCGCACTGATGACCAGAGAGTGACAGATCAAGAAAATAGTCGTATTGCTATGTCAGAATTGCGTTCTTCAATGAGTGACAATGGAGTAGACAGGCTTAGAATCAACGAGTTCGTGCACATCAAACCCAACAACAGCGAGCACGACATAATGAAATTGAGCGATTCCGTCGACGCAATGCTCCTGTGATTCTAGAACGAGCTGCATTCCAATATGATCCGGCAATAGATTATTGTGCAGACAAATCGGTAACAATTGGGAAATGACAGTAATTTGTAAATATTGTAAGGCGTTAAAATGCAGTGGCGAATCTACTGGATTATGTTGTGCTGGAGGCAAAGTTAAATTGCCACAATTGGTCCCACCACCAGATCCTTTACGCTCTTTTAGTTTCTGGAATTGGAAATGATTCTAAGCACTTCTTGGCCAATATTCAGAAATATAACAGCTGTTTCCAGATGACATCGTTTGGCGCTACACATATTATACAAGACAATTTCATGCCCACTTTCAAGGTATTAAATTATACACTGCCGCTCATCTAATTAGGTTCAACATTGTTTCAACAAATATCTCGAAAACCAGCCTGTCCGTTTCAGTGGATGCCCTAAACATGCCTCCCGTTGTATTTTATCCAGCAGGACTCGAACCGCATGAGATTACATTTAAAATTTTAGTTTTTTCACCTTTTTAATTATTTGGTAATGGTTTAACCCACAGTATGAAAAAGCTTCGATTTCCCATTTTTCTCCATCCCTTAAAGGCTACCACTAAACCTTTTTGGCTTTAATTTAAAAATCAAAATATTTTTGGGCCATGATTCTGTTGTCAGGTGATTTTCGTCAGACTCTTCCAGTTATTCCCCGATCAACTGTTGCCGATGAACTGAACGCCTGCCTAAAATCATCAAATTTGTGGCGGTACGTAAAACACTCCGATTAACAACTAACATGCGAGTGTTTTGCAACAAGATGAAACTGCAAATGCGCTTGCGAAGCAGTTGTTAGATATTGGAAACAATGAAGTCGCAGCGGAACCCATCAAAATACCCACAGATTTCTGTCACCTCACAGACTCAAAGAGGAGCTCATTCAGCGTGTTTTCCCAGATATAGCGCATCAATTCAACAATCATAATTAGCTGTGTGAACGAGCAATATTAGCGGCGAAAATAAAGATGTCGAGAATCTTAATGCGACAATTCAGAATTTTCTTCCGGGACAGTTGGTTTCCTTCAAATCAGTCGACACCGTCATGAACCAGGATAACGTAGTCAACTATCCCACGGAGTTTTTAAATTCACTGGAATTGCCTGGATTACCACCTCACAATTTGCAGTTAAAACTAGGCTCAGTTGTCATCATGCTGCGTAACATTAACCAACCTCGACTGTGCAATGGAACAAGATTGGCTGTGAAAAAGTTCATGAATAACGTCATTGAGGCAACAATCATAAAGAAAAAATACAAAGGAGAGGATGTCTTGATTACGCGTATACCAATGATTCCAACGGATCTACCATTTAATTTCAAGCGTTTGCAATTTCCAATACGTCTGCCCTTCGCTATGACCATAAATAAATCGCGAGGCCATTCGTTGGAAGTTTGCGGAATCAACTTGGAGTTTCCCTGTTTCGCGCATGGACAATTATACGTCGCGTGTTCGCGCGTAGGAAAGCCGTCGTCTTTGCTTATATATGCACCACAAAATCAAACAAAAAACATAGTTTATCAAAAAGCTTTAAATTGATTAACAGACTGAAACATGACTGTGTGTGTCTGTCGATATCTAATTAAAACTTTATAAATAAGCAGTGTTTCAGGAAAACTCTATTTTGTAAGTAAGCGTGTGTGATTAATCGAAAAGAATAATAAAACTTCATTCATACCGAGCATTTTTTTTATTAATTACGAAATCATTTTCTTTGTTTTAAGATTATATTTTGCAAAAGTTGAGGTCTTTTATTTATCGCTTGAGGCAGTATGAAGTCTGTCGGGTCTGATATATGGGATAAATACACTACTGTTTTCCTATAATTCTAAGTTATACGATAATGTATAACGCGTGATAGGTTCACCAATAGTCAATTGGTTGGTTGCGCTAATACAGGACTATTATTTTTTTAAATAGCGGACAGCCCAGCAAAGCGGGCGGGTACGGCTAGTAATAATAATTTTTTTTTTTTTTTTTGATTGAGGAGGGGGAATGCCTAACGCATCTCTTGTTTGCTGTCGCAAAGCAAGGTATGTGGGGCTTGCACCCACTAAACCCCCCCCTCGTCGTTGGCCGTGTTTCCACCTCGGAAAAGCTTTCGCATTACTTCGAGGAGGCGCCAATTAAGCGCTATGCGCTCTCATCTTCTTTCTGCGTCCAGATCACCCAGCTGTCTCATCCAGATCAGGCTTCTTCACCCTGAGGATGTTCTCAACAAATCCTGCGATGAGTTTCCACGCTGCCTCGCTGCCTATCATCTTCGTGATAATGTTTTCCGGGGCTATTGTCCCAACAACTTCTTCCAGGCATATGCGCGCCAGTCCGAACTTTTTGCATTGGAAGATGGTGTGTTCAGCACTGTCGATCTCCGCATCTCCGTATATACATCTGGCGTCATTTCTTTTCCCTATCGAGTATAGAAAGGTGGCGAAGTAGCCATTTCCAGTCAGCATCTGGGTAACGTAGTAGTCCGCTTCTCCGTGTTTCCTTGTAGACAATGCTACCAGGTTTGGTAGCAGCTTAGCTGTCCATCTTCCTCTTTCTTCAGCTGCCCATCTTTCCGGCCATTGTTGGAGGGTTTCTTCTCTGGTCCGCTCGATTAACGCTCTCGTCGTCTCTCCTGTCTTTCGCCTCTCATAGATCCGTTTTCGCGCTTTAGCAACTAACTAGTGCCGCAGGGCCGGATACCGTTCGATACGCGCTCGCGATTCGAAAGTGCCATAGTTCTTTGTACCTCCAGTAGAGGTTTTGACCTGCAGGTTGTCTCAAGGGTTCCTGCCCAGACCTCACACCCATACAGCATGATTGCGTAGTTTATCTCCATTAAGAGTTTCCGTCTTGATTGTAGGGGGCCGCCCACGTTTGCCATGAGTCTGCTTAGCGCCTTTGTAGTCTCGACCGCTCGTTTCCTCGTCTCTTGTATGTGTGCACTGAATGTCAACTTTGAGTCCAATCTGAGTCCTAAGTACTTTATAACCCTCTGCGTCCTTATTAAGTTTTCCCCTACTCTCATGTCTATTTCTAGATTGATCCTTTTTCTGGTAGCTAGCAGTAGCTCGGTTTTTTCGTCCGCCAGTTTCAGATCGTGTGAGTTTAGCCAGCTTTTACACGTGTCATTAACTGCGTCAGCTTGTGCTGTGCGTACTCGGTATTTCGAGCTGTAATAACTGCGACTATGTCGTCTGCGTACCCCACGATGGTCGTCTCCTCAGGCATGTCTAGCTGATGTTCCATAGCTCCGGTCCAAGTATAGATCTTTGTGCAGCTCCTGAAGTTATCTGCATACATTTCTCTCCTGCTTTTGTTTGATACAATAGTCGTCGGTTGTCAAGGTAGTTCTGTATTATCCGCATCAGGTAACCTGAGATTTGGAATCGTCTTTGCAGAGCATCAATTATGTTGAATGCGTTTTTAACGTCCAGAGTTGCCAGTAGTACTACCGGTCTTGAGAAGTGGTTGCCTTGTTGGCTGCTGAGCGCTTG
Organism: Drosophila triauraria; assembly: GCA_014170255.2. Taxonomy (NCBI): domain Eukaryota; kingdom Metazoa; phylum Arthropoda; class Insecta; order Diptera; family Drosophilidae; genus Drosophila; species Drosophila triauraria. The sequence goes on from JABJVT010000007.1 coordinate 11,889,667, forward strand.
GTTAACAACTTCTTGGATTGCTCCAATGGTCGATCTGCCTGGTCTGAACCCACACTGCCTCGGGGAGAGTATTCCACCTCTTTCGATCGCTGCTGATAATCGTGGCTTGATCATTTTCTCTAGTAGCTTCCCGGTTGTGTTAAGCATGCATAGTGGTCGATAAGCTGATGGTGTTAGGGGATTTCCTTTGCCTTTGCTTATCAGATCCAACCGTTGCACCTTCCATGTCTCTGGAAATTTCCCGCTGGTAATGCACGCGTTATACATATCCAGCAGGACTTGGGGTCTGTTCTCCGCGACCACTCTGAGGACTTCTGCTGGAATGTTGTCGGGCCCAGGCGCCTTCTTCCTTTTTAAAGTTTTTGCCGCTTTCAGTAGCTCGTCCACTGTGAAGGGCTCTATCTGTTCTTCGTATATTGGTGGCGTAGGTCTTGTTTTGACTATATGGTCCATTTGCTCTTCCTCCAGTTCCGGTGTTGTACTTCTTGTTCTCAGCTTATTCATCACGATTTTATACCCCAACCCCCATGGGTCATTATTGACGTCGTTGCAGAGGGATTTCCATTTCTCCATTTTGCTTTTCGGATAGCAGTGTTTAAGTCCTTCTTGGATTTCTTAAAGTGGCTCTCCTGCTCTGTGACATCCGCTCTCCGTTTAGCCCTCGTAAGGCGGCGTCTGTTTTTGATACAGGCTTCTCTAAGAGCTTTTATCTCTTCTGTCCACCAATACGCTTCTTGTCCTTGTCTTCGAGGGTTGCCCATTTTGGCATTGCAGCGTTGCAGGCCTGTTTTATGATTGCCATATTGTTGCTTACTATGTTAATGTCTCTCTATCGGTTTTGCCTTTGCGTCAATTTCTTGTATCAGCCTTGCCTTTTCAGTCGGTTAACGTTCCATCCTTTTCTCGTTGGTGCTACTGTAGTCACTTCGTTTTCTGCTATGTCAAACATTATGTAACCATGGTCACTTCCGTTATAGGTATCGAGGACTTTCCAGTCGGCGATTTTGTGCGCGCTGTTTTCGTCACTAGGGTTATGTCGGGGATTGTGCCCTCGTTCCCTACTCGAGCAGCCATGTTTAGGACTCTACGGCCTCGAGAGTCAGTTGATGCCACCCCATTCCTGCGCTCGAGTTAAAGTCTCCTGCTATTATAATGTTCACTCTTAGTCTTGCCTTGCGTTGTCTTCGATATCATCGAGTTTCGTCTGGAAGGTCTGGTCGTCGTCACTTGGGGTCAGATAGCAGCTAAATATCGACCAGTTTCTGATGTGTGTAGGGACGTGGCATCTTCCTGTTTTGTCGCTTCTATGTGATACCGTGGTAGGGTTCGGAATCCATATTGCCGCCGTCTTTGTGTTGTCTTCTATCAAAACACCGTCCTCCCGTTTCATATATCGTTCGCTAATAATGACTGTCGATTTGGTTTTCCAGCACAATTTGGTGCAGCAAATCATTTGCAGTTCTGCTTCTGTGCATATTCGCTTGAAGGATCTTCATGTTTTCCTTTTCTGGCCACGCTAAGGCAGTACGCTGACCCAGGAAGGTGTCCAACGTCGCTCCTGTTCTCTGATGCGCAGATACAGCATCTCAAAGCTTTTAGCGCAGGTCTTTATGACATTTTTCGCCACATCTCATGCAGAGGTCTCTCCTGTCCGGTCCTTTGCAATTCTTTTGCACTACCAGCCGAAACTGAAGCATCCTCATCGAGACAACGCTTCACACGGCACCGGGTCCACCCTATTTTAATTCTTTGTTCCGTCAGTATCTTCGACGCGTCTTTCATTGGAAGTGTGACGAATGCTCGCCTCTTTCAGAGCTGTTTACACCTGTCAGGTGTTTAGTTATTTCTGGCTTGTGGCGCCTAAACCTTCTCTGATTGCAGACATTATCTCGTCTTCTCGTGTGATGCTGTCGATATCTCTAATCTCCAGTTTGACCAGTTGCCTCATGGTCTTCACTGTTCCGCACTCTTTAAGCGTGTCCTTGATGTAGTTTGTCTGTCGAAGCTCCTTTGGCAAGTTCGAGGAGCATGTCCCCTGCCTTCGTTTTTCTGACCGACAGTATATTGCTGTCGGATTCCTCTGGTTTGCCGCAGGTTGCCCAACACTTTCTTCTTT